>SJXQ01006092.1:110010-295019 GCA_006408695.1 Aepyceros melampus
AGTTAGAACTGGACATGGAACAACAGACTGGTTCCAAATAGGAAAAGGAGTACGTCAAGGCTGTATATTGTCACCCTGCTTATTTAACTTCTATGCAGAGTACATCATGAGAAACGCTGGACTGGAAGAAACACAAGCTGGAATCAAGATTGCTGGGAGAAATATCAATAACCTCAGATATGCAGATGACACCACCCTTATGGCAGAAAGTGAAGAGGAGCTAAAAAGCCTCTTGTTGAAAGTGAAAGAGGAGAGTGAAAAAGTTGGCTTAAAGCTCAACATTCAGAAAATGAAGATCATGGCATCTGGTCCTATCACTTCATGGGAAATAGATGGAGAAATAGTAGAAACAGTGTCAGACTTTATTTTTGGGGGCTCCAAAATCACTGCAGATGGTGACTGCAGCCATGAAATTAAAAGACGCTTACTCCTTGGAAGAAAAGTTATGACCAACCTAGAGAGTATATTCGAAAGCAGAGACATTACTTTGCCGACTAAGGTCCGTCTAGTCAAGGCTATGGTTTTTCCTGTGGTCATGTATGGATGTGAGATTTGGACTGTGAAGAAGGCTGAGCGCCGAAGAATTGATGCTTTTGAACTGTGGTGTTAGAGAAGACTCTTGAGAGTCCCTTGGACTGCAAGGAGATCCAACCAGTCCATTCTGAAGGAGATCAGCCCTGGAATTTCTTTGGAAGGAATGATGCTAAAACTGAAGCTCCAGTACTGTGGCCACCTCATGCGAAGAGTTGACTCATTGGAAAAGACCCTGATGCTGGGAGGGATTGGGAGCAGGAAGAATAGGGGACAACCAAGGATGAGATGGCTGGATGGCATCACGGACTCAATGGACGTGAGTCTGAGTGAACTCCGGGAGTTGGTGATGGACAGGGAGGCCTGGCGTGCTGCGATTCATGGGGTCGCAGAGTCGGACAGGAACAGAAAGAGGAGAGATAAAACTTTGAAAAATAGTAATGTTAAAAATAATTAAAGAATTATCTTCATAATCTGAATCTGAAGATTGAACAAAAGTATTCCACAGTATTCCTCCAGAAGTTTTCTTTACATCTGAGGAGTTGGAGGAACACAAGATTTTCTGTTACTTCTGCTAATTATCCTTTTCCTATTGTCTTTGTGTGTGTGTGTATTTTTCACTTAGACAAGAAATGTAAAAGCTTTCAGTGATTTTCAGAAATAGAGTGCTGAGTGACTCTCAAATTGATTCATGTGACAGTGATCCTAATAAAAGATAGATGGTAAAAATTATACTTATTACTACTATGATGATAATACAGATTGGAATATTTATTTTCCTAGATTGAGAAGAAGCAAATGGAGATGTTTTTGATATAGAAATTGGTGTATCAGATCCAGAGAAAGTTGGTGAGTCAACATTTATTATATTTTGTACTTGCTTCTTTTTAATAATTAACTTAGTTGTTAGTGTGCTGTTTTTCTTAACTATATGCATTGTTACAATATTAAAATTGGTGCTTCTAATTTTTAAACTTGTGGCAGCTTGGTGGTTTGTTTTTTCCCCCAGCTTTATTGAGAAATAATTGACAAAAAATGTGTATATTTAGGATGTACACACATCACAATTATCATAATGTGATAGCTTAATATTTTATGAAATGATTACCACAATTAAGTTAATATATTACCTCACTTAGTTACCTTTGTGTTAAGCTTATGATTTTGAATAGCTTGGCTTTTCTTATAGGTGATGGCATGAATGCTTACATGGCTTATAGAGTAACGACAAAGGTAAGCCTTTTCCTCCCCTAAAAAAATACTGAGCCCTCACTGTGTAGTATGAGGATACTACAGTGATTAAAGTGTATGTGATTACTGTCTTTACAAGGTTATCATCCAGTAAAAGTTGCATATAAATAGTCACAGTGAGTCGTGAGTGATTTGGTAGAGAGAGTGTTCTGGGAGCCTATGCAGGAAGGGATCTAATCTAGGCAAAGTAGAAGTGTTGCAGGTGGGAGAGGGGGCAAAGGGATTTGCTTGTATAAGCCAGAAATAAGAAAACATTGTGCTTTCTAGGACCTGCAGGAAGTGGTGCCAGATTAAATTGTTTGGCAGTAAGCCTGCCTTTATTATGAACAGCCACATTAGGAATTGTATGATAGAGAACCAGTGAAGTTCAAACAAGAATGTGGCACATTGAGATTTTTGTTCTAGAAAGCTCTCTCTGACTCAGTTTGGATTGGGAGAATAAAAGTGTCAGGGAACTTCCCTGGTGTTTAAGACTCTGTGCTTCTACTGCTGAGGAGTGTGTGAGTTCAATCCCTGGTCAGGGAACTAAGATTCCACGTGCTGCACAGTGTGCCCAAATAAAAAGAAAGGTCAGGATCTCTAGTTGAGGCAGATGGGGCAGTTGCAATTCTTAAAGGGATTATAGACCTTCAAATCTTAAAGACAGGGTCTGCAACAGTCCTACTGTGAGAAGTGATACTTAGGAATTGGTTCTGAGGATGAGTGAAGAAAATGATTTCTTGAGTTATATAGGAGGTGTGATCAGTAGAACTTAGATGTAAGAAGTGAGGAAGGAGGGAAACCTGAGTCTTTGTCTAGAGGAACTCTGTGGTTGTTGGAATGATCCTAGAGAAAAGGCATTACAAAGAGAGGAACACAGTATGGAGTGAAATCTGTTAATTCATTAAACAGATACTTATTTATATACCTTGGAGTCAGGCTGTCTTCCAAAAGCTAGAATATAATATACAGAGAAGTTCCCTTCACTTTTCCAGCAGGGGAAAATATGGTGAAATTGAGATGGCAGTGCAATTTAAATGGAGGTTTTCTCTTGGACTATGTATCAGACCGAAGGCCAGTGGAGATCTAGGCTAGAGGTAAAGATCAGAGGTTAAGAATCATTAGCGTAAATACAGTTAGAGTTGGTGAGATGAGTTAAGTTTAGAATAAAGCAGGTGTTTTCTGAAAAAAACAAAAACCAGCAACTGTGATTTGGGATTTTTTCAGTTGTTAGAAATCTGTTTCACATTAGTTAGCTACTCTACATTTTTTTTTGCAATGTAGACCTGTGTGTGTGTGTGTATGCATATTCACAATTATGTATTATAGTAATTTTTAAATAATTTTTCAATATTCAAAATTTGTGTGTATGCATATTCACAATTATGTATTATAGTAATTTTTAAATAATTTTTCAATATTCAAAATTTGAAATACCTCTTCTTCATTTGTAGACTTCTCTTTCCATGTTCAGCAAAAGTGAATTTTCAGTTAAAAGAAGATTTAGTGACTTTCTTGGTTTGCATAGCAAATTAGCAAGCAAGTATTTACATGTTGGTTATATTGTGCCACCAGCTCCAGAAAAGAGTATAGTAGGTAAGATAAATCTTAAAAAATTGATTTTTGTTACTGGTACTAGTTCAATTTTAATTTTATGGATTTGTGAATTCCATGATCACTCACTATCATGACTGAATTTAAATATTCTGTTTGTGATAGTCATATATCAACTGAAGAGTGTATAGCTAAAAATTTTATTTTCTAATACCTAAGGATTTTGATTTATAGAATGTGATGATGTTAAATATTAAGTTGGAATTTAGCAAGATGAAAGCAATTAAAAACTCTTTTAGGGTTATTAGAGTACCTTATTACTGAGTAATATTTAGAGAATATTTAATATTATTAGCATATTAACATTTTTCTGAGGACTTGGAGATGTGCCATGCTCCGCTATACATTGTACAAAAAGATTTGATCTAGCCTTGCTCACACAGGAGCTATTTAAACTCATTTTATTACATACCTCAATTTAATATTTAAAAACATTTCACTTTCACAGGTAATAAAGCCTTACTTAGTTAAGAATATGCAGAATATTACAAAAGAGGAAAACCTCTTTTGTCCTACCATTAAAATTTTGTAGTATTTTTTCCACTCTTTCTTTTCAGTCATAGATTTTTGGTGTTCTCCCAGAAGTTGAGTGGACATCCTCCTTCTCCATCATCTTGAACCAATTTCTCAGTCATAAGTTTTTATTTAAATCAATTTTTTATATGTATAAGATTGTTATTCTAAAATATATTTAAATGTGTAACAAAACGAATACAGTATTGTAAAGCAAAACAAACTAAAAAATAAAAATTAATTTAAAAAAAATAAAATAAAATATATTTAAAATAAGTTTTGTTCTAAGTTACTGTTTTTACCTCTTTAAACATTTGATTTGAAAAGCAGTTTTATCTGTATCTTTTATGATTTTGAAACCTTGATATATTCAAAAGCATTTTTTCATTCTTCTTCATTTTTAAAATTCAAAGATCTAGTATAGTTCTTCAGCTTTTTCATCTCAAGACACCTTGTGTATTCAGATTTATTGAAGGGCCTTAAAGAGCTTTTGCTTTGGAGCTATATCTCTTGATACTTACACGTGAGAATTTTTAAATTGTGTTTATTAATTGACTTAAAAATAATAAACTGATAACCTGTTACTAACAAATAAGGTTTTTGTGAAAAATTATTTTTGTAAGGCAAAAAACTAGTGATAAGTATGGCTTGCCTTTTTTGTTTTTTAGTTTTGCAAAATCTTTAATTTCTGACTTCATAGAAAAAAGCTTTATTTTCACATCTGCTTCTGCACTTTATCTTTTGTAATACAGCACATTGTATAACTTTAGGAAAGCTCTACTGAGTTCTCATGAAAGAATGATAGTAAAAAATACAAAAACAACAGCGTGGTGTGTTATGAAGATAGATTTTTATACACATTCCCTGCCACTCCTCAAAAAGGTCTCAGAATGCTTCCAGATATTCTAACCATACTTTGTGAACTGCTAGTCTAGTTAATAATTTTATTTCTCTAAACTGTTGCAGTGTTATCCTTTGGCCTCCCATTATCTGTGTAGTGAACTTGTTTTTTATCATAAATTATTTATTGTTAATATCCTTTTTTCTTTAGCTTTAAGTTGTACAACTGTTTTTAATATATCAGAAGAGGAGAAACAAAATAATTTTTCTCATTTTGGTGACTAGATACACTAGTCTTTAAACATTGAGCCAGGGGAAAAAAATTTTAAAACTCAATTTTCATGCCAAGTTTATTGTGTTTCAAACTAATATTTTCCTCTAATAATCTTCAACTGTCCATCAATTATTAGCTTGAAAAAATTGGAAAAATTTGAGGCAACCATATAAAATGCAGTTTAAAAAAAGAGATTAGCAGGAAAAATAAATGTTTCAAACTAATATTTTCCTCTAATAATCTTCAACTGTCCACCAATTATTAGTTTGAAAAGATTGGAAGAATTTGAGGCAACCATATAAAATGCAGTTTAAAAAAAGAGATTAGCAGGAAAAATAAATGTAGTTAAATAAAAGATAAAGTCAAGTTAGTTCCTTCTAAATGTGTGCATAAAGTCTGAGCAATATTAAAGGTGGATAATAAATTGTTCTGTGAAATTCTTGGCAGAAAATCAAGTAGAGAAGTAATCATTTTTAAAATTTCATGTTGTCCAGCAGTTTTTAAAAATGAATACATTAAGAAAAAATTTGCACATGACTTTATTTTTTAAATTCAAAGAGGTTCTGTGAAAGAGCTCATTATTTCAGCTGTTATAAAGCCAGATACAATAAATAAATAAGAACATGTTCTTAAAATCTGTGGCAGAGGAAATACTTAGCATATTCACAGATTACACTTATTTTTCTAGTACCAAAAGTAAAGATTTAATTATTGCTCATAAGAGATTAAAATATCAAGTGAGCTTAAACTCATGAATTTGAACTCCATTATGCATATTGCTATCAGACACATTTTAATTTACCAGGAGTATAATATATATCAAGTAAAATAAGGATTCCAAACTGGAAAACTACAGACATATCTCAACCTCTGCTTTAGCTGTACTCTTTTATAGTTTACATTAAAAGTACTTGCCAAGTATATATATCAATCTGTCAAACATATGATACTGGTTATAATTTTTGACACTTTTTTGTCAAGTTCAAATATGTTTTAAATTATTCAGAAAGTGAAAGTGTTAATTACTCAGTTGGTGCCTGACTCTGTGACCCCATGAGCTGTGTAGCCTGCCAGACTCCTCTTTCTTTGGAATTCTCCAGACAAGAATACTGGCATGGGTAGCCATTCCCTTCTCCAGGGGACCTTCCCAAATTAGGAATTGAACCTGGGTCTCCTCCATTGCAGGTAGATTCTTTGCCATCTCTGAGCCACCAGGAAAGCCAAATTAGGCAGAAATTATTTTAAAAGAATGTTTCTCAGTAGTAGAAAATCATGAATCTCATTAAATTTTTTCAAAGGCATGACCAAGGTCAAGGTGGGTAAAGAAGATTCATCATCCACAGAATTTGTAGAAAAACGGAGAGCAGCTCTTGAAAGGTAATTCTAATCAGCTATGTTTATTACTCTTATGTTTTTACTTCAGTAAATAAGTCTGATTCCACTAAGTGGCACAATATATTATTAAGTGTAAAAATTCTGAAGTACCACTCGATTACTCTTAAGAGTGCTATAAGCTTTTTTAAAGAAAATTAGTCCTGTAAAAAATACGGTGCTGTCATCTTGTTCCGTTTCTATTAATTCTCGTAACAAGTGATACTTGTCTTCATCTACATTAATTTTTCTTTTGAATAGTGATATTGAAATATTATTAAATGCAATGAAAAATTAAGTTTGTGCTCCCTCCTTCAGTTCTTTATAGTTGATTGTGACTTGAAAGTACTAAAGTGTTAGTGCTTGAACTGACTGTATAGTTAAAGGCTGATAGATATATGTGCTGTACCTTCTTTTATACTTCTTGACCTGACACATTTCCTATAGCTTTGAAGACTTGTGATCATTGTGGCCAACTCAAAGAGAAATGGATGGGAGGAATCTACTCCCAATTTGCTTATTTATTTTATTTTCTCTCTTGGCTTAAAATTAGTGGTTAGAGTAGATAAGGACAGTTTTTAGGAAATAGCATATATATCTACTGTGTATAAATTAGTTTTTAAAACTCTGTTTGAGACAACATATTTCTGGATTTTAGTAATAAATTGTTTCAGTTTTAAAAAAATGCCAAGTAAAGTCAGGTTTGAACAATTCATAATAAGAAAAGCTAGTGTGCAACTTAAAATCTTATGTTAGAGAAGACTTAAAAAATGAGATTATGTTTGTGAGACTAGCAGTCACTCTGGAAAAAGATTTAAATTGCATCAGTAGAAGTTTAATTTAGGCATTAGAATTGATTCTGTTGTGAAAGAAGTCGTAGACTGAGTATGTTTAAGAATAAAGATAGATAATGTACTGCCTTGATTTCACTTAGTTCTTCCTGAAAGTATAACCATGACCTTTTGAGAAGCCTTTCCAGTCCTGTTTTTCTGTGAGTAAATTTGAAATATTTTGGATGACATCCTTGATAAGAAACTTAACGAAGATTTATTGTACCAAGGACATATTTGATTCTCCCTCACCTTTTCTTTTAACTTGAATGCATTGCATAGTACTTAAACCGTACCTTCATTCACTATGTAACACTGAGGAGAGTTTTAAGGAAGTACTGAAGCTTGACCTAGTGTGTTTGTGAAGATAGTTTTTTGGCTAGTAAATATTGGTTGTTAAATACTATCAGTGCCTTAGTAGAATTTGCAGTAGTAATAAAGCATATTATGAGTTCATTGTACATTAGAAAAGATAACTAAAGAAAATACATGTATAAAGGCACAGAAGCAGAGGAACTGGAATGATTTTTATTGTGAGTTTTCTGTGGCATTTCTTAAAATTTAAACATTTAGGCATTTCTGTGGGATACGCGACCTAGTTGGATCTGGCAGGTCAAGGATGTATTTCTTCGTATATGCTCTAGTAGTCATTTACATAGTTATTTATTTGTTGAACTTTGAGAATCCAGATGACTCTCTTGAGCAAAAGGATTAATATCTGGTGTTAAAATATGAGAAGAGAAAGGGAGTGGTTAAGAACCCAAACATTCCTCCTGTGCCACACTCAGTAAGCAGAAACTACATCTTCTAAGTATCCTAAAGATAGCTCACTTGGTTTTCTGATGAGTGCTTCATGTGTTACCTTATGAGCATATTGAGTTTGTTTTATAGTAAGGATACACTTCTGTAAATATAAACTGAGAAGTGTAAAGTAGCCTGAAGTAGTGTATAGGGTTTTAGAATCTTTTCTGTGTTGAAACCTGCACTCCATTATGCACTGCACACTATCTGTGAGGTCTTGGGACCAGTTATTTAACCTAAATTCTAAACTCTAAGTGTATCATAATAAGTATCTGCAAACCCTGCAAAGCCTCACAGTTAGTGTAGATTGATTAACCCACTCATATCAGAAAGTTTGGAGGTAGGCAGATGTTTAATGTTATCAAATTCATCAGGAAATCCTGTTGTTTCCTTTTGATATCTGGACAACAGTTTTTTCATCTGTCCACTACTAGTTGAAACGTCTGAATTAACCTCAGTAGACTCCACTTGATCTCCCTGTTTCCATCCTTGTACGTCTACTCTTTTTTTAATATAACCACCAGTGTCATCTGTTTAAAACATAAATCATCCCCACTCATACACGCATCTAATTTCGCTCAATAAAAGCCATAATCCTTATAATGACCTATAAAATCTTCATGACATGCACTGCTCACTCTGTTATGTACTTGATCTCATATCTTCCTTGATCACTTTGCTCTAGGCCACACTCACCTTTTTGCTGCTCCTCAAAGATCCCAGGCATTTTATCACCTGGGTTTTCACTCCCCCACCCTCTGTGGCACATCCTATAAAGCTTTTGCTCCTGGGATATCCACATGGCTAATTCCATTACCTGTTTAAAATTCAGGCATTCAGGTATCACCTTTTCTGACCTATTCTATTTAAATTGCCATCAACTACTGATCCCACTGGGTTTCCCCAGTAGCTCAGTTAGTAAAGAATCCCCTGGAGAAGGGATAGGCTACCCACTCCAGTATTCTGGCCTGGAGAATTCCATGGACTATATAGTCTATGGGGTTGCAAAGAGTCAGACACGACTGAGCAACTTTCACTTTCACTGATCCCGTTTACTTGTCCTTTCTCTACTTGTCCTTTCACTTCTCCACAGCATTTGCCATCTTATTTCATACTACATAATTTTTATGATTTGTTGTCTGTCTTCCCTTTCTAACATAAGCTTCAGTAGGAAAGGAATCTTGTTCTCTTTTGTTCATTGATACATTTTGAGTACTCAGAACAGTAGCTGATGTGTAGTAAATGCTCAGGATATGTTTGTTAAATGAACAAATGAATGTCATCAGAGACCCAGCTGCTTTTTGCCTTTTTGGTCTCTCTTTGTTAGCACATATCTTTGAGTCTAAAGCAAGAGAAATATCTTTAACTCTATTTCTCTCAAGCGTTTTGTATAACCTGCTTTATTTTGTTTTGGTAAGTAAGTAGAAACTTGAAAGAGACCCCATGGACTATAGCCCTCCAGGCTTCTCTGTCCCTGGAATTCTCTAGGCAGAATGCTGGAGTGGGTTGCCAGGGGATCTTCCAGACCCAGGTCTCCTGCATTGCAGGCAGATTCTTTACCATCTCAGCCACCAGGGAAGCAGTTGAAAGCCCTTCAGGTCAGGTCAGTCGCTCAGTCGTGTCCGACTCTTTGCAACCCCATGAATCGCAGTATGCCAGGCCTCCCTGTCCATCACCAACTCCCGGAGTTCACTCAGGCTCACATCCATTGAGTCCGTGATGCCATCCAGCCATCTCATCCTTGGTCGTCCCCTTCTCCTCCTGCCCCCAATCCCTCCCAGCATCAGGGTCTTTTCCAATGAGTCAACTCTTCGCATAAGGTGGCCAAAGTACTAGAGCTTCAGTTTTAGCATCATTCCTTCCAAAGAAATCCCAGGGTTGATCTCCTTCAGAATGGACTGGTTGGATCTCCTTGCAGTCCAAGGGGCTCTCAGGAGTCTTCTCCAACACCCTTAGTGATTGTAAATATCCTGATAACCTTTCCTTAGCACACATCTTAAGAACTAACTGCTGACCACTTCTTGCAGAGTCTGACACTTGCTTCTCATCGGTTCCAAGCACCTTTCATTTATGTCTTCCTTCAAGTGTTTGTTCTGCTCCCCAGTACCTCTTTTCATTGTATTTTCAGTGTATTCTTCCTACATTCGTTTTTGTTCTTTATATTTCTTCTGCGTATCTATAACCTTCTCTGACCTTAATTCTGAATTGGTGTATTGTTAGAAATAGTTAATCAGTTAAAAATCCGTTTTATGTTTCTTTTCTTAATTTTAACATTATGTAAGCTTAATACCTTTTTAAAGTGGCTAATTACTCTTTATTTTCATGTAACTCTTAAGAAAGTTTTATTGTCTTTTTCTAGAACATAATTTTTCAATGTTGATTCCTCAAAATGCTATTATGTTTTAAGGTGAAAAAAAAGAAATCTACTGTCAGTTGAGGTTTATTAATATAGGCTTTAACAAAGTTAAACCAGATCTTTTCCCTGCAGTACTTCTCACAGCATTTAATACGCGCTATTCACTATGAATCTTAAAGGAATATGTATGTAATATATCTCAAACTTTCTTGGTTATAGAAACAGTTTTTTTCTTGGAATATTGCACGAGACTAGTATTCTCACTTAATAGAACTCAAAAATTCTCACTGGAACTCACTTTAAAAAGTTATTTTAGAATATAAGTAGTGTTAGCTATTTCCATTTACGTTTGAAATACTACAATTTTTCTTAAAGGTTGTGTACTAGATGTTTTGTCTTCCTTGGTGGTTCATTTTATGAATGTCTTACATGCTTGCTATTTACCAGCTGTTGTGTGCACTCAGATGAACAACTTATGCAAACTGCTTTTAAACAGTACACAGTCCTAAACAACTTAATAACTCAGCCAGAGTAGTACTGGAGAACTTCAGTGTTAAAATTATTTAAGTAAAATTCCAGTGGAAAAGTATCAACATTTCTCAAATTTATAGGGTTAGTGTTCCTACTGTACTATTTTTTAGTTTCATAAACTAAGCAGCAAATAAATATTTTTAAAATATTTTTTAAAACCACAGTGTAGATTGTATTGTACATATCTATTAAATACCACTTCTATTATAATGACCTCTTAGTGAGCTGTTGACTTAAAATGAAGTTTAATATGATAAGTATTTATTTAAATATATAAAAACAGAAGTTAACATTTGAGCTGTTTTTTTTTCCCCCAGAAACTCTTAGACATATTCTATAATCTGTTCTGTATAAATAGAAGGCAATGGCACCCCACTCCAGTACTCTTGCCTGGAAAATCCCATGGGCGGAAGAGCCTGCTAGGCTGCAGCCCATGGGGTCGCTAAGAGTCGGACACGACTGAGCGACTTCACTTTTACTTCTCACTTTCATGCATTGGAGAAGGAAATGGCAACCCACTCCAGTGTTCTTGCCTGGAGAATCCCAGGGACGGGGGAGCCTGGTGGGCTACCGTCTATGGGGTTGCACAGAGTCAGACACGACTGAAGCAACTTAGCAGTAGCAGCATAAATAGAATAAAGGCATATAACTGTTAGGCAAATTATTACAATTGAAACATTAATGCATGTAATTATTAATCTGGGGAAAGAGCAGTTTTTTAAAACTGGGATTAGGTAAGTAGCAGTGATTAAAATAGTGGAATTTTTTCTCTTACGAAAGAAGGATTAGTAATTTATCGTGACTGTCAGGGTTCTACCTTTTCTCGTAAAGGAAAATGACTAAAGTAAGCTGATAATGATTTAATAGTGATGTTTCTCTTTACTTTTTATTTTATGTGATGTCATATAAGGAAAACATCAAAAATAGCAAAACCCTAGAAATAGAAATGTTGAAAAAAATTTAGTCCTTGTCAAATGAGGATCAAAACTGATTTGATAATTTAAATCTACTGCCAAGGGGGAAAAAAATTGGTAGGCTGTTCTCCATTTTGGTAATGATGGCAATTAAAAAAAAATAGTTTGGACTAATTAGTAATATATATATTACTAGAATATATATAATAATGACTGGAGACATACTGACCTGCCAAAAGATAGAGTTGTTTGACTTTCACATTTACCCTAACTCTAATATTTTGCAATGAGAAGTTTGGTAAGTAATTTAACCTCTCTCCATTCCTACCCCTACCCCACTACTGTGCCTCTTTTTACATAATTATAAATTTTTAAAAGATGAATGCAGAGCTTTTTAATTATTAAATTATTGTGAAATTCTACATAATTAGAATGAAAGCAAATTGATAGGAAGCAAACAGAAGACATCTTTTTTAAATTTTTAAATATTGTTTTGTTGAAATAAGATTTAAAATAAGATGCTACTGATAAATAAAGGAGCATTTTATTCTTAAATCTAGGTATCTTCAAAGAACAGTAAAGCATCCAACTTTACTACAGGATCCTGATTTAAGGCAGTTCTTAGAAAGTTCGGAGGTACTATTTCTACTTGAAATTTTTATATGTAAATGTTCTTATTTATGATTATCAGTGTAGTAATTATATATAAATGTAGGTGTTCAGTAAACAACTGCATTAATAAATGGAATAAAACATGTGTTGTGTTTTTTTTTTGCTTAGTGCTTTAAATACTTAACTAAATTCATAGCAAAATACCTTCTTCATATCAATAATTGTGGGATGATTATTCCCTTTCTTGAAATACATTAAAACCAGATGTAAAAGAACACCTTGCAAACAGTCTAATTCCGAATACCCTAGTTATTGCTTAGACACTGTGTTGAAATAAGTTTATTCAGACCTCATTTTAGAGATAGTTGAATGTGGGTTTGTATGTCTGCATTCTAATGGTCTTATTAAGGTTTTGAAATGGAAATGTGTGATTTGAAAGAGCTTTAATTATAACCATGCTGATCTTTATATTTGGCACATTTTATCCTCTAATTGTTAACCATATGAGATATTTTTATTTTACTTGAACTCCAGAATTGTTAAAAAAAAAAAAAATTCCAAATTGCACAGCCCTGACTAAGCATAAGATTTTTCTCAAGACTTTCTCCTTTTTTCCTTTTAAACAGTTTATATCTGCTAGCAAACAGGTGGCCAGTGTTAAGGTGCTTGGCAATTTCTTAATATATTTTGACAAACAGAATGTTGTTCCATCTAAATGTAAACGTGCAGAAGAAAAACAAATGGAAAGTCTATTTTTTAAGTTTTCCTTTGAGAATGTACAAGTAGTGTATTTGAGAAATTAGGTCTCACTATTGAAATGTATGAGAGTGAAGAAAATACAACCTCCTTTTTTTCTTTTCTTTTTCTTTCGGGGGTATTATGTGGGGGCAGTCCCTTTTGTGGCCAGTTAAACCTCTAGGCTTTTAACCGGTTTGTTTGCCCTTATTTGTCATTCAATTCCAGCTGCCTAGAGCAGTTAATACACAGGCTCTGAGTGGAGCAGGAATATTGAGGATGGTGAACAAGGCTGCCGACGCTGTCAACAAAATGACAATCAAGATGAATGAATCGGATGCGGTAAGAGCTGATTTTTCGACTTGAATAATGAGATGAATTAATGAGCCCAACAATTGCATTTTAAAGCTGTACAAGTAGAAAATAGGATTTAATTTGCTTATTGAGTGTAGTTCTCAGCACATCAGTTGACCACCATGGTTATACATGGTTAATTCGTTGCTTTAAAACAAGGAATGAAGCTTGCTATTGGTAACCTAATTCACACTGGTTTGTTCTGGCTAAATTAGCTCCATTTGTCATTTTTCTCTTAGTGGTTTGAAGAAAAGCAGCAGCAATTTGAAAATCTGGATCAGCAACTTAGGAAACTTCATGCCAGTGTTGAAGCCTTGGTCTGTCATAGAAAAGGTTCGTTTGTCTTGTTATTTATATGTTTAACACTGTAAGTTAATTCAGATATTTTATTAAATTTTATTAAAAATGATTATTTTAAAGTGAAATGAATATGATCATTTTAAAGTTTTAAGAGGATGTTTTCTGTTTCAACTTTGTTACTTAATATTTTTTGTTGTATTTTAATCTTCTAGTTTAGAAGGAGAAAAATCTTAGGTTTGTAAATGTATATTTTGAATTTTAGATTAAAACTGCTTGATAATTAACTCTTTGTTAAGCATATACCGAATGAATGAAGATGTCTTATTGGTAAAACTCAATAATTAAAGAATGAAATTCAAAAATTGAAATTTGAAATTTGTCATTAAAATGTAGTTTTGTGCCTATATTTCCTAAAGAACTGTGAAGCATTTGCTTCATTTTTCAACCACAATATTTAAAACCCAGAAAGGGGAGTGTTTAAAATTCATTAAAAAATTGAGTTCTAATTTTTTATTCCATTGTGAGGTGTTTTTGGTTTTATTTTTAAAGAATACACGACTTCTAGAACTACCTTTCTGAAACACTTAGTAAGTAATTATCTTTCTAGAACACTTTCTAAACCACTTAGTAAATGATTTATTACTTGTAAGTGCCATTATCAGTAATACATTGCAAAAAAAAGTAATTACAAAAATCTAATATATTTCTTATTGAAAGTGGTTTATAACAGTTTTTGCTATTTATATTCTCTCAGGGAACATTTTATGGTTAAGAGAACTTTATGAAATGCAGAGAGCACAGAGCAAATCCAGGCAAAGTAATCATTAGTTCTTGACATCTGTTTTTCTGTTTGATGTGTTTTAAATGATCACGTTCAAAAATTCTTAATATTTCACTAAGCATTGGTGTTGTACACAAAGAAAAAAAGAATAAGATTTATGTGAATTATATATACAGTTTTGCCTTGTTTTCTTCCTGTGTGCTAAATAATAATCTCATAAAATTTGCTATTTTCAATGATAAATACATGTTTAAAGGCCAGATAATGTAATACAAATCAATTGTGAGTGTTCCCAGTGCTTTCCATATAAAAATATTTATTTTTTTGTCTTTCTTAGGACTAGACAGAGAAGCACTTAAGAGCACAATGGGGAGGGAGATTAGAGTATAGGCAGTGTACTTCTAAATTTTAAGTAGAGCTCTGAACAGTTGACATTTATATGTCCAAGGCGTTTTAATGACTGTTTTTTTCATGTTGTTATTTTTAAAATTTTTTTTATTTTTTAACTGGAGCATATTGCTTTACACTGTTATTTTAAAATATTTGAGCAGCTTGTAAATAGATAAAATTTAAAGAGAATGTAAAATATCAGTGCAGTATTTAAGAACTTCACTAGTGAACACTAAAAATGAATGCTCTTCTATTTCAGAACTTTCAGCCAACACAGCTGCCTTTGCTAAAAGTGCTGCCATGTTAGGTAATTCTGAAGATCATACTGCTCTGTCTAGAGCTTTGTCTCAGCTTGCAGAGGTTGAGGAGAAGATAGACCAGTTACATCAAGAACAAGCTTTTGCTGACTTTTACATGTTTTCAGAACTACTTAGTGACTACATTCGTCTTATTGCTGCAGTGAAAGTAAGCTTTATTTTGTAATCTTCCTTGAATTTTTCATACTTCACTGTTTTGCTTATAAGAAGAATATGATTTCCTATTAGGCATGCATTTAAGTATGTAAATTACATGACTATACTAGTATGTATAAAATAATTTCAAGATGATTATTCATAACTTAATATTCTCTTCCCCATGACTTAATACCTAGACAGAATTGATGTTTTTTAAGGGATCCAAGGATGCCAAATACTGTAAAACCAATACATACTTACTTACATATTTACATATAGAAATTTGCAACTAAATCAGACAAAACCAGAACTGACTGACTGTTGCATGAAGATATTTAATGGTGACTTTAGCGTGAATTTAGACTCTAAGAAAACATTTTGTGTGGTCATCATGTATTTATAGATGACATGAAGCTAGATTAGATAAAGAACTGTGTTTTCAAGTTGTAATGTTTGAGGATGAGCAGTCTTAAGTTTCTGAATAATTGAGAAAGTAATCCTGTTAACTAATAAAAATTAGTCTTTTACAGATATCTCCAATATTCAGATATTGAATATTGAACTGTTATTTTGTCTGTTACATGTTTTGGAATATACTTTTTAAGATCTTATAGTGTCTTTGAAGTATTGTTATCAACATTAGTGATGGAATAAGGGGAACTGGAAGTTTACTTTGAATTTAAACGTCTAGAAAGTTAATGCAGCCTTGTTCCTTGCTTTTTTACGCAAAAGTTTTTCAGCTTAAGTCTGATCAAATTGATACTAATCTATAGTCAGAACATTGACACATTGCATTTTTCAGATGACTCTGTTCCCAGGCTAATGACAGTCATTGCTAGAGGCTTCTTAGCACTTCATAGAGGCTCCTTCTTAGGTTGAGGTTTTGCTAAATTACCAATTTTGTTTGTATTTACTCTTAGATGTCACTCTTCATATTCCTGGTGGTTAATTTTTCTTTTCAGTTATTTAAAGATGTTAATATAGATAGTTATTAGAGTATACTTCATTTTAAATAGGCAACTTGTGATACACAGAAGTCCAGTTATAGATAATGGTTCCTGTTTCTCTGCCACCTACTCTCACCTCGTTCCAGAACTCCCAGTAGCATGAGAGCTGTTCTTAAAAAGAATAACACCTCCAGAAAAAAACCTGTGGGTTCAAAAAGGGACGATTGGCACTGTCTGAGAGGTGGTACATGCTGAGAAGAGCTAACCTGGAGAAGACTCCTTCTCAGTTAACACTGTGTCTTCTTGTGTGATGGATGCTCATCCTTCAAAAACAGCTTTTCTCATATTGCCTCTACCTTCTTACTGGATTTTTGCATCTCATGAAGTTATAGTTGTATTCACATCCCAGAATGTTTCCTACAGCACACTGACACTGAAAAATGTACCACAGTCAACTAAGTCTTTGAGATAATGTTTGTGATATCCCTGTCTTGTGGATTCAGTGTATATTTCAAAAGCTCAGGACTGTCCAGTAGTAAAAAAATGAAATAGACATTTAACTTTGTTTAATCCGGAGGCTTCCAAATTCATATGAACAGGAATTCTTTTCCACTTAATGTCCTTGCACATATATGGAACACCCTTTGGGAAATACTAAATTAGTATGGCCTGTGGTCAAGTTATATGTTAAGATGCATAAAGCTATTTCAGATTGATTTTCTACTGAAACCTAGCCCAACTCGATTTCATAAAGGAGTTGAGAAATTATGAATGACATAATTTTTTTGGTAATTTTTATAGTCTTTATTTTTTGTTTGTTTTTAAATTTAAACTAATTTGTTTGTATTTGAATAAGTAATACATGCATAGAATAATTCTAGCAGCCCTAAAAGGTAAATTTCTTTTCTACCTAGGACCTCTAATCTCTCTTCCCTCAGTCAGATACTGTGAGGTATCTTTACAGAATTAGCCATGCATGTGTATGAAACTAATTTTCTTTTTTTTCCTTCTATCTCTTTTTCTCAACCACCGTTTTCTCTCCATTCATCTCTTCCTTCTTCAAAAAGGAGCATATTATATGTACAGTTCTTTGCCTGCTTTTTTTACCCACTCCATTTCCAAGAGATCTGTTTATCAGTTTATGTAAATATATGTTGTAATCTTTTAAAGGTTAATCATATTCTGTAGTTTAGCATATAGATAGACCTTGAATTATTTGATCAGTCTAAAATTAAATATTAAGTATTTTGATAGTAACTCTTTGGGCATAAAATCCCTAGAAGTAGAATTATTGACCAGTGGATATATGAATTTTAAATATCCATGAACACTGCCTTGTTACTCTCTGAGGAGGTATACGTTTTAATTTCTTTAGTTATTGTGAATGTAAGCATTTTTACAAACGGTAAGCCTTTTGCATTTCTTTTTTCTATGACCTGTTTATGTCCTTTGCCCAGTTGTCTTTTATTTTTTTGTCTTACTGATTTATAATAGCTGTTTAATACTACTTAGCCCTTTGTTCTATCCATATGGAGAGTATTTCTCAAAATGATGGTAATTTTAAAGGTAAAGTACTTTGAGAACTAGCTTAAAGTGAGGGTGCTGAGAAGAGGAGAAATCGGGGTCTTAAAGAAAAAGATAAAAGTTCACCTGCTCAAAATACCCCCCAGTTCTGGCCTTGAAGCCAGAAAATTCCTGTTTTCCTCTTGTACAGCCTCTGATATCTGGGACTCCACATTTTGGGTAGTACTGTTAACTGACATGTATTAAATGGTAAACTCGTTACATACATTCTCATGTGTTGGCCTCCTGGGAACCTCTATAGAGTAGGGTCAGAAATTGAGGTAGTAGTTTTCAGTGTTTTCAGCACTAGAATTCTTTATAAGGAGTTCTTACTCTGAAAGTAAATGTATAAAATATATAAAATGTAGTTTTTTAAAAAACCAATAGATGGATTCCCCGAGGAGTTTAGCATCTTCATTGTCTCTCTGTATAATCAGCATTCTTTAAGGACTCCAGGAATCTGGGCCACATACTTTCAGATTCACTGAATTAGAATATGGTATTAATTAAATTACAATGGGAAAAAATTAAAATTACAGCCTCAAATTTCCTGGTTGGCTAAGAAAAGTGCTCCAAAACTGCAACCTTATCTAACTTAGACTAGCTTGCATACAGATATGCACCACAGAATCACCAGGGGTGTGGAGTCTAAAGTGAATCACCAGTCTAAATGTTTCCCTCTTACAGATGAAACTGGTTACAACAGAGTGGATTAGTATCTTGCCATGCAGAGGCATACATTATGTTATATTTGATTTTTTTAATATATTTTTTATTGAAGAATAATTGCTTTGCAGAATTTTGTTGGTTTCTGTCAAACCTCAACAATAATTTGATTTTAAGATCACATTTTTAGAAGATTAAGTGTGGTTCTGATTTTCTCTTTATATTCTAGTGTTACAAGGGTAGAAAGACAAATGAAGAAAAAGTTAATTTTTATGGAGTTAAGATTAATGTTTTTTCCTAACATAACGAAACTTTAATCGTTTTGCCTTTATCATGGTTCCTGTATCTGTACCACAGTAAACATGTGATGGTTCTAGAATATTATGAAATAAACTGGGCAGAGACCGAATTAGTTTCAGTTAGTATGTCACTGAAAAGGCCCGTTGATATATGTTAAGAACTTTCAGTTCAATTCAGTCCTTTAGTCGTGTCCGACTCTTTGCGACCCCATGAATTGCAGCACGCCAGGCCTCCCTGTCCATCACCAACTCCCAGAGTTCACTCAGACTCAGGTCCATCAAGTTGGTGATGCCATCCAGCCATCTCATCCTCTCTTGTCCCTCTGTTGTCCTCCTGCCCCCAGTCCCTCCCAGCATCAGAGTCTTTTCCAATGAGTCAACTCTTTGCATGAGGTGGCCGGAGTACTGGGGTTTCAGCTTTAGCATCATTCCTTCCAAAGAAATCTCAGGGCTGATCTCCTTCAGAATGGACTGGTTGGATCTCCTTGCAGTCCAAGGGACTCTCAAGAGTCTTCTCCAACACCACACTTCAAAAGCATCAATTCTTCGGCGCTCAGCCTTCTTCACAGTCCAACTCTCACATCCATACATGACCACAGGAAAAACCACAGCCTTGACTAGACAGACCTTTGTTGTCAAAGTAATGTCTCTGCTTTTGAATATGCTGTCTAGATTGGTCATAACTTTCCTTCCAAGGAGTAAGCATCTTTTAATTTCATGGCTGCAGTCACCATCTGCAGTGATTTTGGACACCCCCAAAATAAAGTCTGACACTGTTTCCACTGTTTCCCCATCTATTTCCCGTGAAGTGATGGGACCAGATGCCATGATCTTCATTTTCTGAATGTTGAGCTTTAAGCCAACTTTTTCACTCTCCTCTTTTTCATCAAGAGGCTTTTGAGTTCCTCTTCACTTTCTGCCATAAGGGTGGTATCTTCTGCATATCTGAGGTGATTGATATTTCTCCCAGCAATCTTGATTCCAGCTTGTGCATGTTCCAGCCCAGCGTTTCTCATGATGTACTCTGCATTTAAGTTAAATAAGCAGGGTGACAATATACAGCCTTGACGTACTCCTTTTTCCATTTGGAACCAGTCTGTTGTTCCAGAGTGGAACAACAGTTCTAACTGTCCAGTTCTAACTGTTGCTTCCTGACCTGCATATAGGTTTCTCAAGAGGCAGGTCAGGTGGTCTGGTATTCCCATGTCTTTCAGAATTTTCCACAGTTTATTGTGATCCACACAGTCAAACGCTTTGGCATAGTCAAGAAAGCAGAAATAGATGTTTTTCTGGAACTCTCTTGCTTTTTCCATGATCCAGTGGATGTTGGCAATTTGATCTCTGGTTGTTCTGCCTTTTCTAAAACCAGCTTGAACATCAGGGAGTTCACGGTTCACGTATTGCTGAAGCCTGGCTTGGAGAATTTTGAACATTCCTTTACTAGCGTGTGAGATGAGTGCAATTGTGTGGTAGTTTGAGCATTCTTTGGCATTGCCTTTCTTTGGAATTGGAATGAAAACTGACCTTTTCCAGTCCTATGGCCACCGCTGAGTTTTCCAAATTAGGTGGCATATTGCATGCAGCACTTTCACAGCATCATCCTTCAGGATTTGAAATAGCTCAACTGAAATTCCATCACCTCCACTAGCTTTGTTCGCAGTGATGCTTTCTAAGGCCCACTTGACTTCACATTCCAGGATGTCTGGCTGTAGGTGAGTGATCATACCATCATGATTATCTGGGTTGTGAAGATCTTTTTTGTACAGTTCTTCTGTGTATTCTTGCCACCTCTTCTTAATATCTTCTGCTTCTATTAGATCTACTTTTCCAGTCCTGTCGTTTCTGTAAAATTAAGTCCTTCTTCAGGGATTTCTCAACTAGGCCAGATGATCAGGGTATGCACGGTGTCAACAGTATTTTTCTTAGTTTTGAACTTGATCTTTTTTTTTTAATTAAAAAAAAATTTTTGTTGTTGTTTTTGAAGGATAATTGCTTTACAGAATTTTGTTGTTTTCTGTTATACCTCAACATGAATCAGCCATAGGTATACATATATCCTCTCCCTTTTGAAACTCCCTTCCATCTCCTGCCCTATCCCACCCCTCTAGATTGATACAGAGCCCCTGTTTCAAAACCACAGGACACAAAATCATGAAAAGGAGTTAGCAAATTTTTCCTAATCTGTTATCTTTGGTAAGTCGATCATGTACAATACAAGTCATTCCACAGGGAAATTTCTGTTAACCCTAGAGTTTAATCCCATGATTGTGGTTTAGACTGGATTTTAGGAGGCAATGCTGGGGTGTGATAGAAAACTGGGGGTTTCAGCATTTCAGAGCCCTGGGTTCAAACCCTGTCATTGGCAGCTAACAGCCCTTACCAAAAATCACAGCCTCTCAAAGTCCTGTTTTGTGCATCTATAAGATACCACCTTCTTTTCACAGCTTTCCTGTAGGACTTACACTGTTCTTATACATTATTTAGAACACTGTCCAGGTCAAAACAGATGTTCATTAAATGACTGCTTCTGGAAATAGATGTGAGTTTATTTTTTAATTTTTTCCTTTTTTTAAATCTTTTATTATTTATTTATTTATTTTTTACTTTACAATATTGTATTGGTTTTGCCTACAGGATGCTTGGGGCTGGTGCACTGGGATGACCCAGAGGGATGGTATGGGGAGGGAGATGTGAGTTTACAATCAGTTTGAATACACATGAGGATCACCTGGTAGATTTGTTTTAATGCAAATATTTATCACATTATATATATATATATATATATATATATATGATAATTTTGATGTGAGTTTATTTTTTAATTTTTTCCTTTTTTAAAATCTTTTATTATTTATTTATTTATTTTTTACTTTACAATATTGTATTGGTTTTGCCTACAGGATGCTTGGGGCTGGTGCACTGGGATGACCCAGAGCGATGGTATGGGGAGGGAGATGTGAGTTTACAATCAGTTTGAATACACATGAGGATCACCTGGTAGATTTGTTTTAATGCAAATATTTATCACATTATATATATATATATATATATATATATATGATAATTTAAAAGAATGAAATAATGCCATCTGCAGCAACATGGATGGACCTAGACACAATCACACTAAGTGAAGGAAGTCAGAGAAAGACAAGTATCATATGGCATCACTTAAGTGTGAAATCTGATTTTTAAAATGATACAAATGACCTTATTTACAAAACAGAAACGGACTCACAGAAACAGAAAACAAACATGATTACCAAAGGGGAAGGGTGAGGGAGGGATAGATTAGGAGTTTGCTATTAGCAGACACAAACTGCTAAATATAAAATAGGTAAATAACAAGACCCTACTGTATAGCACAGGGAACTATATTCAACATTTTGTAATAACCTACGGTGGAAAATAATCTGAAAAAGATTGTTATATATATATATGTATGTATAATATACTTTGAATTACTTTGCTATACACCAGAAGCCAATATAATACTGTAAATCCACTATGTTTAAATAAAAAAGAAAAAATCAATTATATGAGACCTCTTTATCTAGTCAATCAGATAGCAATCAGGCATCTTTATTTTATAATAAGCTACAATGGAGATTAGAGCACAAAGCTTGATGTGAAAAATCAAAGAGGTCTAACTGTCTTTTCATTGTAAGAGTATTTTTAATGAGGGAATAACAAGACGAGCTTTGGGGTTAAATGTAGAAAGAGAATTCCACACTTAGATGACATTAAGGTTAAAGTTTCAATAAATAAAGAAATAAAAATATGAATGTTATCCTGAAGTTATAATATTTATCATGTAGACCCCAAGTGAATTTTTCATCATTGAATTATATTCAATCTGAGGGAAAAGGTCCATAATAATGTTCTCTTTCTTCCTTCTTTTTGTCCTTCCTTCCTTCTTTCTTTTTCCCTTTCTCTCTCCCTCTATCCCCCTTTCCCTTCTTCTTTACTGTTTTTTTCTTTCTCCCCTTCTCTCTTCTTCCTCTCTCTTTCTCTTGGGGCAGAGGGGAGTTACCAGTATCTTTGAGTGGTAAAACAGTCAGGGGAAATGCACACCCAGGGGCTTCCCAAGTGTTGCGATGGTAAAGAACCTGCCTGCCAGTGCGGGAGACACACAGATGTGGGCTTGATCCCTGGGTGAGGAAGATCCCTTGGAGGAGGGCATGGCAACCTACTCCAGCATTTTTGCCTGAAGAAGCCCGTGGGCAGAGGAGCCGGGTGGACTACAGTCCACACGGTCGCAAAGAGTTGGACACCACTGAAGAGACTTAGCAGGCAGGCACGGACACTGAAGGTCTGGCAATGAGATACTCAATGCAATAATTTTTTCCCTCAAGGATTTTTTTTTCCCTTTTTGAGGATGCTTGGGGCTGGTGCACTGGGATGACCCAGAGAGATGGTATGGGAAGGGAGGTAGGAGGGGGGTTCAGGATTGGGAACTCATGTACACCTGTGGTGGTTTTATGTTGATGTATGGCAAAGCCAATACAGTATTGTAAAGCAAAATAAAGTAAAATAAAAAATATAATAAAATATAAAGGAAATATGGAAAAAAATGCAGTTTAAGTAATTAACAATGAATTCACAAGCATGTTCTGGATTATTATGTTTTGGCCAAGAGGTATCAGAAAAGCACTTTAATTAATTAATTTAACAGTTTCTTAAGCACTTATTACATACCAGGCACCATGTTGGTAGTGAACAAGAAAGACCAATATGTACTCTCCTGAAGCTTCAACTCTAGCGCAGAGCACAGAGAGACAGTCAACAAATGTTTACACAGACAAGTCCTTAAACTAATGGAAACCACTAATGTGGTGAACAAAGCACAAGTTCTTTAGAGATACATCAAAGAGGGGTGGGCAAATTAGCTGTTAGAAACGCTGGAGGCACAGGGAACACATCAACCAGTGCTAAATACATTGACCAAGGCTAAACACATCGACCAATGCTAAACACATCGACCAATGCTAAACACATTGACCAGTGCTAAACACATTGACCAGTGCTAAACACATTGACCAAGGCTAAATTGTAATGTGTAAATATTAAAGATGAGCTGTCCTGGAACGTGGAAACACTTGCAAACTCGAAGGAAGGTCAGCACACTTGGAGCTCTGTAATCCCAAGGGATGGGCCAGATGTGGCCTAGAAGGAGGCAGGTCAAGTCATCCAGGGCCCTTTTGGCCTCAGGTGAGAAGGAGCCTCATGCGAAGAGTTGACTCACTGGAAAAGACTATGATACTGGGAGGGACTGGGGGCAGGAGGAAAAGGGGATGACCAAGGATGAGATGGCTGGATGGCATCACCGACTCAATGGAGGTGAGTTTGAGTGAACTCCGGGAGATGGTGATGGACAGGGAGGCCTGATGCGTTGCAATTTATGGGGTCACAAAGAGTCGGACATGACTGAGTAACTGAACTGAACTGAGAAGGAGCCAAAATGTAACACCTCACTTCTCAGTGACTTTCATGTCCCAATCAAATGTCATACAAATTATGGAAATGAATAAAAAATTTTTTGCTTCCATAGAAGGCAAAAAATGGCAAAGACTTCACATCATGGAAGTGCAAAGTGCATTTTAAATACTATTTATTATGTGTGCATAGATGGATACATGCTAGAAGTCTACTAGAAGGTCAGCTAGAAAGACAGAAGAGATAAATGAAGGCTCTTCAATCAGATATGGAGACATGCAGAGATGAAGGCTGAGCAACGATGGGTGTAGGCTTGGTGTGTAGATAAGTGGCTGTAGAGATAAAATGGTGTAGTAACAACTTAAATGAACTGTGGTGTTGGAGAAGACTCTGGAGAGTCCCTTGGACTGCAGGAGATCCAACCAGTCCATTCTGAAGGAGATCCGCCCTGGGATTTGTTTGGAAGGAATGATGCTGAAGCTGAAGCTCCAGTACTTTGGCCACCTCATGCAAAGAGTTGATTCATTAGAAAAGACTCTGATGCTAGGAGGGATTGGAGGCAGGAGAAGGGGACGACAGAGGATGAGATGGCTGGATGGCATTACTGACTTGATGGATGTGAGTCTGAGTGAATTCTGGGAGTTCGTGATGGACAGGGAGGCCTGGCATGCTGCGATTCATGGGGTCACAAAGAGTCAGACATGACTGAGCAACTGAACTGAACTGAACAACTTAAAAAGTCCTGGTAACTGCAACAATAAAACATTGCATTTGAATATTTAACATGTACTAGGCACTATGACAAACTTAGTGTATTAAAAAGCAGAGACACCACTTTGCTGACAAAGGTCCATATAGTCAAAGCTATGGTTTATCCAGTTGTCATCTATGGATGTGAGAGTTGGACCATAAAAAAAGATGAGCGCCAAAGAATTGATGTTTTTAAACTGTGGTGCTAGAAGACTCCTGAAAGTCCCTTGGACAGCAAGGAGATCAAAACAGTCAATCCTAAAGGAAATCAACCCTGAATATTCGTTGGAAGGACTGATGCTGAAGCTCCAATATTTTAGCCACCTAATGCAAAGAGCTGACTCATTGGAAAAGACTTTGATGCTGGAAAAGATTGAAGGCAAAAAGAGAAGAGGGTGACAGAGGATGAGATGGGTGGTTGGGTGGCATCACTGACTCAGTAGACATGAGTTTGAGCAAACTCTGGGAGATAATGAAGTACAGGGATGCCTGGAGTCCTGCAGTGCATGGGTTTACAAACAGACATGACTGAGGACTGAATAACAACAAGGCACTTTCTCAGGCAATTTACATGTATGAACTATAAGCATTTTAAATTAAAAAGCTACAATAAACAGGCTGTCACTGTAGGCAGGTAAGAGAAACTACTAATATTCCCTAAGTCCCCTCCATCCCCCAAGTAGTAGGTCACAGTGTTGTTTCTGCATAGCTGCCCGGAGAAGCCCCTCTCTCTGCATAATTAGGACTAANGCCCTACTTTCTTCCATTTAAGTCTGAATTTGGCAATCAGGAGCTCATGATCTGAGCCACAGTCCTGGTCTTGTTTTTGCTGACTGTACAGAGCTTCTCCATCTTTGGCTGCAAAGAATATAATCAATCTGATTTCAATGTTGGCCATCTGGTGATGTCCATGTATAAAGTCTTCTCTTGTGTGATTAGAAGAGGGTGTTTGCTATGACCAGTGCGTTCTCTTGGCAAAACCCTGTTAGCCTTTGCCCTGCTTCATTCTGTATTCCAAGGCCAAATTTGCCTGTTACTCCAGGTGTTTCTTGACTTCCTACTTTTGCATTCCAGTCCTGTATAATAAAAAGGACATCTTTTTTGGGTGTTAGTTCTAAAAGGTCTTGTAGGTCTTCATAGAACCATTCAACTTCAGCTTTTTCAGCATTACTGGTTGGGGCATAGGCTTGGATCACCGTGATACTGAATGGTTTGCCTTGGAAACGAACAGACTATACCTCACTCAATTCCTCTTCTTCTTTCCATGTTGCTCCAGCTGTGCTGGCCTCCCTGTGAGCCACCAAGTTCCATCCCAGAGTCTTGGCACTGGCTGTTCCCTCTGCTTGGATGCTCTTAGCTCAGATATCCTCCTGTCTCACTCCCTCACCTCATTCCTACCTTGCTCCAAACACTGTTTCCTTAGTGAGGGCTTCCCTGACCACCATATGTCACATCTCAGCCCTCCCAAACCCCTTACCTGATGAATTTTTTCCATATCATATATCACTTCTAATACACTGTGCATGTGTGCCAAGTCACATCAGTCATGTCCCACTCTTCTCAACCCCATGGACTGTATCCAACCAGGCTGCTCTGTCCATGAGGATTCTCCAGGCAAGAATACTGGAGTGAGTTTCTATGCCCTCCTCCAGGGGATCTTCCCAACCCAGGGATCAAACCCAGGTCTCTTATACTTCTGCATTGGCAGGTGGGTTCTTTACCACTAATGTCACCTGGGAAGCCCTCCAATACCCTATAATGTACTTATTTATTAATATTTTACTGCTTGTCTCCACCTTCCAATCCACTACTGTGCGAGCTCCCTGAGGGCAGAGAGGTCTATTTGATTCATTTAAAAAGTGTATTTTAAAGTTTAACATGCAAGCAAAGTTGAGAAAGCCACAATATTAGTATATACCCAGCAGAAGGGTATACAAGGGTCCATGAAGCTTCCACTTGCAAAATATGCTTTCACATTTGGACAGAGTAGCCTTTTCTTCCCTTTTAATTCACAACCAGATGCTGGTAACCCTCTTGACCCAATGTAACCCAGGGTCTGCTCTCTTTTGGTATTTACTATAGTGAGGCCAGGAAAATTCCCTTCTGGCACTGACTTGTCCTTACACAAGGAAGGAACCGAGAAATAATTGGTCAGTTTTATAGTATACAAATGGGCTCATTCTTATCTTTTGTGTGTATATCTTGGCAGAGTCTCTGCTAATTGGACTTGTTCATATTTGTGCTCAGCTGTGGCCTTTTAGGTTTTATTTGCACTTGCTGTTACTGGACGCATTCCACCAATGGGCAGATTATTACACATTCTTGGTGTGCATATCTTTCAGAGACTTATTTTGGTGTAGTAGCTTTCCTGTAGAAGCTTTGCTGTAAAGCTTTCCATCTTCTGGACCAACTGGATACAATTGACAGCCATATTCTACCCACCTTGTCTCCAGTGATGGCACCAACTTTGGCTAGAAATCCAAAGTACCCTTCAAGCGAAGCCCTGTTTTGGATCACTGCCAAGACTACTTTTCCTGCCTTTTCTTGAAAGAGGGAGAGACAGCATAGAGGGGGAATGGAGGCAGATTCAGGAGACAGCTCCATAGAGGTGCCATCAACAGCCTTCTCTTGAACTTTGTTGACTTTGTCTCTCGACCTTTTCTTATGGAGGGTTTACCAGCAATGGCCTGGAACCATGTCTGGCCCTCAGATTCCCCTTTAGCTCTTAGAGGTGACATGCCACGTAGCAAAAAGTGCTCACTGATGCCCATGACATGATATATATCACCCACATGGTCCAGTCGTGACGCAGATGATGTCAGACTCATGGACTGACCACATTTGGCATTGACTCCTCCTCCCCCTGCCATGTGAGTATCACGGAGAAAAGCTGAGTACTGGGGGACATAGGTATGCCCTTTTGTCTTGGTCTGGGATGGAAGCTGTTTTGAAGGAAGTTGCATTTGGTCTCAAGGGTGCAAATTCCTTTGCTCATGAACACTGGGTGGTCACTCCTGTTATAACTTCTGCTCTTCTATTGTGTGTCCTGAGTGCAGAAACCTGTGTCAGCAGGTTTCACATACCTCCAGCAGCAGTGAGGGAACCTGTTAACATCTAGAAGACCATAGTTTGGGGCTGAAAGTCTCCGTTCCCCTAAGGTGCCTCCTCGTGCAGATACCAGGGCTCCTTACTGTTTTTGGGGCCTCGGCACTTCCTCTGACACCAAAACAGAGATTCCCCCGTTTTTGCCTTTGACTGGAGAAATAACTAACTCCAAATTTATCAAGTTGATGAGTGAACAGCCATGATGCCAAAACCACCAGACAATATGAGCTAAAGAGTCATCCGTGATAGGGAAAAAATCAGAATCAAAGGATTTTAGAGCCAAGGTGGCCTAGTGATCATTCTCCCCAGGGACCATGCTAGAGGGAAATGAGAAGCTTCACCAAGTTCATAGAACCCATTAGTGTCAGAGACAGATTTAGAATCGAGATCTTCCATCTTCCCAGGCAAGACTCTTAACATCGTGCCCTGGAGCCTGCCCCGATCCTCTCCAGATGCTCAGATACATTTTCTTCTCACCTAAATTGTGACAGTTCTCCAGGTACAGGTAAGGGATTGATCCCTAAGCTGAATGCCCAAAATAGAGTAATGATTTCTGAGTAGACAGAGACAGTGTTAACTTTGTGTTAATCTTTTTCCTTTATAATGCTTGGTCCGCAATTTAACTAGTACCAAAATGAAGCTGTAGATAAATCATCTCAATTTTTTCAGTGCTTATATTCTTTCAAGAAAGAATGTTAAAAGGTTCTTTCTATCATATTAGGATATAGCTGAATCGGAAGTGTAGTGAAGGGCACCATGGTGGTCTGAAAAAATATGATGCCAGGTGACATTAGCAGCATAGACTATCACCTCTGCGGGAGGATTTGAGAAGCAACAGAAAAAACTTATGTCCTCCTGCCTCTAATTCCTAAACTTACACTTTCAGAGACAAATTGCTTTAAGCAAAAGAACAACCTCTGCTCTGACTCAATTGCCTTTGAAAGGTGGACATGTTGTCCATTTCCAATGAGATGCATATAAGCTTGAATTACTTTAAGTCATCAGTGAGGCTTTAATATGGAAATGACCTGGTGTCTCAGCTGGTAAAGAATCTGCCTGCAATGTAGGAGACCTGGGTTTGATCCCTGGGTTGGAAGATCCCCTGGAGGAGGGAAAGGCTACCCACCCCAGTATTCTGGCCTGGAGAATTCCACGGACTGTATAGGCCATGGGGTCACCAAGAGTTGGACTCAACTGAGCAACTTTCATTCACAGAGATAACAAGAGGGCAATGGGGGATAAGAAAGGAGGGATAAACTAGGAGACTGGGATTGGCATATGCGTACTTCTATATACTAAATAGATAACTAATAGGAACCTACTGCACAGCACAGGGAATTTTACACAATACTCCATAATAACCTCCATGGAAAAAGAGTCTTAAAAAGAGTGGATATACATACAACTGATTCCCTTTGCAGTATACCTGAAACAAGCCCAACACTGTAAATCAACCATACCTTAATAAAAAAAATTTTTTTAAGAGGGTAGCGGGGTTAGAGAGAAGTGGAGAACCATGGAAAGAGGGGAATATTTCAGAGAGCAGTTCTTAACTGTGCCTGAGGGCTGACAAACAGCTTATTCATTAAAATCATCCCTCCCTCTGTCTGGTGTAAGAGGATGACTCAGCCCTGCTCTTCCCTGCTTCTTTCTTTCTTGGCTCTGAGCCCCATTTCCTTCATGCTCAGCACTGATCAGTCCCAGAAGCACACAAACATGCCCCAGGATCTCTCTTGAAAAGCCTTGCTTTGACATCTTTTCTCACTGGCTGCAATATTTTTCCGCTCCTTTCACAGCAACTTTTGACCAAAGAGTTGAGAACACCAACGTCCCTCTCCCCTTCCTCCTGTCTCTTCTCTGACCTCTGCATCAGTCAGATCCATCTTCCTTCCCTGGCGCTGCGCTAGAGGCTCTCATGACAGTCACCATCATTTCCACGTCTTCACGGTCACTGGTGCATTTGCTGTTTTTATTGTCCCTGATCCAGCATGTCACAGAGTTGGCTGTTCCCTCCTCCTTGAAACCCCATTTTGTTCAGGCTTCTGTGGCATCCAGTCTTCAGATCTTCCTCCTACCCAAGGGTCTCTCCTCCTTCCTCTCCATCCCCTTGGAGGCCTTTTCCCCTCTATTTACCCTTTCAATCTAGTCTGGTCCCTGGTCCCAGCATTCTTTTCCACCTATGTTTTCTTACAGAGTAGCCTCACCTGGCTCTACACTTGAAAAAACCTTCACTGGTGAGGGCAAAATAAAGATATTTCTAGGTGGTCCAGTGGTTAAGACTTGCCCTTCCAATGCAAGGGGTGCAGGTTCGATCCCTGATCAGGGACCTTAGGTCCCACATGCCTCATGGCAAAAAAACCAAAATATAAAACAGACGCAGTATTTTAACAAGTTCACTAAATACTTTTTAAATGGTCCATATCAAAAAAAAAATCTTAAGAAAAAGATATCTCTAGACATAGACTAAAAGAGCTTGTATCTCCCTGGCCCTGGCTGAAAGGACTATTAAAATAAGATTTGAAATCAGAATTTGTGCCCCAGACCCTTTTGGCTATCTGGTGAAGTCTATGATTCTCTCTCAGAATAATGCTTTTAAATGCATAAAACAAATAAATAGTATTACAAGGCAAAATGATAATACTGAAATATGGTTGTCAAAATATTAAAATAATGTGATCAGTAACATATTTGCTTCTTTCTTAATCTATTCAATTAAAAGTTTTAATGAAACAGGTTTAATAACTATCACACACTTTATGAAGAGATGGGAATAAACTAGATTTTTGAGGGTGTGCAACATAGTAATGATATCTCTTGGTGATAAAGTCATATGTACTGTTAATGTGGCTGTGGCTTGTCACTTAGGTTCCTAAGTAAAGGAAATCCTATATAGTAATTAGGTGTTAATAAAAAGTAAAGACTTTTTTCCCTTTCAATTTTGTGGATACCACCCCTGAATTTCATTTAAGTGGTGTCCATGAAACTTAACATATTTAAGAAAGAAAATTGAATTCTTGAGAACTGATCCTTTAAAATCTACTTTTTACCTATTAGTTTTTTAAAAAATTATTAGTTAAAAATGACTAATTTGAAGGTGGGCTTATAAAAGAAAATATGTACCAAAGTAATAAGTAACTGTGACAAGGAAGATAGTATGTGTTCAATGAATATTTTTCTGATCATTAAATGAATCAAGGGGAGATTTTATTTTATGGGTTCATCCCTTTCCAAGGACTAGGATTATACACTGTCAGGAGAATCCAGTATTTTCAAGAGTGTAGACACGGAGTAGTTTTGACTGCTTACACACCATGCCCACCAAGATCCTCCACTCATTTATAAGGCTACAGGAGCCCCCTGTGTGGACCAGGGTGGGCGGGGAGCAGGGAGGCAGTTGGCGGTGGGCAGGAGATACTCCACCATCTTAGCCAAAGAGAGAAACAACTTTTAAGGTAGAGTTAGAAATCCTCAGCACATAGGAGACACTCAATAAATTTCCCAAGACCTACAATACAAGGGTAACATTACTTGGTCAGCATCACCTTCTGGTCAACCAGCAAAGGCCATCCCTGGGATAAGCTGGCTGCCTCCAAGGGACACCTCTTGCCTTCCATCCAAATCCCTGCTGCAAGGCTGCTTCACATCTAACAGTCGGGTCTCTCCACCTCCACTTCCCTCAGTTCTTCGGAGCCATGATGATTCTTTTTAAAATGCTCTTTCAAGAATACATATTATGTCAGGCACAATGACAGCATTTGTTTCTGAAAGAAATCGGAAAAGGTTGGGCTGATGCCTGTGTCTGTGAACAACAATGGCTCTCAAATCCAGCTCCAAGAAGGGGCCTAAAATAAGCTCCAGGGGGAGAAACATAAAATGGGGGGAAGAGTGATGAAGATGGAAAATGAAGCACAAATGCACAAATGGTAATCCATCAACATTTCTGAAGTTCAGCTCCTCGGGGAGCAGGAAGAATGTGCTTTTAAAAGCCCAGAGATGTGGAGTGCAGATGGCTCATGACTGAGCCTTGGGGAAACAAGCTAGTCCATCATCAGCGCTATTAGTCCATCATTAGACCAGGAACACCACTTGTTATTTTACTGGAAGTGAATCGCTTTTGAAGAAAACGGAAGGGCCCATACCAGATATTACACATGTTACTCAATAAACTAGCTCCTGTTCAAAGCAACTTATTTGTTTTAATATTGGGAAAAGCATTTGTTTTTTGAGTGCCCTACCCAGAGGTTGAGGGAATTCTCTGTCTCCTGAAATCTAAGTCATGCATAAGCCATCTCTTTGGAAACTCCTCTGTTCCATTTCATGCCATGATGGCAAACTCTGAAAGTCTGTCTGACCTGCCAGTGTGCTTGGTGATCAGGTTGGCAAACCCAAAGTTTAGTTGTCCTGGGTTCTAGCCTGTACTTTTTGAGTGTTTCAGGGACAGATGGAGTTAAGAGATGAAGGGAAAGGTGTTCATAGTGGCTGCTATGGCCCTTGGCAATGATCCAGCATGGAGCAAGGGGTTGCTGCACTGCATGGAGGTTGCCCAGACCCCTCCAACTCCACGACCTACGCCAGAACAATGAGTCCAAGTTTCCAAGTTCAAGACCTTTCCTAACTACATCACCCTCTATAATTCAAAGCCAGTCTCTTGGGACCACGGAACTATTTTTAGAGTTGATGCATAGTACACAAAACACAGCTACCTTTCAACAATATGATTCTCCAGGACCCACCCCTTCCGTTTGCCTTGTCTGACCTGGAACATTAACTGGGGGAAAACCACATATATTTTTAGTGTTTTCTTGAATTCCTCAAGTGTTGTTCCCTTTTCCATCTTATTTATGGCCAGAAGGATCTGGTCTTTCTGCTTTATCCAGTGGGATGTTCACATACATAACTTCTCCTGGGGTTCTTTATCTGAACCTTCTAGACCCTCACTAAGGGCTTCCCTGGTAGCTCAGCTGTTTTGCCTGCAATGCAGGAGACCCTGGTTTGATCCCTGAGTCAGGAAGATCCCTGGGAGATGGGATAGGCTACCCACTCCAGTATTCTTGCCTGGAGAATCCCCATGGATAGAGAAGCCTAGCAGGCTATATACAGTCCATGGGATTGCAAAGAGTTGGACATGACTGAGTGACTAAACACACAGACCCTCACTAAATAAGGGAACTCTTATCAGTGACCTCTGGCCCTTGGGTCGGTGACCTCCATGAGTGATTCTCCCATATGTCCCTTCCTAAGTGCCAGAATCACCTTATACATCAAATGCCTGTCGAGGGATATTTATGTGTACTAAGAGCAATATTTAAGTATCCTTTTATGATTGACATCATAAGCTTTCCCAAGAATTATGTAATGACAAAGAAAATACATGTGTGTATTCCCTAAACCTATGAATACACACATATACACAGGTATAGACACGCATATGTACACCTTTATCTCACACACACACACACACACACACTCCTCTGCCTTGTAAATTCAGATTGAATAAGGTAGCAACCAGCACTCATAATTCTGGACCATGGAAACCTCTAGTATATTTGACATCTGGACCAGATCTTTTATTAACTTCCCCCTCTTTTATATGAGAACATTATTTTCAGTAATAATCCTTATTTTCTTGGTTAATTCTTTAGATTTAGAACAACTAAAAAAGAAAAATAATTCACCGAAACACTAATTCTCAGTAAAACACTTCGGTGTGAGCTAACACCTGTATTTGTCAGACAAAATGAGACACTGTGCAAGTAGTACTCTCCTTCGCTGTTTTAAATTTTAAACACAAGTAAAAATTCTGTGAAATCCCACAGAATGACAGAATTGAAGCAACTATCATCCAGTTTATTTGTGTATACAATTACCATGCTAATTTGGCTTATGTTTAGCCTGCTGTTCAAATGTAGGGGCAGACCTTGCGTGGCAGTACACAGGGCAGCGCACTGTACAAATGCAGGGGGATAGAGACACTTGCGGGGGCTTCTCTGGTGGCTCAGATGATAAAGAATCTGCCTGCAATGCAGGAGATGCAAAGGTCCTCTGGAGAAGGAAATGGCAACCCACTCCAGTATTCTTGCCTGGGAAATCCCACGGACAGGGGAGCCTGATGGTTTACCATCCACGGGATAGCAAGGAGTCGGACATGACTGAGTGACTAACACACACACAGACACACTTGGAGCAACCTCAGACAGTTCCAAACCATCAGGAGCTTATTCTTGGAACCAGCATATATAGCGAAGTCCCTGTGTGCCAGGAGCCAGTATATGACAGAGTTTTCTGAATTAACTTCTATGCAGAACACAATCTTCAGCAAAAGATAAGTAATACAAATATGGTAACAAGGCGCTTAGATTCTATTACTGAAACTTGCCTGTGATAACAGTAATTATATAGAACTTAGACCAACGTAAGAGTTTTTTAGGAAGAGCATTTTGTCAGACATTGTTTGGAATTGCCACTCCACAGTGATCATTTTTGTTTTTTAAAGACTTTTAGTTTGTTTCATTATTGATCTTAAATTCTCCCCAGACATGTACCATGTTATTGCCTGCAACCCAGAGGCACTTCTCCCCACCACCCACCTTTGTGCGCTGGATTCCAGAGTGTCTTGTAAACTTGTCTCACAACTACAGGAGACTGGTGTTAGAGGGTCACCTATCCTGTCTTTATTAGCCTCTTCTGTTTTAGCTTGGAGTGGTGCTATTAGAAATACAGACCCAAAGGGCTGGAGGAAGGATTTGGCACCAGCAAACAGAAGTGAGGAGACCCTCTGGCAAAGGAAGTCCACTTGAGTCCCCAGACTCTAAGGCAATGCCCATCTTCTCCAAGGGAAGCTCATCTTCCAGGAGTCCCCTACCTGCTTCTCATCTCGGCTCCATCGGGAAACATCTCCCTGAGCCTGAGGAAGGAAGAATGGCACAATTTCTTTCTCAGTACTCTTCCAAGCCTCCCCAGGCCACCTGGAGAAAAAAATGTGTGCCTGTGGCACTGACCCGGAAGTCAGAAGGGAAACCAGTTTCGCTTCACTTAACTCTGAAGGAAGGAAGCAGGAAGCCCTGCGTGGGGATGGGGCGGAGTCTCCTCTGGGACGGGCTGTCCTGTCCTTCTCCCTGACCCTCTGCCTGATCAAGGATCCAGCACAGAAAACAGAGCCTCTGCCGCAGGTCCCATGCCTCTCTCAGGAGCAGAGACAGGAAACAATCCTTACAGCTACTGCTAAGTGTTCACGCCATGTCAGACGATGCGTCAGCGCCCAGCCAAGCTTCATGTTTCTGGGAGGGATGAATGATTTTCATCCCCATTTTACTTACTGCCAGTCTGGAATGCTTGGTCTCAGAGCCCCTGACTCCGTGAGAATAGAAGAACCAGAGCAGCCCATGTCCAAAAGCCTTTCTGTCCTGTCTGGGGGCAGCTAGCTGAGGGGTGAGCCCCTCCTGTGCCCCTAGCATCTGTAGACATTGGAGCGTGGACCTTGAGATCCCTGCGGTTGTGCTGTTGGATGTGAGGCATGGGGACCCACGGGGTACTGTGAATCACGTCTGTCTGCTCACAGAGCAAGACTTAGAAGTGGGCAAAGTGGGCTTCTGGATAACTTACTAGTATAATATGTGTATAATCAGATGCCAGGCCTCTTCTTCCAAGCCATGCATCATTCATTCCTTCACCAGATGTTGTTAAAAACCTGCACACCAGACCCTAACGGAGACCCTAGAGAGAAGTGGTAATGAACACAGCTGTTCCCGAGGAGCTTCATTCCAGCTGAAAGAGCGTGCTGGCTGGATCCGGGTGCATCCCCACCCTTCTCTGCCTGGCTTTGTGCGTCAAGGGATCCACCCCACACCCTGTAGCACCCTGTCATCTGGGAGAGCAGGAGATCCCAGCAGGAGATGGTAGGATGGGAGGAAAGCGGCACCGGGGATCTGCTGCCCTCCCTCCTCGCTGGGCTACAGTTTGGCAGTGGCTGCATTGCTCCATCCTCAGCCACAGATTCTGGGGAACCCCCACTTCCACATCCACAGGTCTTGCCAGGCTTCTCTGACACCCCACCCCAACCTCTGACCCTTTCCTGCCCTACAGGAGGTGATCAAGGGCTTCCTGGTGCTGCAAGTCTCCTGTCGACTAAAATGCTACACCTTTTCAATGAACCTTTCAGAGTGTGGTTTCTTTCCTGGTGTGGCTTTGACAGATACAGTAATACTGACAATAAACAAACAAGTTATCTATCAGATGGGCAAACATGCTATGCAGAAACATAAAAGTAATAATGAGTGTGTGTGTGTGTGTCCATGTGTGTTGTTGAGGTGGCATTACACTACTCTTTCTAACATGTTTCCCAAAATCCCCTTTCCAACCCTTGTGCCATCCCCCCCTAGCCTCACTGGTTCAAATCTCTTATTATTGGGTTTTCCACTGGATCCTTAATTTTTCCTATCTGTATTAATCAAAGCAGGTCAACCTCTCACCCTCCACCCTTCAAATGTGTATCCCAACTTCACACTCCTCCAGTTACCATCCTAGTTCCAGGGTGATCCTCCATTATCAACAACCAGACATGTTTTCTACATCATGTCTTTTGTGAGTCAACATGATTTATAATTAAATTTTTTGTGTTTGGGAAGCCCAGGTACTTCGTTCCCTGCAGAACTAGTCCCAATGCTTGTTCTTGAAACTTCTTACTAGAAAGACAATACTCAGGATGTCTTCAAAGCATCTTCCTCTCTTGCTTTCTGCTGACCTTAGATGCTACCACCTGTTGACTGGTGCTTGTATATTTTTGTAACTTCTGTGCTATCAGGCATGTAGTGGCCAATGATAATGAGCCACTTTGGAGGCTGCCATCCAAAAGGGAAGTGTTGGGATGAGGCCACGGGAGGCAGGTTGCTCTCTGTTGGAATTCAGGATATGTCCCCCCAAACATGGCATCTTGGAGTTTGGAGTTTGAGAGTTTGGGAAAATGGCAGAAGCAGGAAAGTCTCTCTGACCTTCCCTTGCCCTTCCACTCTGAAGCAGATCATAAGACCTTCATGTGAGAGGTGCCCTCTCTCTGCCCCAGGGATGCTGAGAAAAATCTGAGCAAAGAGGACTTGCTAAGCTTGCTAAGCTTTCGCCAGTTCCCTACACTTCCTCCCACTCTGTCCTTCCTTAGCCTTCCTCCACTTGCCACTCTTCACCAGTCCTACCACAGAAGAAGCACACAGGTTTAACTGTCTCTTTAGGTCTTCATTTCTTCATAAAGGAGTCATCGTCGTGGGAAACGTATTAAATAAATGTGTATACTTTCCTCCTGTTCACCTGCCTTTGTCAGTCCAAGTTTCAGACGGAGCCAGTGACTCTAAGAGGTCAAGGAAAGCTTTCTCCTCTCCTTCACCTCAAAGCCAGTGGTGAGACCTTGGGGCCCACTGCTCTTTATACCATGTGAGGGAATCTCCTGGTGGGTACCAGTCAGCACCTAGATGGGATGGTCCTCATGGGGAGAATGCTTAATAAGCTCATGAGGTTCAATGATGGGGACTCTCAAGCCTTCTCACCAGAATCTCAAGAGTGGAGTCCAGAATCATTAACAAATTCTCTAGGTGACTCTTGTGCAAATTACACTCTGAGAAGTATCGTCCTAGAGACCACTTGCCATGTTCCACCACAAAGGTCCTCATAGGGGCCCTTATCTTTCCCTCTGTGATCCACCTTTTTTTTCAGACATCATCAAAGCAAAAGAGACTCACTGTTCCCTCCTTTAACTAGTGATTCTTTCCTATGGGTAGGAATCATGAGTAAACAGGGTCAGCTATATGGCCAAGCTCAAAGCATCTGGATTGCACACAAGCAGGCTGAATTAAGTTAAAAGATGCTTACTCTTGGAAGAAAACTTATGACCAACCTAGACAATATATTAAAAAGTAGAGACATTACTTTGGCAACAAAGGTCCATCCAGTCAAAGCTATGGTTTTTCCAGTAGTCATGTATGGATGTGAGAGTTGAACTATAAAGCTGAGCACTGAAGAACTGATGCTTTTGAATCATGGTGTTGGAGAAGACTCTTGAGAGTCTCTTGGACAGCAAGGACATCCCACCAGTCCATCCTAAAGGAAATCAGTCCTGAATATTCATTGGGAGGACTGATGCTGAAGCTGAAACTCCAATACTTTGGCCTTCTGATGTGAAGAATTAACTAATTTGAAAAGACCCTGATGTTGGGAAAGAATTGAAGCCAGGAGGAGGAGATGACAGAGAATGAGATGGCTGGATGGCATCACCAGTGGACATGAGTTTGAGTAAACTCTGGGAGTTGGTGATGGACAGGGAGGCCTGGCGTGCTGCAGTCCATGGGGTCACAAAGAGTCAGACATGACTGAGCAACTGAACTAAACTGAACTGACTGAACTGAGGGCTGAGCTGGGACTGGAACCCAGGTGGGTTCAAAAGTGTTGCGGGGGGAACATCCGGAAATGTGAAGGCACCCCACTGCCTGTGAGCTTGCAGAGGCACAAAGTAACTAGGCAACCAAACTGGTGTACCTGGAGGTTTCCACTAAAATTCGTATGTGCAAATTAAACAAATGGAGGGGAAAGAGCGAGTCAATAAAAGTTTATTATTTCTCGGACTCAATGAAAGTAGTTTTCTGTTGATTTCTTTTTTGTACAATCATAGTTCACTTCAGTTATTTTTAGTAACTTCCTTTTGAACTCAGTGTTTTAAAACTCATAAGTAACTTACATCAGAGGTTGAATATATCGTGAGGATAAGAAATGGGTGCTGTGTTTAGTAGCTCCGTCGTGTCTGACTCTTTGTGACCCCATGGACTATAGCCTGCCATGCTCCTCTATCCAGGGGGATTCGCCATACAAGAATCTGGAATGGGTTGCCATGCCCCCCTCCAGAGGATCTTCCTAACCCAGGGGTCAAACCCAGGTCTCACACATTGCAGGTGGATTCTTTACCATCTGAGCCACCAAAGAAGCCCAAGAATACTGGAGTAGGTAACCTGTCCCTTCTCCAGGGGATCTTCTGGACTCAGGAATCAAACCAGAGTCTCCTGCATTGCAGGCAGATTCTTTACCAACTGAGCTACAAGGGAAGCCCCCAAGGAATGGGGGAACTCCATTAATTCATTTTCCTAGTAAACAAAGGTCAAAAATTGGAAAACTGCATTATTGGAAAACCTTAAAGCATACAGTTAGTCCATTTGTTCTTTATGAAATATAGATAGTTAATGAAGCTGAATCCTCTTTGGACGAATGAAGATTTCCGGATGCTTCCAGATATTGAGAAGAGTGTTTGCATTTCAATACTCCAGAGAGAGGAACTTGAGACACCAGATTGGTAATAAAACCCTCACCGTAACTTGCTTTTTTATGATTTGTAATTATTTCTGTTCCTGGGAGCCTCATTTTTATTCATTACTCACTGGTATTAAAGATTTTTAATTTGGCCACTAGCTATTTTGCACACGAATATTTTTCTTCAAATCTTTGGTGTGAGAAATTTAGTTTGTGACCATGACATTTAAAAAAGGTAGTTTGGGTAGGATTTGGTTTTTAAAAGTAAAATGTTATTCACTCGCTCAGTCATGTCTGACTCTTTGTGACTCCATAGACCATAGCTGCCAGGCTCTTCTGTCCATGGAATTCTCCAGACAAGAATACTGGAGTAGGTTGCCATTCCCTTCTCTGGGGGATCTTCCTGATCCAGGGATCAAACCTGAGTCTCCTGAGTCTTATTAGCAGGCAGATTGTTTACCATCTGAGTCACCAGGGAAGCCCTCACTTTTCTTGTTCTCATTGCCTTTGGGTTTCCCAGCCTCTTCCTGCCTAGCTGGTTGACCACACACAAAGACACCCATCTCACATTTCCACATTCACAGCCCTTTCCACGAGACTCAGATTCAAGCTGTTCTAAAAATGGAGAGAGACTTGCTCAAAAGTCGTACATCTAAAGCCTCCGAGCGGGCATGCCCTCTACCTGAGTGTTTGCTCTGCGCAGCAAGTGACTTCCTGCTTTGCAAACAAACTTCCTGCTTGGCAAACAAAAGTTTCAAATTTTGGATTTTTAAAATTCCAAAGAACCCTCCAAGTCACCATATTTTGACCACTTACAGAGCATAAACGAGGGCTTCTTAGGTGGCTCAGTAGTAAAGAATCTGCCTGAAATGCAGGAGACACAGGTTTGATCCCTGGAAAGGGAAGATCTCCTGAAGAAGGGAACCACAACCCACTCCAGTATTCTTGCCTGGAGAATCCAATAGTCCATGGAGTCGCAAAGAGTCAGGCACAACTGAGCGCAGTACAGCAGCATAGGGCAAAATGACCCAGAATATCAGGAATACTTGGTTTTGATTTTCTTACACTATGGAAATATTTAAAAGTTAAAGAAGCATTACAGCAAAGAAGACAAGAGCTTTCAGTGATTCCTCCTCCCAGGAATTTTCAAATCGGCAGCTTAAGAATCACCTAAGTACTGTTGCCTAAGTTCCTGGCTTCACACCTTGAGATTCTCCTCTGTAAAGTGCTGAAGATTGGCAGCTTTAACACTCCCTAGGTACTTGCTTGAAATGCAAACGCTTTTTTGTGCAGAGTCCTAACCGCTGGACTGCAGGGAACTTCCTAAAAGTGCAAATGTTTGAGCCCACTCCAGACCTGCAGAATCTAAAACTCTGGGAGTAGACCCAGATATCAGTGCTTTAAAAATGTGCAGGGGGTGGTTCTGAGGCACAAGAAAGCTTCATAATCACTGAGATATAAAATGATTCTTTTACCATAGTGCTTCTTGGTTTGCGAAAGTACTGGTGTCTGGTCTCCAGGTCCAGGCCAGTAGAATCAGAAGCTGTGCGTAAATCTAGAGAAACACTGGCAGATAGACAGCTGCTGGGTTAGTGGACGGAAAGTCTCTCCTCTCTTAAAGTGACATACAATTTGCTGCTGCTGTTTAGTTGTTTCAAGTTGTGTTCGACTCTTTTGTGACCCCATGGACAGTAGCCTATCAGGCCCCTCTGTCCATGAGACCTCCCAGGTGAGAATACTGGAGTGTGTTGTCATTTCCTTCTCCAGGGATCTTCCCAACCCAGGATTGACCAGCATCTCCTGCATTGGCAGGCAGATTCTTTACCACTGAGCCACCTGGGAAGCTTGACATACAATTGTCTTCAGCTAAAACCCTGAATCATCAGAGCTTCTGCCTACCCTCCCAGCTTCACTTTTCTCCGTCACTTTCTTCTCTTCTTACTCTCCCCTCTCTGACCCTCCTCTGTGCTCTGCCAGCAGTGTGTTCTCCAGCCTCTGCCTAGAACTACCTTCTTCCCCTATTTTCGCTGGTCTAATGCCCATTGTCTTTCAAGGCCCAAGTCAAGGTCATTCCAGGCAAGAAGCTGCTTTAACTCCTTCTAGTTGTGTGTACACCTCTGCCTCTCACTTGCCTCCATCAAGGCATTTCCTGAACGGCATTAAAAAGATCTGTGAGCTCTTCTTCTATCCTTTGATTTTCCTAGTCCCCACCCTCATGTCCAAGGAAGGGCCTTGTTTGTCTACTGCTATGTCCTGGCACATACCACACTGTAGTCTGGTGCTCAATTCCTGTTTGTTAATAATGACTCCCCAGGTTGCACATTATTAGGATTGCTATAAAATGTTGAGAACATGGGCTGTGGCTGACTACCTTGGTTTACGTCCTTGTTCTACCCCTCACTGGCTAAGTAAGTTTGGACAAATTACTTAATCTCTTTTTCTGAGTGGTTGGTGTTGATGAAACTTTTGTTGTTATTTTTTTTTACTGAAATACAGTTGATTTATAATGTTATGTTAATTTCTGTTGTACAGCAAAGTGATTCAGTTATACATATATTTACATATATACATATACATTCTTTTTTAAAATATGCTTTTCCATTATAGTTTATCATAGAATGTTGGATATAGCATATTCGTGCTATGCAGTGGGAGCTTGTTTATTTGTTGTTATTTTCAATTGCTCTCTCTTGCTGAGAATCCACTCTGTCACAGGGTCTGTGCTGAGTGCCTTTAAAAAAAACTGTGCACGATGTTTAATTTTCACAGTAAGCTAGGAGCTGGTTAGCTATTCCCACTCGAGAAAGGGAAGCTTGGAAAGGTTAATCAACTTGTCAAGTCTCATTTAAAAATGACATAGATTGGCGATCAAAGAAACTGAAGAATCTGGGGTAGATCCAAATCCTAAACCCAGCTCTTGCTTCTATAATATATCGTGCTGAGACAAGCTGCCAAGACATAAACACACAAATTGTTAAAAATGACAGTGTGAAGGATGCTACAAAGTGGTACAGGATTCTCTTCCAAACCTGGAGCCCACGGAAGGGCTACACATTCAGCAGGAAGGATACTGCATCAAATATGAGCCCAGATGGCAAAATCATTAAGCTCCCCAGTGGGGTGCACAGAAGGTCGGGGTGCCCAGTGTAGCATGCGTGCATGTGTGCTCTCAGACGTGTCTGACTCTTTCCGACCCCATGGACTGTAGCCCGCCAGACTTCTCTGTCCATGGGATCTTCCAGGCAAGAATACTAGGGTGGGTGGCCATGCCCTCCTCCAGGGGATCTTCCTGACCCAGGGATGGAACCAGCATCTCTTGCATCTCCTGAATTGGCAGGCAGATTCTTTACCACTGCACCACCTGCTCAGTGTAGACACTCTTCTAAACACAGGTTGCCAGGTGTTTCCTAGATATTGTTATTGATGCATAATAAAATGTCCATCAGACTTCAGACGAACTATCTAAAGTGCTGGGTAAAAAAATGTGGGTTCCTCAGCTCGGCTCTACTTCCTGCTTCCTGCCCCACAGTCCTCCTTGATCTCATAGATTTAGGTAGAGCCTGGCAATCTGCACATTGACCAGTGCTCCAGCCATCTCTCAACCATACTTGGACAAACCATGCTACCCTTGGCTCATATTTTACGTGCCATTTCCTGCTCTTTGTACTAATATTTTACATGCATTATTACAAAACCCTAATGTAGAAATTTAAAGGAATGACATTTTTCAACATAAATAGCAGTTCCTATGTTTTCTCTTCATAGCCCCAGGGACGAGGTAGAATACTATCACTACCCAGAGTTGGGTGAGCCTCTGGCCCCACCTTCTGAGACCCACCCCTGCGTTTGAGCTCCTGGGAGACAGGACCTTGAGTGGATTTGGTACTGACTCAGTGATAAGGCTGATTCTCCTGGGCTGCCCCTGGTTCTCCTTCAAACAACTCAGCAAATCCATCTCTGTGGCTTCAGAAGAGCTGCAGGTGCAGCTGGGGAAATTTTACGTAATGCCAGCTGCATAGTGAAGTGGCAAAACCTTGGCAAAATATTAGCCCTGCTCCACCATGGCAACCCACTTCAGGTGCATGAAAATTCAGCGTCATTCATGACACATTCAGACATTCTCCCTGAGGGAAAATTTAATTCGACATGAAATCCAAGTTGTCATTCCTTTCTGCTTTTAAACAAGAGACTGAACATTCAAATAGGAGGTGCTCAGAATTCTAACTTCCATCTTGAAGAATAGTGAAATATTGTTAGTAGTCTAAATGTGAGTTGTTAAACTTTAAAAATTATATTCAAATATAATTTTTGCATTTTTAAAATTTGAATATATATCTAAATAAAAATTTACTAATACCATTTATCCCCAAACAGTAAAGCCATTTACTGTTTACTGTTATTTAACTTAAGGACAAGTTCACTAAAGTGTCTGTTAAATGACCCTTTGACATTCTCAACTCTTTATAATTTAGTGAAAAACCCAATGTGCCAGTAGCTGTGCTGGGGATGAGGAAATCAAAGATGAATGAGGAAGCATCTCTATGTTCTAGGAAATAAGTGTATGGAAACAATTACTGAGAATACAAATACAAAAGGCACTATAAGGAAGAGTTGCAAGGATGCCTGGAAGACAAGTCAGCTCATGGATGGAGAGACATGTAAAAAGGAAGTAATCTGGTGGCTTTCAGACAGACTTTGGATGATCAATGGGAGCTTCCCAGGTGGCACTAGTGGTACAGAATCTGCCTGCCAAGGCAGGAAATGCAAGAGACGCAGGTTCGATTCCTGGGTCGGGAAGACCACCTGGAGTAGGAAATGGGAACCCACTCCAGTATTCTTGCCTAGAGAATTCCACGGACTGAGAAGCCTGGCGGGCTACAGTCCATGGGGTCACAAAGAGTCGAACATGACTGAGTGCCTGAGCACTTGGATGATCAATAGTTTACTTAACAGAGAAGCGAGAAAAGAGAATTCTGGACAGAGAAGTGAATTTCAGCAGGGGGTTGATGGAGGTGGAGAAGGGAAGCTGGTCCAGATCGTGGCCACTGGGAAGTGGCAGGAACAGTAGGTGAAAGGAACCTGCAAAGAAAACTGAGTAGCTGGAAAGCTAGGAGACACTGGAACCCCAGAAGGCAGGAGGAGAGCACAGAGGGTGTAGTCCACAAGGTCACACGCTGTAGACAAGGAAGTGAGGTGGGCTTGGGGGCATGGAGGTCACAGAGAGTCTTGGAAGTCAGGGAGATGAGGAGACAGAACAGAGTCATTTGCTGGTTGAGTAGTTAATTATGACACAGGACGTGAACATCAACAATTCTTTCTTGCATTTCACGGTGAGGAGGAAAGGAAGATGAAGAGTAGCTGCGTGGTCAGTAAAGGTTCTGCCACGAGATGGTCCTACACAGGTTTAAAGGACCGTGGGAGGAGCCAATCAGAGGAGAGTGTAGTGAGGTACTGATGCCACTGGGAGGGTGAGTGTGTGTGTGTGTTCTCAGTCATGTCCGACTCTTTGTGACCCCATGGACTATAGCTCACCAGGCTCCTCTGTCCATGGGATTCTTCAGGCAAGAATACTAGAGTGGGTTGCCATTTCCTTCTCCAGGGGATCTTCCCAATCCAGGGATCAAACTCTTATCTCCTGTCTTTCCTGCCTTGGTTGGCAGGTTCTTTACCACTGTGCCATCTGAGAAGCCTATTGGGAGACGAGTGGGGTTAAAGCCGAGCTCTGGATGCAGCAAAGGCCTGTCTCTTCCTTGGAGGCATGAAAAGAATGAGAAGAGATGGGTGTGGAAGAAGGAACTTTTGTGAAGCTGGGGTCGAGAGGCAGTTTCCTCTGAGATGGCAGAGCTGTCTCTTGAGAGTGAATGGTGTGTCCTCCTGTGTGTGTGTGTGTGGGTGTGTGTGTGTGTGTATGTGTGTACTTGGCTGTGTTGGTGCTTGGAGAGCTGAGGACACTGGCTGCTAAGTCGCTTCAGTCGTGTCCGACTCTGTCTGACCCCATAGATGGCAGCCCACGAGGCTCCCCCATCCCTGGGATTCTCCAGGCAAGAACACTGGAGTGGGTTGCCATTTCCTTCTCCAATGCATGAAAGTGAAAAGTGAAAGTGAAGTCGCTCAGTCGTGTCCGACTCTTAGGAACCCCCATGGACTGCAGCCTACCAGGCTCCTCCATCCGTGGGACTTGCCAGGCAAGAGTACCGGAGTGGAGTGCCATTGCTTTCTCCGAGGACACTGGAGTCGCCAGAAAAATGTGTCTGGGTATCATAATAGCATCTCTGGCTGCGCAAGGGTTCGGGTTCCTCTTCTGATCTTCCTGGACTTGGATCACACAGTTCCCTGACTGCTCTGTACTCTCGCTACAAGGCATGAGTGTATGTGTCGCATACAGGTATGAATACATCAGATGAGCTTGAATTTTCTCACAGGCAGAACTTCTGCTTTCTCTTGGTCCCTAGTGGAGTTCAGGCAGGTGGTCTATGCTCCATAAGGAACTTGGTTCATGAAAGATCTTTCCACCGTTTTTACCAACTCCAAAGGGGAATAACAACTATCATCCTAGGCGGGGCCTGCTCTGGGGACAGGGAGCTAAAATTGGGTGAGCATTTTTACTATTAAAGTATGTTTTGGTAAATAAAGTAGAAATTTTGTCTAGTCTGAACAGTGACTGGGTGTATGTAGTAATACTGAAAGAGAACTTTAAAAAAGAGGTAAGTTTTATTATGGTTGGAGGGGGAGGTTGGGGGAAGAGGTAATTAGGGAGTTTGGGATGGACAAGTCCACAGTGCTATATTTAAAATGGATGACCAACAAGGACCTACTGTGCAGCTCAGGGAACTCTCCTCAGTGTTAGGTGGCAGCCTGGAGGGGAGGGGGGTTTGTGGGAGAATAGATACATGTATATGATGGCTGAGTCCCTTTGCTGTCCACCTGAAACTATCACAACACTGTTAATCGGCTATACTGCAATATAAAAGAAAAAGTTTTAAAAAAAGAAGTAAGTTTTATGCTTTATTATCTATCTCCTCTCAACTAACACACACACACACACACATATATATACACACACACATGCATACACACACATACACACATATACACACTCATTCACACATATATACAAACATATACACATAAATACATATACATAGATACACACATATACACACACATATATACAAGCCTGTCTGCATATGCACCTGTGGGTGTCCCCACACAACCCAAATCTGCAATTTTTCTACTTCTTCAAAGGCTGACAGATGGATTTGTCTGCAATGGGGCAGGCGGACAGAAGAAAGGGTTAAGTAAGGCCCTCGAGCAATGCTTCCACTTGTCCTTTGAGGAGTAACAAAGAGAGGAAGCACAGCCTTGGTGGAAGGAAATTCCCAGGCCCTACTTCGGACATTCACGACCTGCCCTGTGAACCCCTGAGGAGTGTCTGATAATAAACACTTGCAAACAAAACAATCCATAAAAGTGTTTTTTACTAACACTTGCACATTTTTCACCAAAGGACTAGAACACCTTTTCCTGCATCTGTGGGCCCCGAGGCGGCCTGGCCGTCCACCTGCCGACAAAGCCCAGCCATCTCATCCAAGCTCAGGGCTGGCATTTCTCTGTGCAGGTTCCCTGGGGTGTCTGATCATGCCGGACCCCATCCTCACAGGCGGCTGCTGGGATGCAGACAGTAGACCCCACAGGGCAGGTATGGACCCCTGCTTGCAAATCTGAGACCTACTCTTCCTCTTCCCTGGAATCCCTGACACAGCCCTGAGCTTGGCAGCCTTGACCTTCCCCGGGGTGGGGAGAGACTGACAAAGGCCTGAAAACTCTCCTAGCATAGTGTGTCCATTTAGTAACAAATGAGGACTCTTCCTCTGCAAGGGCAAAAAGCCAAACCAAAACAAAACAAAAGCAAAAAACGCAAACCCTCCAAACAACAAAAAGCCCTGGAGACTTGATGGCAAATATTCTTACAAGAGGGCTACCCAGGTGGCATGGTGGTAAAAAATCTGCTTGCCAATGCAGGAGACGTGTATTCCATCCCTGGGTAGGGAAGATCGCCTAGAGGAAGAAATGGGAACCCCCCTCAGTATTCTTTGCCTGGAGAATTCCATGCACGGAGAAGCCTGGTGGGCTACAGTCCATGGGGTGGCAAAAGAGTTGGACATGACTTAGCAACTAAACACAACAAATTGTATGTCACTTTAGAGAGAAGAAAGACTTTCTACCGACTAACCCAGCACTAACCGACATTCTTACAATAGTTTCTTAGAGTCAGCTTAAAGTATGCTGCTGCTGCTAAGTCACTTCAGTCGTGGCCTATTCTGTGTGACCCCATGGACTGCAGCCTACCAGGCTCCTCTGTCCATGGGATTTTCCAGGTAAGAGTACTGGAGTGGGTTGCCATTGCCTTCTCCTAGCTTAAAGCATATTAGGGCCAAAATACAAAACTTTAAGTGGAAGTCTAGTTTGGGTCAGTTTATTTGTAATATTGCGTGTTATTTCTCCTCAAACTAATAGGATATTTCTCCTCAAACTAATAGGATGTGAAGCTTGTTGCATCCATTTAGCAGATAAATAAAGAATCAGAAACTAATCTAGGATAATATGAAAGATCTAAGTGGCTCAGGTGTCAGATTCCTTTTCGTGTGTGTGTGTGTGTGTGTGTGTGTGTTGGTGCTGTGTGTATAGGCATCTACGCTTTAAATATATATATATATATAATATGCTTTAAAATCACTTTATTAATTGCAATCTAACCCAGAGTTAGCCCATTTCTGGGCTAGACCAGAGTCCACTTCACAACAAGGGTGAGGTTTGAGGAGATCCACAGCCACAAATAGAAAGCTGAACCTTTGTTTCTGAAACGCCATCAGTGGTCTCTCAGATATTTTTAGATGAAATACTCATACACGTCTACTCATTTGAATGTGCCCAGAGCTGCCGGGGCGACCTGCACGGTGACCCCGGCCCTGAGGACCATTTGACTTAAGGAATGACAGGTTCCAGATTTCACAGTGGGCGGGGTCACCTGGAGCCCCGAACTCAGGCCCTGCACGGCCCTTTGTACTGTAACAATGCGCGGAAGCGCGGGCTTGTTAGAGGAAATTCCCAGGGCCTTAGTTTGGACATTAGACAGTTGCTTTGCTATGCTGTGCTGCTGATGTGCATCTAAAAATAAACATGCTGCTCTGCATGGATTTCTCTGATTTTTGTCCTGCATAGTTGATTGTATTTCAAAAGGATTTTTTAAAATTGTTTTCAAGAAACTTAGGTAAACCTGGAAAATAAAATATACTGTAGTTTCGTTTTGATTTGACAAAACACATCATCCGTTGATGTCCGCTTCTATTGAAAGAACAACAGTTTCTTTTCCCTGAGATTTCAAAACAAAGACTGCGAAAACGAAAAGCATGCCAAGATGCTGCCCAAGCGACTGTAGAAAGATGTGAGGGATAAAAATGACAAGACCAGAAAGTTCTTCTGAGTCCTAGAAGGATGAAGTATGAGCAAAACATCCTAGGGAGCAGTGGATGCTGAGTACAGGTCCCTCTCTGCCTAAGCTAAATTCTCCTTTTTATAAAAGCCTCCAGATCCTTAACAGGCAGAGAGGCTGTTACATGGCTCACTTAGCAGAAAAGGAAAGGTGGATGGAAAACAATGGTTGGTGACTTTAGAGCAGGCAGCCAGCTCCAGCCAGCTCTCCTCTTCCCCCCAAAGGGAAGTACTTCACTCACAATCCCTGCAGTTTAGAAGATGGCATTACTTTATTTTGCACTTCTTAAAATTAGATTTTGGCATAGAGAATGGACTTGTGGGCCCAGCAGGGGGAAAGAGAGGGTGGGATGAACTAAGAGAGTATCTCTACCATGTGTAAAATAGATAGCTAGTGGGAAGTTGCTGTGTAGCACATACCGCTCAGCGGTGCTCTGTGATGACTTAGAGGGGTGGGAGGGAGGCTCAAACGGCAGGGGATACATTAATATTCATACTTCCAGCGGATTCACCTTGTTGTATGGCAGAAACCAACACAATGCTGTAAAGCAACTATCCTCCAATTAAAAATGAAAAAAATTTTTTAATTAGATTTTTAGATGACAAAGAATACATAGTCATATTGCTGTGCTTTTATTTTATAGATAGAGCAGAAATCAAGGACAAAGATTTGAGTCTTGCTTTTACTTGCCTGACCTCAGTGCAGTTGAAAATATCCTAAAAAGTGGCAATTTTCCATCAAATAGGAACCTGTTTGTAACACAAGGAGTAACCCACAATCTAGTTGAAGAGTAACCCAGGAAGAGCGGTTTGGAGTGAACTTTTCCCATCTCATTGTTCTTGTTTCTTTTTTTCTTTTTCCTGGAAGTCCAACCTTTTGATTGTTGCTGCAAAGACTCTATTTAAAAAGCATCACAGAGGATGAGTAGGGCTAGCTAGTCAAAAGGCAGCCTCAGGCACTCTGTAGCCTGATATTTTTTTTTTTTTGTATACCTTTATTTGGTGGTTTGGGCTTGAACCCTGGTATCACAAGGCTCTTAGTAGATTTGAGCGGGAAAGACCTTGAGGTCATCACTCACACTCCACCCAGTATAGGCATCCCTTTGGGAACATCCCGGCCATGCTTCCAGGATCCTGGAATACTGCCCAGAACAGGGCGTTCACCCTGTCACAAGGCAGCTCACCCAGCTTAGACAATTCTGATGGTGGGTAAATCATTCTATACATTGAGCTAAGACTTTTTACCTTATAATTTCCACTCATGTTGACCTCTTTTCCCACACACAACCATCTTTAAATATTTGAAGGCAGCATTCATAGGCACAGGTCTTCCCCGGTGACTCAGATGGTAAAGAATCTGCCTGCAATGCAGGAGACCTGGGTTTGATCCCTGGGTCGAGAAGATCCCTTGGGGAAGGGAATGGCAATCCACTCCAGTATTCTTGCCTGGAGAATTCCATGGACAGAGGAGCCTGGTGGGCTACAGTCAGTGAGGTCACAAAAAGATGGACACAACTAAGTGGCTAACACTTTAACTTTCGTGGACTACAAGAGTTACTTTTTACTTCAAATATCCCCTAGTTCCTTCAACTATTCTGCACCATGACTATTTTTTTTTTTATCACTTTCACCATCTTGGTTAGCTTCCTCTTTTGAGATCTGATGTATTTTTTGAGGCAACATATTCAGTACTTTATAAATAACTAATCTTCTTTACAACCTTGCTTGGTAAATATTATCTAAATATTATCTGCATTTTCAGAAAGAAATCTAAGACTTGATGTATAACCACTTATTAAAGGAAGTGGCAAATGGAGGATTCAGAAGTGGGTCTGCCTCTTTCTAAGCCCACTCTATACCTTTGATGAAAAAAAAAATTGTTCATCCGGTACAGGCAAGCTCGATCTCAGACACATCCCGAGACCCATGACAGACCCACGACACCTCATGCAGGCAAACCTCTTTTTTCTGTTGCTACAAGGTATAATGCTAACTTGAGAGGCTAGGAAATGACTGGCAGAAAATACTTAGCCTGCTAGGTGGCAAGGTGGTTGTGCAGGAAATGTTGAGGCAAAGAGATGCTCAAGGAATAGGAATCAAGAAAGAACTCAGGATGTCTGGAAGGCATTTCATTTGGAAGCTTCACACAATGATGGAGCAGGAAGGGAAGGTTCAAACAGGGGAAGGGTCCCTTGCAAAAGCCTAAAGAGTCTGCTGCAGCCTAAGCCTAGTGGTTGTGTCTGGAGAACAAATAGAAAGTATTTGTTTCCTCCCAGCTGTGTATGCACTCCATGCAGGTACAAAGCTTGGGGACAAAGGATACCATGGCTGGCTCCCATCCTCTATTCTAGGTGAAATGAACACAAATTAGAAAAAAAAAAAACCCCAGTGTAATCAGGAAGGGATTCCTTGCAGCCATGCCGCACACAGTTGGGGTCCGGGATGTCTTCTTTGTTCTGTGTCTTATAGGTTCCTGGATTTTTCGCGGACTACTTGGTGGAGCTACTTCCTTCTCTTCTCCTGGCTGCTTTCCAAAAGCAGAGATTGCCTGAGGATGACACTGCCTCCCTCCTCAGCTGCCCTACTTTCAAACTAGCTCTCCACCCAACAGCGAAAGCCAAGTGGACTCCTCAAAGCTGCAGGGCGCTGCTCCCCGGAAGCCCCTGCCTTGTTGTGTTCCATGGAAGGTGACAAGGACAATGTAATGGCTAAGCCCTGGGCATATGAAATGACTCCCTTAAGATCTCCTCTTTGCCAGTCTGACCCAGGGAACAACCGAGCCCTGCTTTTCAAGTCCTCTGGTGACATAACAGATCTGAGTGCATAGGGTCCCTGGAGAGTATCTTCTCTGTTCGCTCATGAAGACAGGGGCTGCTTTTCCTTATCGCTCTCTGTCTTGTTCACTAGTTGAGAAAATCCAGGTCCACAAGATGGATGTGGCCCCACCCAAGGTCACTTGGCAAGGGAGTTGCAGGTAATGGACTAACTCAGATGCTGAAACACAGCCCAACTTTCTTTCTACTAAATCACTGTCTTTACTTGGATATGCCAGCTTTGGTTAGAGATGAGGTTCCAGTTTTCCTTCAGGCTTTTTAAGAAGCAGCAAGATCAAGGAAAATAAAAAAACACACCCTCTCTATGGGCAACTGCATGGAGGCAGGACTCACATGTCTGTCTTCGGCCATCATATTCCTTGAGTGTAACACTGGAACTGGTGTGGGAAAGGTGTTCGATCCATATTTGCTGAAAAATGAGCAAGTCCCCGTCTTGGAGAGTCGGAGAATGGAGTGGTGGAGAATGGGGGCATTGATAGAGAAACACCTCCCAGGAGAAGCTATTCATGGTGAAATTAAAAAAAAAAAGATTAAAAAGGTATGGTACATGGGAGGTACTCAAAATATGTGGTGAAGAAAAGAATCCAGCAAATTTCATAAAGGAGAGTGTGAGAAAATGTTATAGAGATTGGCAATCTCCTTGGAAAACTCCAAACTCAAGATCTCAAGTCTGAAGATATGGGGTTCTTGGGACAATGTATCCATTCATGGGTCCATCCATTCATTCATTCATGAATTCAAAAACACTGAGTACAAGCTATGTACCTGGCATTGGTTCAAGGATTATGCATTCAGAAATCAATGACCAGTAACTCCTCAAGGATGAAAATAAACCTAGCAACCATCATTTAATGTACTAAGGGCTATGGCAGAAGCATTTTGCTAAGTGCCATAAAATCGCAGACTTGAGGCACACTTGGTATAAGGTGGACTGGATGAGGTGGGTGGAGAATCAGCCTGCAATGAGCAGTTGGGTGGAAAAGATGAATGAAGTTATTGGGGACAGAGAGAACTGCACACCTAGACACTGGCAGGCAGCAGAGCTCTTACATATTTATAAGGTACTGGATACAGCTGGAAAGTCAGGAGTGAGAGGTGAGGCTGGCAGGATGATAATGATCAGAGTTTAAGCTGGGGCTTCACAAACTTTAGTGCATGTGGACTATACAGGGACCTGGTTAAAATGCAAATTCTGTCAATCTGGGAGGGGATGGAAACTGGCCTCTCTAACAAGCTGCCCTTGCAGCTTGTCCTGAGGCAGCGGTCCCTGGACAACATTATAGGAAGCAAGGCTATAAGCAGTGGGGTGCAATGGAAGTATTTCACTGAAAAGTGACATTATCAGAATTGCATTTTCCCAAGAACCCTATAGGAGAGTATGGAGAACAGAATGGAGGGAGACTGTGGCTGGGGTAAAATATAGAAGTGGCAAGAAATTTTCAGCATCTGAAAGAAATAAAGTTCAGGAAAGAAAAGAGCAGTAGAGGAAAGAACTGTCAACGTTCAAATAAACAGGTATAAGTTAACTGATATTTTATGGACTTACTGTAAAACTTTCTCCTAGAGAAAGAGTTGCTTATGAGGACAAAAATGAAACAATAAAAACATAAGAGGCAAAAAAAAAAAAAAATCATAGCAACATGCTGTGTGTAGTGTTATTTGAATAAGCCTTGACCAACCAACTGCCCCCCACCCCGAGCCCCACTTTGGGTCTCAGTGGACACATCATCTCAAGACCCAGTAAGGACTGAAAAAGCAACCAGCTAAAGGGAGCAAGGCTTCCCAGGTGGTTCAGTGGTAAAGAATCTGCCTGCCAATGCAGGAGACAAGAGTTCAATCCCTGGGTCAGGAAGATCTTCTAGAGAGGGAAATGGCAACTCCAGTATTTTTTCTTGGGAAAATCCCATGGACAGAGGAGCCTGGCAGGCTACTGTCCATGGGGTGGCAAAGAGTTGGACACAACTTAGTGACTAAACAACAACAAGGGAAACAGGATCCTGTAGACGATAATCACAAGAGAGCAAATAAAATTAGCTTTCTCGGCCATCACTTGAGAGGCACTTGCATCTAGCTTCAGGAAGCTTCAGGAAGAACAATCGAATCATAGCAAGTTCTGGAAAATAATACGGCAGTCCACCAGATCCTGAACACAGTGCTTGTTCATTTCTTAGAACTCAATAGCACCCCAAATTAGAAACACCTATTTATATTTGTGTCAGAAAATCCCCTAGGACACCTTTAACTGAAAGGAACAAAACTCAGAAAGGACTAAAAAAAAAAAGAAAAAGAAAAATCCAAGGAAGGGCTTATATTGCTGAAAAGCAAAGGCAGGTGGTAAACTTGTTTACTTTATACTGAAGCCTCTAAATGCAACTTCTCATGAGATTACCCTCCAAAGGGAAGAAGACTCAGCTTTGTGTTCTAGGTACCCTGCTGGGCAGCATTCTTTATCCAAAGATGCACAAATTCAAAATCCCCAAAGGTCTTCTCCCCTCTCACTCTTTTCCTTCCACATTCCTGTAAATGAATAAGCCTCAACCAGATACACAGGTTGAAAACACACAGCCTAGAGAAAACCATGTGGACACGCAATTCAGAACAGCCTGGTTCGCAGTCAACAAGACAAAAGGAAATCCTTACAGGAACCCACCTTTCTCTTCTGTGCTTTGTAGGCTTCTGAAATTTAATCCTGTATTGGAAAGCCCCCAAAGAACCACTTTGGGAAGGTGGAACTGAAGCGCCTCTGGTTCAATATCAGCCGTGGGAGGGTGGGGTTTTCCCGAGACCAGGCTCCAGTTCCTCGGACTCACAGGGACCTCAGGGAGCAGAGGTGAACTGCCGTCTAGTCTCTGCTGCAGGAAGAAGCTGACAGACTCAGTGTGGCTGGAGGTGGGGGCGGAGGCTGGGGGAAGGGAAGTTAAACAGGAGCCCGTGTTAAATCTCTTCACGATTTCCTGTATTAGGTGCTGGTTGCTTCTCTCCAGGCTCCCTGAAGGAAATAAGACATTTAAACATGTCGTTTGGCCACTGGCAAGAAGAGAATAAACATGCTAAGAATCATGGAAATGAGAATTTGCAGGACTGGTGGGCCAGCTAGCTTAACCTTGCACCAAGTGCTTTCTTCCTGAAGTTTCTCCAAGTGTTTAACTCTGCAAAAGTCAAGAACGTCCTCATCCTCTTGTAGGGAGCTGAAGAATTTTCTGGACATACTCCAGATGCCGTGATGTGGAGCCATTGGTCAGAGGCAGGCAGGAACAGGCCTGGGAAGGGTTGGCTTGCCAGTGAGGGACAGACCCCCTTAGCTCTGACCCTGGAAACGCTGATGACAGTCTGTGTCTAATTCTGGAACACTTCCTCAAACTCTCTGGCCATGTTCCCCTATGGTTTAAAGAATTCTCTGAGGGCTAGTATCTGTAGATTGCTAGCAACAGGACTCCTCTCTACATAGCTGGTGGGGTTCAGTGCAAAATGAAAATGTGAGGCTCCTTCAAAAATTAAGGACTTTGAAGTGGGGAAACTTCCCTGGTGGTCCAGTGGTTAAAACTCTGCTTTCACTGCAGGGGGTACGGGTTCAATCTAGTTGGGGAACTAAGATATTTGTGGCAGGTCCAAAATAATAAAAAATTGAGGAAAAAAAAAAAGAATTTTGAGAAGGTAACAGCAGATCTTTAAACGAAGTGTGAGACCCTTCTGAGGAGGGGAGTCGTTTGTGGCTTGTATAGGTAGTATCTCCATGAAGCCCATCCACCTTAGAGTTACCAATCACAAGTTCATGTGCTTGAAACACACTAAAGCCAACCAAACTGAAACATCAGACTTCAGAGCAGAGAAAGGTTTAATTGCAGGGCTGTGGAGGGGAACAAGGGGCGTACACCTCCCAAGTCCCACATTCCACAAAAGGTTTCAGCAAAGCATTTCTAAAGGCCGGATGAGGAATGAGGTCGAAGGATGTGTGATGACTGGAGAACAGTTCCCTGATTGGCTGGTAATGAGGTAACAGGACAGGGTCACAGGGGTTAACATTAAGCTTAGGTGCCGGAAGGTCCCAGGGCTAGTGCTCATGATCAACATGTAGTTAATTTCCTCTGTTTGGTGGTGGTTTTTAACATCTGAAAAACTCAGGAAATATGCATGAAATACAATTATCTGGGTACTCTGGAGAGGAACTAAAGCAGAGGATATAGGGGAGGGGTTCACCTCGGAAAGATCCCATAGTGTCCAGCTGGAAGGTTGGAACCGTGGGCATGTTGGGTCTAATAAGCTCTGTCATCAAGAGGCTGGACTCTGGCTATTTCGTTCGGAGGAGTGACAGTCAAACTTTGAAGGAGAGGGCACTCAGAAGCCCGTGCAAAGCGGCAGAGGCTGGGTTGCGGGTGTGAGCAGGCACAGACCACAAACACATCCTTGAGTTAAAAATCCCACCAGTGGTTTCCTGGGTGTTCTTTGGTCCACCACTTTGCCCTCATCCATTCATTTTCCCTGAAGTCAGTACATGCATGTTAAGTCGTTTCAGGGGAAGCCCTCCCGAAGTCAGAGCAACCTCTCAATTGCTGTCTTCGTGAAATGATCTGAAGCTTAAAATCTTTCAGCAGCCTAAGGAGAAAGCCCAAATGCTTGAACGGGCTCACAATGCCTTCAGGACCAGCACTGGCTGTCCTCTCCCACTTGACCTCGGAGCCCCAGTCCTCTTCCCTCTCCTCACACCCTTCTCCTTCCCTACCTCTCCATCCTTCTCCTCTTCTAGAAATCTCCTTATGAAGGATGACCTCTACACACCCCTACACCTTCGAATCTCAAGTCCTCTAGAAAGTCCTTTTCGGATTGCTGGGCCCCTTCGCTGTTCGTCTTTAGGTGACCATGCTTCTCTCTCTCTGCACACTCACAGCTTAAGGCACTGAAGGTCTGTCACTTGTCCCATCTCCTGCTTGTAATCTTGATAAAATCATGAAGGTGTCTGTGGCAGCATCTACTCTAGGCCTAGGACCTGGAAAGGCATGATTTGTGTAAGATGAGATTTACCAGGAGGAGCATTATTCATTACAGATCTCCACTTTTTGAAAAGGGGAAAACATATGACTCAGAGGAAAACATAAGATTGTTGTTATGATTTTACCATTTAAATTCGGGCAGACAGAGTGGAGCGGTTTCATGGGCAATATGGCAAGGCTATTGCTGAACAGTTACTGAAATGCCACAGTTTGCCATGGTCTGTCCATCCCCATTCCCACAGGGACTGTGTTAGGAGTAGGAAATGATCCCTATTTAGAAAATGAAGCTTTGGACATGCCAAGAGGAGGGGGACTGAAGTTAGTAAGAACGGGTGAAGGAAAATGGGAAGAGGGTGGAGGTGAGAAGCCGTGAGGTGATGCCAAATGGGAGAGAGGAAAGGAAAGAGCGAAGAAGCAGGAGGATGGTGGAAGGAAGGGAGGGAAGACAGGTAAAGATGGAGGGGCAGGAAGAAACAGGAGAGTCCAGTGAAGGCTGGAAAACAATGGGGGTGGAGGGGTGGGGAATAGGGGGTGACTATCCAGGTTGTCTTGTCCTCTAGAAGTATCTAGAACTCCTTTTCCCTACATGACTCCTCAGTGCCTTTCTTATGCTTGCAAATAAGTCAAACCCATGTTTCCTAAAACCCAAAGGGCGATGAGAGTCCGAGATGTGCCACAGAGTAGCTGTTAGGACACAGAAATTAGCTTCTGTTGTTTGCTTGGGTCTGGGAACTTTTTGAAAGTTGCAGAATTATTTTTCTTTTTTCATGATTGTGAACACTTCGTGACAATGTTCCTGCTAGAATTTCTGAGCCTGTATTCATGTATTCTGGTTACTTCTCATGGTTTCTCTGAACCAAAAGGTCACTTCGTGTAAATATAAGGGCCGTGTTTAACTGAGAAGTCTCAGCTGATGTTGTTGGATTGGAGAACAAAGCTGTAGTAGTAGAGATGTATAACATAATACTTATAAAGATAAGGTAAAGGTGTATTAGTCTGAATATCTAGTTTTGTGCAGTTAACTGTAATTTAGTATATGTAGAGACCTATAAGGGGCTTCCCAGATGGCTCAGCAGTAAAGAACCCACCTGCCAATGCAGGAGACACATGAGTCACGAGTTAGATCCTTGGTTTGGGAAGATCCCCTGGAGGAGGAAATGGCAACCCATTCCAGTATTCTTGCCTGAAAAATCCCATGGACAGAGGAGTCCAGCATGCTATAGTCCATGGGGTCACAAAATATTCATACGTGACTTAGTGACTAAACAAAAGCAACAGAGATCTGTAATAAAGCAAAGATATTCCTTAAACCAACAGTTTGAATTTTCTTCATGGATTCTCAATTTTGTTTCAAAGTTGATTCTCAACTTTGTTTCACTGAAAGTGGAATAGTTGCGAAACATAGTGAAAGATGTGAAAAGGTGAAAAGATGACTGAGTGTCCTGTCAACAGAACACGGAGTATTGTTGCAGACCCTATGTGAGGTCTTGAATCTATAGGGGGTCTATACCTTTCATTATTTTGGCTGTTTTATAATTCTGAAAGGTGCAGAAACTGATAATAACACAGATGATCCATGTCCCTAGAAATACAAATGTTCTATAGGATATGAGTCAATTTTGCATCTATGAGCCAATTCAGTTTAGCGTTCCTGATTTGCCTGCACTAATAGGCCTACTCTTGAGATTTGTTTTGAAAGAGCTTTAAGGTTTTACTATCCCTTCATTAATAGATAAGCTAAATAAAACCTTTGTCACGTGCTTTATATTTGTATGAGACTGATGATTTCACCTTTTGAAAGTGATCTTTTAACAGAAGTCAGGTGATAATCAGTGAAGTAAGTCATGTTTGAAATTTACAGGGGCGGAACTCTTTTTCTTCAATATTTTGCTTAATTTTGTATGTTCCCTGAGTATGTAAAATAAAAACAGATAAAGAATGAAGCATGAAGTTGACTATGAATGAAGCATGAATGAAGTAGACTATGACAGTAAATGACAGAACTGCTTCAGTTGAACCAGTAGGAGGGTACAGAGTTCCAGGAAGGGCAGAATTTGGGGAAGCTCAAAGTGAGATATTACGAAACATAACTGGATGCAGGTTTTCTGGGCAAGGAAAAGCACTGATGCCTGGACCTAATGAAACTAGTTACTTGGAGGCAAGATGACCTTGAAAAGCAAAGGGCATGTATTTCAGGTATTTGACAAATTTTAATACACTATTTTCAGAGACTGCAATCACATATACAACCATTCAGAAATATCTTGCTATCAGAATACTTGTGTGGTTTGTTTTTTCTTTAATTTTGATACCTGTTGTGTTTTTAGTTTAAGTTTTTTAATATTAAAGACATAACATGATTTATCTTTAAGGAATGTTCTAGGCAATTAATCTAGTCTGCTCCCTAAAGCTCTTGGTGCCAGATAAGCAGGTCTATATAAAGGCTTTTATGTTTTGTTTTGTTTTTCACTTTTGAGTTAATTTGTCATTGATTCCATTTTTTGAAGGAAAAGAATAACACATCTAAGAGCTCAATGTGGAAGTTTGGATGTTTTCCCGGGAAGAATGCTTCCTGATTTGGGAGACACAAACAATCATGGCAAGTAACAGAACAGGTGTGATCTGCTGGATACTCAGAGATCACTTCCTGGAAAAACAGAGCTCCTTCTGCACGAGCTCACAAAGTCTCCTGAACAGAAAGTCAGTCCAACCAGCTTTGGCTCCACCTACGCTGGAGGTGAGATTAGTCATGTCCATTAGCCTTTTTTAAGTCATTGTCAACTACTAATATCACACCTGTCGTTGAAGATGGAATGCTGAGAGGGGACTACTGAGGAGTTCTACGACTTTCATTGTGTCACTGAGGGGTAAAGAGGAAGTGTGTGTTCCATAATATCAACACTGTCAAGGAGAGAAGGCATACAAGAAAGATCAGTAGTGTTGTTCTTGGAAAGTGAAAGTTTGCCTTAAACAAGACCATGCTCCCATGGAAAATAAAGGTGTTAGGAAAAATTAAGACAGAAAAGAAAGAGATAGGGAGGGACAGAAGAAGGAAGGAAGGAGGGAAGAGAGAGGGGAGAGAAAGAAAGAAAGAGATGGAGAGAGGGAGGAAGGGAGAGAGAGAAAAGAAGAAAGAAAAAGAGAAAGGGGGAGGAAAGAAGAGAGAGGAAAAAATAAAAGCAAGAGGTGGGGAAAGGGGGAGGAAGGAAAGAAGACAGACATAAATCCAGGTGTTTTGGAAAACTAGGAATTCTCATATACTTCTAAGCATTTTGAGGGAAATTAGAAATTCACACTAGTGTTAAATCACTTGCAAGGGCGATCTGGTGTGTCTAAAGTGAAGTGAAGTGAAGTCATTCAGGCGTCTCTGACTCTTTGTGACCCTGTGAACTGTAGGCCGCCAGGCTCCTCTATCCATGGGATTCTCCAGGCAAGAATACTGGAGTTGGCTGCCATTTCCTTCTCCAGGGGATCTTCTCAACCCAGGGATCGAACCCAGGTCTCCCGCATTGCAGGCAGATGCTTTATCCTCTGAGCTACCAGGGAATCCCCTGGTGTGTCTAGGAGAGTTCAAAATTCCACTGACTACTGTGTATCTGAGAGAAATGCTTGCCTGGATATATAAGGAGAAAATACGGGTGTTCAGTATCATTACTATTATTAATAGTTAAAATCTGAAGAAACATATATGTCTATCAATAGGGAGATGAATAAAAATATTTTGATATTATTACAGGAATAGTAAACCAGATCTCTAAGTGTCAACATGGATGGATAATTTTTTTAACTGAAAAAAAAAAAAAAAGCAGCCAGGTGAAAAAAGCCAGTTTCAAAAATTATACACAATGATATATAATGAAAAAATACACAAAACAATCCAGGCAAAGGAAAATATGGAACAGGACTGAGCAGACAATATAAAATTTTACATTTTATTCTATGTCTTTGGTGTAAACAAAGAAAAATGGCAAAATACTAATACTTTAAATTTGTCTGGCATGTAATAGAGATGCTGGTTTTTCTCTATAGTTTATCTTTTTAAAAAGCAAAGATCGAAGCCACTAAAATATTATTTAAAAAAACAGAGATATGTTGAGTTATAGATTAGATACATTCTCTTCATATCCTTCACCTGCAACTGTGGCAGAAAAAATAATCAGGAAAAGAACTCTGAGAAAATGATCATTGTCTTCAGTCCTTGATGGAATGGCATTACTATCTGTGGCTGGATCTCAGATTCACTCACTCCTTCCATGTGAAATGAAACCTTGCATCCTCAGGGGCCCTTCAGGTACACAGCGACCCACATGTTTACTGACAGCTCAGCATCATCTACTCCACCTACTCTTTGATACAGTTCACCAGAGAACCAGCAAAACCTCCATGAATACATCTAAAAACTTCCCGAAGACTAAAAATATATGTACCTTAGGAAGTTTAAGAAGAAATAAATTTATTTGAATGATGTAAGGAGAAACTTGTTTTTAAAAACTAAACTTAGGTATTCTGCCTCTGAGCATAAATCCTGTTTTGTTTGGTTGGTTTGATTGATGGGATTTTAGCAGCAAACTAGTGTGGGTTGAAGAATTTTTCTTGTTGCAGTGATAGAGGAAGAAACTGCGGCTTTGTAAGCTGTGTCCTAAATTTCTCTAAGCTCTGACTTTCCTAGTGGATAACGGATGAGAGGTAGGTGAGTCTCAGACTCACATCCAGCCTTGCGAGTCGACCTCTCAGATGAGGAAGTTTAAGAAGAAATAAATTTATTTGAATGATGTAAGGAGAAACTTGTTTTTAAAAACTAAACTTAGGTATTCTGCCTCTGAGCATAAATCCTGTTTTGTTTGGTTGGTTTGATTGATGGGATTTTAGCAGCAAACTAGTGTGGGTTGAAGAATTTTTCTTGTTGCAGTGATAGAGGAAGAAACTGCGGCTTTGTAAGCTGTGTCCTAAATTTCTCTAAGCTCTGACTTTCCTAGTGGATAACGGATGAGAGGTAGGTGAGTCTCAGACTCACATCCAGCCTTGCGAGTCGACCTCTCAGATGTAAAATAAATAAACAAAGACCATATCTCTTTAAAGATGTGAGAGGGAAGCCACTCATAGTCCAGGAGAAGGTACTGCGATGATGTTACAGCCCCTGGGGGTGCAAGGCTTCCTGGGCCTCTGCATCCTAGATGGTTACCCTGAGGCATCTCTGTACTCCACCAGCGTACACAATGTGGCTCTGGGTTTAAAGCCTTCTCCCTTCTCAGGAGAAGATGGGTGTCCCATTCTGGTCGCCACACCGCCCCACCCTGTACCTTCAGGCACAAGTCCTTCCCCTTCCCTCCCTACTCCGTCCTCCTTGTACTTAGCCATCACCCCTTGTTCTTCCACTGTTCCTTTATCACTGGTATCTGGCTCATGCTTTGACTCTTTCCTCTGCAATGTTCTCTAGGATTTCTGCATCCCTACACTCAAGACCCAGATCTCTCACCTCCTTGAGCTTTTCCCTGCCAATGGAGCGTCAGGTGGGGTCACCCTTCAGTCTCACGTAAGTCCATTCATGCAGCAAGAAATCTAGCTCTTCCAGAAGCCTTTCTCTGATGAATGATGCCAGAGGTAAGCTCTCCCATGACTAAAATTCTAGAATACATATTATTTGTACTCTTATGGTTTGTAACTCTTTTTGGTCTTGTATATTATCTATTTATGATTTCATAACCCAGATAGTCAAATAATAATAAAAATAATGACATCCAAAACCCACTGAGCATTTACTATATGCCAAGTCCTTGACATATTAGCCTATTTGATTCTTCCAACACACAATCTTATGGGATGATTTCAGCCTTTCCTATACGATAACCAAAGGAATGGCAGGAGTTTCCGTCCAATGTATTGTGGGAAATCCTCCACCAGGCTTCCCACCCTCTGTTCCTCTGGGATCCTCAAAGAAGGAGGTGGGGGGAAGGAGTTGAGTTCCTGTGAGCTGTCCTCACTGGAGGCTACACTGGAAGCAGCACCAAATGGCTTGTTGCCAGGATATAGCGCTTGGTTCATGCTTTTGAACCCTAAAGACTTCATTTCCCCAGAGCCTCATTAGCTTTGAGGCTACTGGGGAACACATTTCTTGGCTGACAGTCTGCAAAAAGGAAGAGGGTAATTACATCAAAATCTAGGAAACAACTTGCACTGATCATTGGAATTACGTCCTAAACTCCCTCTGTACCACCCCACAGGGAATTTTCCTGGATGGTGTTCTCCTAAAGTCTTTATCTCATATGCCTGGGCTCTTCTTCCTTTCCAGAGCCTCTGACATCTGTCTCCTCCCATGCTGTCACTGTTGTGTCAGTTTCTAATTCTTCTCACCCGCATGATGCAAAGCAACTCATCTCTCTTCTTGTTTTGCACTCTCACATCCAAATGCCCAGCAAGTTTCAGCTTCCACCTCCAAAATGACCCAAATGAAGTACCTTCTGAAATAAGCTTCCCTGTTTATGCTACTCCCTTAGAAGGTTGCTGTACTTTTCTCAATTTAAACAGTAACATTTTCTTTTTTTCCCTCACCAGTGTATATGGTAGCTTCCTGGCATATTCCTGGCTTATCATTTATTCTATACATGTAAGCATCTTGGCTGCATCTTTTTTTCCTATTAGTAAATTTATTGATGGATTGACCATTTAAGAAGTCAGAATATTTTGACAGTCTTTGTTTATTTATTTATTTTTTTGCAGGCTGATTACTTTACTATATTATATTAGTTTTGCCATACATTGACATGAATCCGTTGGCTGCATCTTTTAAACAGCTTTGTATCCTCCTGTAGGTCACATACTTGTTTGAATAAATAAATGAATAAGAGAAAGAAAAAGGATGAGGACAGATGGCTTTGAGGATGGATAAAGAGCAGGGACAATGGTTTCTAGTAAAGACTAGGAAAACTTAGAAAGCCTCATTTCCATGGTTGCAGACAATCCAAAGCTGTGAGATACAAAGTACACCAAAAAATTCACTAGGTCTTAAGAGTTCTGTATGATTTCCACAGTACACTGCCTCCTACTAGGGCCAAGATTACAAGGAAAAAGTGTATTCTGTAAAGACGGAATACTGAGCATCTCAGTACCCTCAAGTCCTTTGTGTTCTGGAATGAGAGATGGAGGAAAACTAAGTTGCCAGCAAGGGTTCCCTGCACTGAACCCTCACACCAGGGTGTGGGCAGCCCTGAATTGAAACCACTTCCTCTGGTTTATCATTGTTGAAATGGCCCCAAAGATAGTGATTCAGTGCATTCCCAGGGGATAACTTTCATCTCTCTGCCTCAATAAGCTGTCATTTCTTCTCACAGAAACAGCAGTGTTCTCAGCTCTTAATTCTTCGCATCAGCTGGAATTTATAGAAACATGTTCCTGATTCCTCACTGAGAATCACAAAGAATCTTCTTCATTTAACATGCTTTGTCCCTAATCATCCCCAGCTACCTTAGGGAGAAAAATCTGTCAACACCACCCAAGATGTGACAATTCCAGCCCAGGGTCTCTCAAAGTCAGGTTTTGTTCCTAAGAATAAAGAATCAAGAAGTTCACAGTCTGAGCAATTAAGTAATTTCATAACTATTTAAGTTTAGAAACACTTTAACTTCAGAATGTTAACCTCACTGAGAGTTTGATTAAAACTTTAATGTCATTTGGAAAAAAATTATTCGATTCAATTCAGTCGCTCAGTCGTGTCCAACTCTTTGCGACCCCATGAACTGCAGGACGGCAGGCCTCCCTGTCTACCACCAGCTCCCGGAGACAACCAAAATTCCTGTCCATTGAGTCGTGATGCCATCCGACCATCTCATCCTCTGTTGTCCCCTTCTCCTCCTGCCCTCAGTCCTTCCAAGCATCAGGGTCCTTTCCAATGAGTCAGCTCTTTGCATCAGTTGGCCAAAGTATTGGAGTTTCAGCTTCAAAATCAGTCCTTCCAATGAATACCCAGGACTGATCTCCTTTAAGATGGACTGGTTGGATCTCCTTGCAGTCCAAGGGACTCTCAAGAGTCTTCTCCAACACCACAGTTCAAAAGCATCAATTCTTTGGCACTCTTTATAGTCACACTTTATAGTCCAACTCTCACATCCATTAAAAAAAATCATTTCTATTATTCCCCTCATATTTCCATAACTGATGGAAATAAGGTAGAAATAAGATGAGGTAGTTTAGAAGTCACCAAAAATGTTCTACTCCAAAACACAGTCATTCATTTGGGAAGGCAGAGTGTAAATTTAACAAAGACAAAATTTCTAAAATTAACAACAATAAAAATTTTTACCATTTACTGAATACTTGGGCTTCCCAGGTGGTTCTAGTGGTAAAGGATCTGCCTACCAATGCAGGAGACATTAGAGACATTGGTTTGATTCCTGGATTGGGAAGATCCTCTGGAAGAGGACATGGAAACCTACTCCAGTATTCTTGCCTGGAGAAGCCCATAGACAGAGGGGCGGGTGAGCTACAGTCCATAGGGTCACAAAGAGTAAGACATGGCTTTTTAAGCAACTTAGCACATATGCACTGAGTTTGAAAGACATTTCATTCAATTCTAATAATAATTCCATGTCCAGTTCTAACTGTTGCTTCCTGACCTGCATACAGATTTCTCAAGAGGCAGGTCAGGTGGTCTGGTATTCCCATCTCTTTCAGAATTTTCCACAGTTTACTGTGATCCACACAGTCAAAGGCTTTGGCACATTCAATAAAGCAGAAATAGATGTTTTTTTGGAACTCTCTTGCTTTTTCCCTGATCCAGCGGATGTTGGCAATTTGATCTCTGGTTCCTCTGCCTTTTCTAAAACCAGCTTGAACATCAGGGAGTTCACGGTTCACGTATTGCTGAAGTCTGGCTTGGAGAATTTTGAGCATTACTTTACTAGCATGTGAGATGAGTGCAATTGTGCGGTAGTTGGAGCATTCTTTGGTATTGCCTTTCTTTGGAATTGGGATGAAAACTGACCTTTTCCAGTCCTGTGGCCACTGCTGAGTTTTCCAGATTTGCTGGCAAATTGAGTGCAGCACTTTCACAGCATCATCTTTCAGGATTTGAAACAGCTCAACGGGAATTCCATCACCTCCACTAGCTTTGTTCGTAGTGATGCTTTCTAAGGCCCACTTGACTTCACATTCCAAGATGTCTGGCTCTAGATTAGTCAACACATCATCATGATTATCTGGGTCATGAAGATCTTTTTTGTACAGTTCTTCCGTGTATTCTTGCCACCTCTTCTTAATATCTTCTGCTTCTGTTAGGTCCATACCATTTCTGTCCTTTATCGAGCCCATCTTTGCATGAAATGTTCCCTTGGTATCTCTAATTTTCTTGAAGAGATCTCTAGTCTTTCCCCTTCTGTTCTTTTCCTCTATTTCTTTGCATTGATCGCTGAAGAAGGCTTTCTTATCTCTTCTTGCTGTTCTTTGGAACACTGCATTCACATGCGTATATCTTTCCTTTTCTCCTTTGCTTTTCACCTCTCTTCTTTTCACAGCTATTTGTAAGGCCTCCCCAGACAGCCATTTGGTTTTTTGCATTTCCTTGCCATGGGGATAGTCTTGATCCCTGTCTCCTGTACAATGTCACTTCAGTTAAGTGATAATGTAGGGAATGCTGTTATTTAGCACCATAAATATTGATGGTACTAGAAGTGCTATCCTTTGGAGTTTTAATTTTACTTTATTATAAAATTCATGAGCTGATATGTCTTGGGATACTTGTAAATATGCAACATTCTTAGAACAGTAGTATCTCTATATCCTGTACCCTCCAGTGGTCACAGGAAGCCCCATTCCATTAAAATTGCCACCTTTTGTTACCTAGCATAAAGGACGTGTGAACACTGTGTTAGGTTAGGATAGGATACTAGCCTGAGAGACTGTAGACTCTCGTAGTACTGGTTCATTTTGAACATACTTTTGGAATTTTCACCTGCATCTCTCATCACCTCTTTCTTCCAAGGCCCTCCCATTTTTGCCATAAACTGGAGTTATTTATTTAAATGCCATCTACCATGTAAAAAGATGTACCAAGTCCTGTTTCCATCTCTCAGTGTTCACTGTGGAATTTCCGCATCATTCATCCCCACATTTGTATCCCCCTTATCTTCAGTGTGCTGCATGCGGTGCTAAGTTGCTTCAGTCATGTCTGACTCTTTGTGACCCCATGGACTGTAGCCTTGCCATCCTCCAGGGGATCCTCCCCACCCAGAGATTCAGCTAGCATCTCTTATGTTTCTGTATCAGCAGGCAGATTCTTTACCACTAGCTCCACCTGGGAAGCCCTATGTGCAGTACCAGTATTAAAAAGTTAGACTATCTTTGATTTTTCTAGCATGTTCTCAGTTACCAGTAAATTAGTTATCAGGAAGTCAATTAGAAGCCTCTTTTGGGGAAGCACAAATCCTACCTCATGGTGGCTTTTCAAGTCATTAAGCATTCTCATAGGCAATGGGAGGCTTCCCAGGTTGTACAGTGACAAAGAATCTGCCTGCCAATACAGGAGACACAAGAGACATGGGTTCAGTCTTTGGGTCGGGAAGATACCTTGGAGGAGGAAATGGCACTCTACTCCAGTACTGCCTGGAGAATCCCGTGGACAGAGGAGCCGGACATGCTACAGTCCGTGGGGTCGAAAAGAATCAGCTACTACTGAGCACAAAGGTACACATGCATGCAGAGGCAATGGACTCCATGGAGAGCTCATTCTGGAAATTGTGTGTGCACCAAGAATCTTGGAATCCAGCCTCCTCTGAAAGACTGTGGCTCACTGCTAGTGCTTTGATACATTGCGCAGAATCATGGGAAGAGTGTCATGAACAAAGTCCCTGAGAGCATAAAGTTCACTCTCTGTTGGCTAATAAAGAACTATCTTCATTTTAGACAGGCATCCTTTCTGAGTGAGTAAACAAAGTTATGAAGCTGCTTTATACTTCTGTTTTTCACATTTTTTCTTGTAATCATTATCTAGAAATGATTTCTCTTCCACAGATTCCTTACCATCCCTCTATTCCATTTTGGTTTATCAACTTTCATATCTCTATTTCCTTCATTTTCTAAAAAGGTTTTCTCTCCAGGTGTGTATTTTTATTTTACATATATGCTGGTGTGTGTGTATATACAAACTTCTTCAACTACTGTCAAAAGTGATTGGGTTCTAGTTAATTTTTGAGGTTCATACAGCTGTTAACTGAAGTGGCTATTAGAAGATGGTTTAGCATATAATTTTACTGTCACATACTCCAAGTTTGAAAAGACCTACACCTGTGTTTACCTGTGTACTGGAACTGGTTCTAGGGAAATCCAGATGAGAGACAGTGCCGAACCCACTTTGTTGCAATATTTACATTTTGCGGTAAATATGTTTAAGTCTCACATTTCTTGTTATACACTTCTAATTATGATGAACAGCATTTCTATACCTCTCTCTGGGAAGTGCAATCCCTTCTCATTTGAGAAGTAGAAGTACAAAATTGACTTACAGTCATGCCAATTTTTCAAGCTTATTGAAATAAAAGATTCCAGAGCATGGCTCTTGGATGAATTTCATCCTAAGGCTGGTCTTTAGATAACTAAAATAGTGACGCATCTTTTACATAAAATCTGGGTCTAAGAGTAAAACAAAATATTAAAGAGATTGGAGTGCAGAAGTTCAGTGTTGGATGAAATGAACTCAAAAACATTGTTACAGAGTGCATATGGCTTTTAAATTGACAATATGAAATAGTTGCACTAAGTAAAATTAATTTTTTTTTCCCAGAGCACTGAGGCTTTTAAATATACTGCCTTTCTTTTCACTTCATTCATTTGATATTCATTGTGATCAGAACTGAGAAATTCTAAATGTGATCTTCCAGCTGAAAAGTTCTGGTTGTTAAGTTATTGGGTTTTACAAATTCAGGCATGTTTTAATTAATTTTCTGAAATAAGGTCTAGACCATGATACTCATAATATTGGGTTTTTAAATGACCTAGTAGTTTTCCAAGTAGCCTAAAATATGATTGCCATACTAATATAAGCTTGATTTCATTGTCTTAATCAGCCTGCTGATGCTTCCGTCGCTAAAACAAAAAAAACATTTTTTTTCAAATCTTCATCTGCCCAGTTGTTCATTTTGACCAAACCTGGGTCTCCTTTGATCACAATAAGTAACAAGAATTGAATGTATTTTGAATAGGTCTGTGAAATTGTTGATTAGCCTCAACATTTTCTCATAGATGTGAATTGAAAATTCTTAAATGTTTTTCTGAGTTTTAGATGTTCATAGTATTGATTTCTTAGCTTGTCTATATGGTAAGGATTTTTTCACACACAAGCGTGCCTTTAAAACCGCTTGATTAGCATGCAATATTTGGAATGATCTGAAATCATCCACTGAGCTGATAAGACCATATCATTTCTCTGACATCATTTTTGAATGGTATTCATGTGCTGAGATTTAAGAAAATATTTCAACAATTTTGTCGTCTCTACTGTGTGTAAGTGCTAATAATAAACAAACCTTGTCTATGACTTATAAACTTCTTTGTAGGAAACATATTTAATGACATTAATTATAGTTAAATGAACTAAGACTGATCAAATAATTTCCTTTAGCTTCCTTAATATACTAGAACAATGGTGTTTCTCTAATAATAGTTAGTACAGCATGAATGCAAAATATCCATTCTTTATTTTATTCCTTGCAGAATGAAACAAAACTTAATGGTTTCCTGAAATTACATCTTTTATGTTACTCTTTATTTAAAAGATGCTCTGACATATAAATAGGCAAAAACCTTGATTAGATTCCTGTTTTGTCATAATGCCAACTCATCATCTTACACTTTGATATTTGGATTTCCATCAATCAGATATTCTGAGAAACAGTAGTTCTTTTATATTTGGAAAGCAATGTATAATATAAATCAATTAGAACAGGATAAATATTCTTTAAATGAGACTCAACTGGCTAAAATTTGTGTCCGAAGAAACGGAGAAAGAAACTAGAATTTTTGGAGTGATTACTATGTTCTGGGGACTAACTTAAATATCTTACACCTTTCTACTCATGTGATCCTCATAAAAGATCATATAGTGATTCCTATTTTATAATTAAAGAAAATAAATTTTAGAGTTTTGGGGCAAGATTTCCATGCATTTTCAAGAACATCCTTATGCAATTACTTGAATATATGTATGTCTTTCAATTTTGAAACATGTATAACTTTTAGGCAAAAGTTACCTGCAAAATATGTAACAAATTTCTCACATACGTGATTCTAAATTTCTCACACAAACATAAGTTACATCTGTATGTCAAGGAACATCAAGCTAAATTAAAAATGAGTCAGTGTTCCTAGTACAATCATTAAGACTTCTAATTAACCTGCCAATTCTTTCAAAAATAGACATCATATTTGCTTTATAAATGAGAGCAGATTAAGCAATTTTTCTTCCACTGATTTTTTTTTTACTCACTGTAGTTATTACAGTTTCATATAGTCTGAGAATTGCATCATCTTAGGACTTGAAAAGTATTTCTTTGTTTAACTTCATCATTTCAATATGCATTTGGATGTGACCTGGATAACGTAAGCTTTTTTTAAAAATTGCATGGATCACCCATGTTAAGCTACTCTTCTGTGTTTTGTGTTGGATCTACTATCAACGATTCTGAGTATGAAAATAGACCACAGGAATCAATTGAAAATAGAAGGAAAGACCTAGATAAATTCTAATGTGCCTTACTAAGTTTAGTTTACAGGAATTATTTAATGCCACCTTGAGGATAATTCCCTATGTAGCCTCATAACTGGAACTATGTAACTAGAAACATCACTGTATGATAGAAGAGGAAATTAAAAGCTACCAATTATGTAACATCTACTGTAAGATAGGCAGGATGCTATATGCCAGGGGTCGGCAAAATTTTTCTGAAAAGGACCTAGTAGTAAGTAGACACTGCAAGTTATATGGTCTCTATAGCAACTACGCAACACTGCCATTGTATCATAAAAACCACATTAGGCTGTAGATGAACATACAATTTTTCATACAGAGTGAAGTAAGTCAGGAAAGAGAAAAATAAATATTGTATATTAACACACATACATGAAATCTAGAAAAATGGTGCTGATGAATCTATTTGCAGGACAGGAATGGAGTCACAGATGCAGAAAATGTACCTCGGGCCACAGTAGGGGAAGGAGAGGGTGGGACAAATTGGAAGATTAAGATTGACATATATATATATTGGAAGATTAGGACTGACATATATATATATACTGCTGCTGCTGCTGCTCATTCTTTCATTTGCTTCCAACACTCTGCGATCTCATGGACTGTAGCTCACCAGGCTCCTCTGTCCATGGGATTCTCCAGGCAAGAATACTGTGGTGGTTCCATTTCCCTCTCCAGGGGATCTTCCCAACCCAGGGATTGAACCTGATAGGCAGGATGCTATATGCCAGGGGTCGGCAAAATTTTTCTGAAAAGGACCTAGTAGTAAGTAGACACTGCAAGTTATATGGTCTCTATAGCAACTACGCAACACTGCCATTGTATCATAAAAACCACATTAGGCTGTAGATGAACATACAATTTTTCATACAGAGTGAAGTAAGTCAGGAAAGAGAAAAATAAATATTGTATATTAACACACATACATGAAATCTAGAAAAATGGTGCTGATGAATCTATTTGCAGGACAGGAATGGAGTCACAGATGCAGAAAATGTACCTCGGGCCACAGTAGGGGAAGGAGAGGGTGGGACAAATTGGAAGATTAAGATTGACATATATATATATTGGAAGATTAGGACTGACATATATATATATACTGCTGCTGCTGCTGCTCATTCTTTCATTTGCTTCCAACACTCTGCGATCTCATGGACTGTAGCTCACCAGGCTCCTCTGTCCATGGGATTCTCCAGGCAAGAATACTGTGGTGGTTGCCATTTCCCTCTCCAGGGGATCTTCCCAACCCAGGGATTGAACCTGAGTCTCCTGCCTCTCTTGCACTGCAGGCAGTTTCTTTACCATGTATAAACTAGATAGTTAGTGGGAAGCTACTATGTAACAGGGAGCCGAGCTTGGTGCTCTGTGACAACATAGGAGGGTAAGATGAGAGGGTGGTGGGAGGGGGGATCAGGAGGGAGGGGATGTAGTGTACGTATAGCTGATTCACGTTGTTGTACAGCAGAAACTAACACCACATTGTAAAGTCATTATTCTCCAATTTAATATTTTCTTTATAAAAACCTGCAGTGGCCTGCCTATGTCTGGAAATTTGCTAACTCCTGTTCTATACACTGTCTATAGTCATTAGAAAGGTATTGCTGAATTTATTTCCTAGAGGAAGAAATCGAGATTCTAACAGCTTTGGTATCCATAAGATCTCATTGGGAAAACAGAGCTGACCTTTCGTAACTCAGTAAAATGAATTTGTTACAAAGAACTACTGAACTGAGTCAGAAATACTAAGAAGCCAACCAGGGCATAGAGAGACACCTCCAAGACTGGCAACAGAAGGAAGTTGCTACCTTAGAAAGGAAGCCGCAGCAATATCAGAACTGAGGAGCAGAACATAAGCAATCTTAATGGAAAGGGCTGTCCAGAGAGACATAGGAAGAGCTGTCACCACTTTAGTGAGCCTGGCGCAAGAAGAGGAAGAGATCGTCTGGCATCCTTTTTCCTGTCCGCCAACCTTCCACCACACTCTAAGCTGCATTATAGGCTTTCCTAGAGGCTCAAATGGTAAAGAATCTGCCTGCGATGCAGGAACCCCGGGTTCCATACCTGGGTCAGGAAGATCCCCTAGAGGAGGGTTGGCAACACACTCTGGTGTTCTTGCCAGAGAAATCCCATGGACAGAGGAGATTATCAGCCTCTTGAGGTACAGAGCAGAACAGGGAATCGATCTCAGATCACACAAAAAGGAACAAATAAAGTAAACTTGCTTGGACTTCCCAGGTTGTCCAGTGGTTAAGAATCCACCTTGCAATGCCGAGGATGCTGGTTTGATCCCTTGTTGGGGAACTAAGATCCGAAACCACAGAGCCAGGAAGTCTGTGCGATCCAACTACTGAGCCTGAGTGCCACAGGGAATATCCCACATGACGCAGCTAAGACCTGATGCAGCCAAATAAGTAAATAATAAAATAAAACTTTTAAAAAGTAACTTTGTTAACAGTTAAAATCTAGATCTGTCTCCCCCGGCTTCTGCACACGTCTATGGACTCCAGTATAATTAGATTTTGCCTCTAGTCTTTTTCTCTTTCACCTTACATATGTAATGTTTCTTAAAGTAAAGCGATAAAGTGAAGTCGCTCAGTCGTGTCTGACTCTGCCACCCCATGGACTGTAGCCCACCAGGTTCCACCATCCATGGGATTTTCCAGGCAAGAATACTGGAGTGGGTTGACATTTCCTTTTTCAGGAGATCCCGACCCAGGGGTTGAACCCGGGTCTCCCTCATGGTAGGCATTGTAGGCAGACTCTTTACCATCTGAGCCACCAGGGAAGATTTTCTTAGTACCTCAAAATATAACTCTTGAGAACTTTAGCTTTATTCTATAACACTCGGAAAAAAAAAAATCTTGTGCCTTGCCTGGTGGTCCAGTGGCTAACAGTCTGTGCTCCTGATGCAGGGGACCTGGGTTCCATCTCTGATCAGGGAACTAGGTCCCACATACTGCAACCAAGAGTGCACATGCCTGTACTAAAAACCCCACATGCCTTGACTAAGACCGGCACAGCCAAATAAGTAAATAAATTAAAATACTTTTTAAAAAGAACCTTTAAAAAATAAAAGAGATCTTATTTCTTTTTTAAGAACTTAAATGTGAGGTTCATACCCATAGTAGAGTGAAGATATTGCTGTTAATTGGCAAATGCCTTATTTCACAATGTTGAAAAGAACTTGCTTACAAAAACATTTTGCTGATTGTCCTTAAATTACATATTTAAATGTCATATAAGATGCCTACTAGAATCATACCATTTTCATTTAATTATTTGGTAGATTTTCATTCCTCTTAAATCTAGGCTTACAAGATCATCTTCAGGATCAATAGTAAAATAGGCTTTAATAGACTGACAATTTTATTAGTATCCACATATGTTGTTGCAGGAAGAAATGGCAACCCACTCCAATATCTTTGCCTGGAGAATCTCATGGACAGAGGAGCCTAACGGGCTACAACCCATGGGGTCACAAAGAGTCAGACACTACTGAAGCCATTTAGCACACACGCATGCACACACATTGTACAAAGGATCACTGTCTCATTGTTTTTTAGAGTCACTTGGAACATAGGCAGTATGCATGACAGCAAGCAAATGGTTGACTTTAAGTTCCTGAGGGTTGCAAGAAGCCAAGATGGGTAATACGTGAAAACCCAGAAATTATCACTTGCTCCAAGATTCTTTATCCACTTTCAGATCTTCTTCAGTTATATTTCAACATGCAAATGTCTTATTACCCAAAGATCCAGAATTGGGATATGACTCCACCATGACTGCAGCGAGCAAATCAAAAAGAGTCTTTAGAGAATGCTGGATAAGAACATAGTGGTGCCACCCAGCGGAAAGACCCAAAACCAGTGTGGTGGTGGGGGGTGTGGTGATGGGGAGGTGTGCATGGGAACAGGAGGGGAATAGAAATAGAACTTTTCCAGAGTACACTTAAAATATAAGTCCACTCCAGTATTCTTGCCTAGAGAATCCCATGGACAGAGGAGCCTGGCAAGCTGTGCTCCATGGGCTTGCAAAGAGTTGGACACTACTGAGCAACTAAGCACAGCACAGCTTCAATTTAGTATAATTAAACACTTGGACACAGAACTCATTTGAACTGTGACCAGTTACAGATGGAGACAGAGAAGGAAATGGCAACCCACTCCAGTACTGTTGCCTGGAAAATCCCATGGATGGAGGAGCCTGGTAGGCTGCAGTCTATGGGGTCACTAGGTGTCTGACACGACTGAGCGACTCACTTTCACTTTTCACTTTTCACTTTCATGCATTGGAGAAGGAAATGGCAACTCACTCCAATATTCTTGCCTGGAAAACCCCAGAGACAGGGAGCCTGGTGGGCTGCCGTCTATGGGGTCGCACAGAGTCGGACACGACTGAAGTGACTTAGCAGCAGCAGCAGCAGCAACAGATGGAGAGAATGAGGTTCTCTGGGATAGATAATTTAATTTTCATAAGAAAAATAAGGTCACCGCTGTACAAGCTGATTTGGAAAGCACAGAGGAGGCCCAGAGAGCAATGCCAAACATGTACCTGGAGAGACTGAGTGCTTTAGCTGCACTCACACTTCCTAGAATGGAGAAATTAATAGGAATGGATCATTTATTGGGTTTCCCAGTGGTAAAGAATCTGTATGGCAATGCTAGAGACTCAAGAGATGCCTATTCAATCGCTGGGTCAGAAAGATACCCTGGAAGAGGGCATGGCAACCCACTCCACTATTCTTGTCTGGAGAATCCCATGGACAGGGGAGCCTGGTGGGCTACAGTCCATAAGGTCACAAAGAGTCAGACATGACTGAAGTGACTGAGCAAGCATGCGTGTACTGTTGATTTTTTACAATCACATGCATATTAATTTCTTTTTAAATGTCCAGGATAATAGCCAGGATTTAGTTCTCATTTCAGACTCAGCTACCTCTATTCTCAGTGGAGCTCTGAAAATTTCCCTAAATCCTGAATCAAAAGAAGAAATGTAAATGCTATTGAAGGATTCATGTTGATGTATGGCAAAACCAATACAATATTGTAAAGTAATTAACCTCCAATTAAAGTAAATAAATTTATACTTTTTAAAAAATGCTATTGAAGGATGCTGCTGCTGCTGCTAAGTCGCTTCAGTCGTGTCTGACCCTGTGCGACCCCATAGACAGCAGCCCACCAGGCTCCCCCGTCCCTGGGATTCTCCAGGCAAGAACACTGGAGTGAGTTGCCATTTCCGTCTCCAATGCATGAAAGTGAAAAGTGAAAGTGAAGTCGCTAGTCGTGTTCGACTCTTAGCGACCCCATGGACTGCAGCCCACCAGGCTCTTCCATCCATGGGATTTTCCAGGCAAGAGCATAATATTTGGACAAATCCAACTGGCAGTTGCTTTCCAGTTTCTTGGGCCCATTGTGAGCTGATCAAGGAAACGGAATAATGTACTTGTTAAGGGCAAGAGGTCTTGCTCCATGGGTTTAAATCTATCTGCCATTAACTGCAGAAGCTTAGTTAACTTAATTTATTCATCTTCTCTATGCCTCAGTTCTCTTATATCTAAAATGGGGATAATAATGATATTGTCATCTCGTCTTTGCAACTAGGATTGCCCAAGTAAAGCTTCTCAAACTGTAAATGAATGTGTGTGTGTGAATCACCTGAGAAACTTCTTAAAATATTAAATCTGTTTCAGTAAGTCTAGGATGGGGATAAAAATTCTGCAGTTCTAACAAGCTCTAGAAACATTCAAGGTGTTGGTCTATGAATGATACTTAGAATAACAAGGATTCATAAAAGTGACTAGCCCTTGCTAGCGATCCATTTTAAATAGAGCCGTATGTACATGTCAGTCCCCAACTGCCTGCTCTCTCTTCCTCCATTCCCTCCCCCCAGTAACCATGTTTGTTCTATGTCTGAGTGTGTTTCTGTTTTTATCATTTCTTTTCAAATTCCACATATAAGCAATATCTCTTTGTCTGTGGAGTGTATTTCTCTCTAAATATTATAAATCCACTTCCTACCTATCACTTTGTCTACCACTGAACTCTCTGTGATTAGACATACATAACCTGAGCTTCATTAAGTACTGAGACCCAATATGTGATTTCAGTTAAAAGCCCATAGGCTCAAGTCCCAATCTGAGATAAGTGGTTTCAGCTGGTGATGGATATCTACTGTTTAGCACAGGAAACTGCAATATTATGTAACAATCTAAATGGGAAAAGAATTGAGGGGAAAAAAAGATACATATATGTTTATAACTAATCACTCTGCTATACATCTGAAGCTATTCAGTTCAGTTCATTCAGTCGATCAGTCGTGTCCGACTCTTTGCGACCCCATGGATCGCAGCACTCCAGGCCTCCCTGTCCATCACCAGCTCCTAGAGTTCACACAGATTCACGTCCATCGAGTCAGTGATGCCATCCAGCCATCTCATCCTCGGTCAAACCCTTCTCCTCCTGCCCCCAATCCCTCCCAGCATCAGGGTCTTTTCCAATGAGTCAGTTCTTCGCATGAGGTGGCCGAAGTACTGGAGCTTCAGCTTCAGCATCATTCCTTCCAAAGAAATCCCAGGGCTGACCTCCTTCAGAATGGACTGGTTGGATCTCCTTGCAGTCCAAGGGACTCTCAAGAGTCTTCTCCAACACCACACTTCAAAAGCATCAATTCTTCGGCGCTCAGCCTTCTTCACAGTCCANGTTCTTCACATGAGGTGGCCGAAGTACTGGAGCTTCAGCTTCAGCATCATTCCTTCCAAAGAAATCCCAGGGCTGACCTCCTTCAGAATGGACTGGTTGGATCTCCTTGCAGTCCAAGGGACTCTCAAGAGTCTTCTCCAACACCACACTTCAAAAGCATCAATTCTTCGGCGCTCAGCCTTCTTCACAGTCCAACTCTCACATCCATACATGACTACTGGAAAAACCATAGCCTTGACTAGACGGACCTTAGTCAGCAAAGTAATGTCTCTGCTTTTGAATATACTATCTAGGTTGGTCAAAACTTTCCTTCCAAGGAGTAAGCATCTTTTAATTTCATGGCTGCAGTCACCATCGGCAGTGATTTTGGAACCCCAAAAAATAAAGTCTGACACTGTTCCCACTGTTTCCCCATCTATTTGCCATGAAGTGATGGGGCCAGATGCCATGATCTTAGTTTTCTGAATGTTGAGCTTTAAGCCAACTTTTTCACTCTCCTCTTTCACTTTCATCAAGAGGCTTTTTAGCTCCTCTTCACTTTCTGCCATAAGGGTGGTGTCACCTGCATATCTGAGGTTATTGATATTTCTCCCAGCAATCTTGATTCAAGCTTGTGTTTCTTGTTAATCAAAAATACTCCAATCTAAAATAAAAAGTTTTTTAAAAAGTGACTGGGAGTTCTCTGGTGGTCCAGTGGTTAAGGTTCTGGGCTCCCAGTGCAGGAGGTCTAGGTTCAATACCTGGTCAGGAACTAGACCCCATATGCCACAACTTAAGCCTGCCTGGCTCAGGCAAATTAATAAATAGGGCTTCCCAGGTAGCGCTAGTGGTAAAGAACACACCTGCCAATGCAGGAGACATAAGGATGAGGGTTCGATCCCTGGGTTGGGAAGAGCCCCTGGAGAAGGAAATGGCAACACACTGCAGTATTCTTTCCTGGAGAATCCCATGCACAGAGGAGCCTGGCAGGTTGCAGTGCATGGGGTCACAGAGTCAGACACGACCGAAGTGACTTAGCATCGTGGCATGCAGTAAAGCTTAGACAGGTGTTATGTATGATTATTACACAGTGTCCATTGAAGACTGATGGCTTAATGTATTGATATCTCATTCTTATCTGGCTCCCAGACACTACATACATTATGCTACCCATGGTGTCTTCAACAGCAATAACTTTACCCATTTTACTTGCCCCAAGTTGAGGTATCACCACCCCCTCCCTCCACCACCTCATATCTTCCTTTTCCTCATCAGTCCTACTTGAATGGCTCTTTCTCTATTTTCTCTGATTATTATAGAATATAGTTTCTGTAGCAGTTTTGAAAAATGACTATTTACCATCCCTTTCTTACTGGGCAGGTATCTTTCCTTTCAAATAGAACTCAGGTTCTGATGTCCTATCCTTTAGTATTAACTTTTCCTAACCTGTTGTTGTTGTTCAGTTACTAAGTCATGTCCAACTCTGCAATCCCACGGACTGCAGCATTCCAGGCTTCCCTGTCCTTCACTATTTCCTGAAATCTGCTCAAATTCACGTCCGTTGAGTTGGCTATACTACTAACTATCTCATCCTCTGCCACTCTCTTTTTCTTTTGCCTTCAATCTATCCCAAGATCAGGATCTTTTCCAATGAGTCAGCTCTTTGCACCAGGTGGTCAAAGAATTTCCTGACCTAATGCCCTGCGTGTTAAATGCTCACTAAGTGGGTTTGATTATTTGAGTTGGAAAAGCCATTGCTTTTCCATACTTTTTCTTTCCTGGGATGAACTGACACAAAGTTGAGGCATGGGGTCCTCTCCCTTTGTACAATTCTTACCAGAATTCTAAACCAACTTAAAGATATGCAACACGTTCATTTACCCTAGAAGGAAGTGCAAATAGATCCCTTCCAAATATGTGTTTTTCAATAAATACTTAAATGTTTAAGCTACCTATAAAATATTTGAGATGAAAAGTTTCTTTCTCAAATATTTCAGGTGTAACTCATGTGTTCTGATAACCCTTTTTGATCTTTCCTCTGTTAAAAATATTAAGTTGCTTTATATTGGGTATGTGCTGGTAGTTGGATGATTTTACTAGAAATTCTTTTGATTTGAATTGAATCTCTCTGCTAATTTATGGTTTTAGAGATCTAAGCAGTTTTGGAAGGAATTTAAAGATTCAAACTTCAGAGTCGTGAAGACGTAGGATTGATCCCATCTCCACCACCTCCTGATTGTGTAATTTAGCAAGATACCTAGATTTTCTCTTTCATAGGTTTCTCTGTGATTAAATGACAGTAAGTAATCAATTTTTGTATGTTTGTAAGCGACTGGCACAGCAGAAGTGATCAATAAATCTGAGCCATTCTTGTTGAAGAGAGGTTTTTTGCATATTTAGGAAAACCAAATTGAAGTTCATGATCATAACAATCTTTCATTAAAACTATCCAATAGGGTTATTCCCCTCTACTTCATAATGTTTATTCCCATTATAAATCAGTGCTTCGTTTTAAACACACACTTTATTGATCAAAAGGGGCTCAGTGGTAAAGAGTCTGCCTTCAAGGCAGGAGAGAGACCTGGGTTCAATCCCTGAGTTGGGAAGATCTCCTGGAAAAGAGAATGGCTATCCACTCCAGTTTTCTTGCCCAGAGAATCTCATGGACAGAGAAGCCCGATGGACCACAGTGTGTGGGGTAGCAAAGAATTGGACACAACTGAACGACTAAGCATGAACATGAGGGATTTCTTGGGCATGAAATAAATTGAGCACAACATAAACACCGTGAATTGAATTCAAAGGAGGACAAGAAGGATTCATGGCCTAATTTTTATAAGAATTCCATGAGATAGTTTTTAAATAGTTTTCGTCTAAAATGTTTTGATTTGCTTTCCTTCCAGAGGGGTGGTATGGGGAGGGAGGTGGGAGAGGGGTTCAGGGTTGGGAACATGCGTACACCTGTGGCGGATTCATGTTAATGTATGGCAAAACCAACACAATATCGTAAAGTAAAAAAAAAAAAGAAGAAGAAGAAGAAGAAAGAAAGAATGAAGGGAATTAAAACTCTTTGTCTTGGATTTTTTATTTGATCAATCAAAAGAATGAAGATGGAAAGAAGGGAAGGGAGAAAGAAAGGAAGGTAGAAAGAGAGTGAATGGTGGTAGCAAATGGTAGGGAATGAAAGGAAGGGAGGAAAGGAGGGACAGAAGGGAGAGAAATTTCAGAAAATAATTATACTAAAGAGAAACTGATAAAGAGTCAGTCAGGTGAAATCTCCCTGGAAGGAGGACAAATGAGCAAACATTGACTTTTATGTAATCCTTAATCTATTTAGAGAAGAAAGAATCAGGAAGTGAAGTACTCTTCAGTATTTCAACTCAAGAACTAAAATTATTTATTTGACTTTCAAGCTATGAGACTTATGTATATTTTGTAGAAACAACAATTTCACACTCCTAGTTTCTAGTACAATGTTGTACAACTCCCTTGTAAAATCAGACTAACCTACTCACCATCAACTGCATGGAATCTAAAATGTCTTAATCATATGAGATGATCACGATTTTGTTGTTGTTCTTTAATCACTAAGTCATGTCTGATTCTTTGTGACCCCGTGGACAGAGCCTGTCAGTCTCCTCTGTCCATGGGATTTTTCAGACAAGGATACTGGAGTGGGTTGCCATTTCCTTTTCCAGAAGATCTTCCCAACCCAGGAAGTGAATCCTAGTCTACCATGTCTCCTGCATTGCAGGCAGATTCTTTAACTCCTGAGCCATCAGGGAGTCCCACTCTCTCCCTATCTCCTGGACTTTATTCAAATTCATATTCACTGAATCTGAGATACTATCTAACCATCTCATTCTCTGCCTCCCTTCTCCTTTTGCCTTCTTTCCCAATATCAGTGTCTTTTCCAATGAGTCAACTCTTTGCATCAGGAGGCCAAAGTGTTAGAGTTTCAGCTTCAGTACCAGTTTTCCCAGTGAATATTCAAGGCTGATATTCTTTAGGATTGACTGCTTTGATCTTCTTGCTGTCCAAGGGACTCTCAAGAGTCTTTTCCAGCACCATAATTCAAAAGCATCAATTCTTTGGTGCTCAGCCTTCTTATGGTCCCACTCACATCCATACATGATTACTGGAAAAACATAGCTTTGACTGTATGCACCTTAATCAGTAAAGTGATGTCTCTGACTTTTGACACGCTGTCTAGGTTTCTTATAGTTTTCCTTCCCAGGAGAAAGTGTCTTTTAATTTTCCATGGCTGAAGTCACTGTCCACAGTGATTTCAGAGCCCAAGAAAATAAAATCTGTTACTGCTTCCACTTTTTTCCTTTCTAGTTGCCATGAAATGATCAGACCAGATGCCATGATCTTAATTTTCTGAATTTTGAATTTCAAGCCAACTTTTTCACTTTTCTCTTTCACTTTCATCAAGAGGCTCTTTAGTTCCTCTACACTTTATGCTGTTAGAGTGGTATCATCTACACATCCGATATTGTAGATATTTCTCCCAGCAATTTTGATTCCAGCTTGTGATTCATACAGGCTGGAAATTTTCATTATGTACTCTGCATAGAAGTTAAATAAGTAGGGTGACAATATATAGCCTTCTTCCCATTGAATAAATCAATGAAAAGGAAAAAATGAAAGGGTAGCTTTTAAATAATTGGCCTGATTACCTAAAGTAAAAGTTATCATTGCTTTATGCTGATTGAATCAGTAGAAACACTGTGAACTCTATAGACACAATCCAATCATCATATTGATCCAATATATTAGAAAATTTCAATGATGTAAAAACTTCAGGTCTAAAAAAGAAAAATATACATTTAAAAAAAGGAAACCTTTTATTTGAAACCTTGTGATACCAAATGGATATTGGTGTCATTCAATCTAAAGATAAAATTATTATAAACAACTGCAGCTAAGATGTTCACTCTAAAGAACTGACCTCAAGAAAAAACTTAAATTTGCAAAACAGTATATGCCAGATAATGTTCTGCAATATTTGTATTGGTAAATGTATTTAAATAATTTCATGTGTAGTGAAAATAATCAAACCTTGAGTTCTATAAAATGATGAGTTCTATAAAATCTTTATGTGTTTACAGCTGTATTAGCTAGCTATGCCACAGTAGGACTTCACAATAAATAAACACACTGTTATAAAAGCATTTATTTAAATAGGACACTTGTGAATGTGTGGGGAGTTAGCTGCTCTTGGCTGGGCTCAGTTGGATTCCTCATCTTCAAGTTAGATTCAGCCTCTTCTATGGATGTGTGCTGCTTAGACCTACTTAATGTGTGTTTATTCTTGGACCCATAATGACAAGGCAGCAGCTAACTGGAGGAGGCTACACTCATGGCAATGGCAGACAGCACAAGAGGACAAGTAGAAATATTCCTCTTAAAGCTCAGTCTCAGAGCAGGCAAACTCTCACTGCCACAGATAAACATGATAAGTCAGATGGCAAATAGCATAGGTATAGGAAGATCCTTGAATCAAGGACTTTTATACAACCCACCACAAGCATCTTCACACAAAACAATGTCAGTTAACAACAGGAAAGACTACAAAGCACAATTCCAGATCTACTAAAATTGCCAAGTAGACAACTGACTAGAAGTTATCTGATTGGAAGCACATGCAGTTAAAGAAATCTGTTGGGGTACATTAGTAAAGTCTTACCTCAAATAACTAAAGAATACTACAATTTACATCTACTAGTAACTTCAATATTTAAAAAGCAAGAGTAATAAATTTTTTACTAGAGCTAATCAATGAATATAGTAAAGTTTCAGGATACAAAATCAACACACAGAAATCCCTTGCATTCCTATACACTAATAATGAGAAAGTAGAAAAAGAAATTAAGGAAACAATTCCGTTCACCATTGCAACGAAAAGAATAAAATACTTAGGAATATATCTACCTAAAGAAACTAAAGACCTATATATAGAAAACTATAAAACACTGATGAAAGAAATCAAAGAGGACACTAATAGATGGAGAAATATACCATGTTCATGGATTGGAAGAATTAATATAGTGAAAATGAGTATACCACCCAAAGCAATCTACAGATTCAATGCAATCCCTATCAAGCTACCAGCGGTATTTTTCACAGAACTAGAACAAATAATTTCAAATTTGTATGGAAATACAAAAAACCTCGAATAGCCAAAGCCATCTTGAGAAAGAAGAATGAAACTGGAGGAATCAACCTGCCTGACTTCAGGCTCTGCTACAAAGCCACAGTCATCAAAATAGTATGGTACTTGCAAAACAAAACAAAACAAAACAAAACAGAAATATNTTTTTCACAGAGCTAGAACAAATAATTTCACAATTTGTATGGAAACACAAAAAACCTCGAATAGCCAAAGCCATCTTGAGAAAGAAGAATGGAACTGGAAGAATCAACCTGCCTGACTTCAGGCTCTACTACAAAGCCACAGTCATCAAGACAGTATGGTACTGGCACAAAGACAGAAATATAGATCAATGGAACAAAATAGAAAGCCCAGAGATAAACTCACACACCTATGGACACCTTATCTTTGACAAAGGAGGCAAGAATAGACAATGGATTAAAGACAATCTCTTTAACAAGTGGTGCTGGGAAAAGTGGTCAACCACCCACTTGTAAAAGAATGAAACTAGAACACTTTCTAACAGCATACACAAAAATAAACTCAGAAGGGATTAAAGATCTAAATGCAAGACCAGAAACTATAAAACTCCTAGAGGAGAACATAAACAAAACACTCTTTGACATAAATCACAGCAGGATCCTCTATGACCCACCTCCCAAACTACTGGAAATAAAAGCAAAAATAAACAAATGGGATCTAATTAAAATTAAAAGCTTCTGCACAACAAAGGAAATTATAAGCAAGGTGAAAAGACAGCCTTCAGAATGGGAGAAAATAATAACAAATGAAGCAACTGACAAACAACTAATCTCAAAAATACACAAGCGACTCAACCCCAGAAAAATAAATGACCCAATCAAAAAATGGGCCAAAGAACTAAATAGGCATTTCTCCAAAGAAGACATACGGATGGCTAACAAACACATGAAAAGATGCTCAACATCACTCATTATCAGAGAAATGCAAATCAAGACCACAATGAGGTACCATTTCACACCAGTCAGAATGGCTGCGATCCAAAAGTCTACAACCAATAAATGCTGGAAAGGGTGTGGCGAAAAGGGAACCTTCTTACAATGTTGATGGGAATACAAAGTAGTACAGCCACTATGGAGAACATTGTGGAGATTCCTTAAAAAACTGAAAATAGAACTGTCTTATGACCCAGTAATCCCACTGCTGGGCATATACACCGAGGAAACCAGAATTGAAAGAGACACGTGTACCCCATGGTTCACTGCAGCACTGTTTATAATAGCCAGGACATGGAAACAACCTAGATGTCCATCAGCAGATGAATGGATAAGAAAGCTGTGGTATATATACACAATGAAGTATTACTCAGCCATTAAAAAGAATACATTTGAATCAGTTCTAATGAGGTGGATGAAACTGGAGCCGATTATACAGAGTGAAGTAAGCCAGAAAGAAAAACACCAATACAGTATACTAAACCAGAATTGAAAGAGACACGTGTACCCCAATGTTCACTGCAGCACTGTTTATAATAGCCAGGACATGGAAACAACCTAGATGTCCATCAGCAGACGAATGGATAAGAAAGCTGTGGTATATATACACAATGAAGTATTACTCAGCCATTAAAAAGAATACATTTGAATCAGTTCTAATGAGGTGGATGAAACTGGAGCCGATTATACAGAGTGAAATAAGCCAGAAAGAAAAACACCAATACAGTATACTAACACATATATATGGAATTTAGAAAGATGGTAATGATAACCCTGTATGCGAGACAGCAAAAGAGACACAGATGTATAGAACAGATTTTTGGACTCTGTGGGAGAGGGAGAGGGTGGGACTATTTTGGAAAATGGCATTGAAACATATATACTATCATGTAGGAAACAAATCGCTAGTCTAGGTTCAATACAGGATATAGGATGCTTGGGGCTGGTGCACTGGGATGACCCAGAGAGATGATATGGGGAGGGTGGTAGAAGAGGGGTTCAGGGTTGGGAACTCACATACACTTGTGGATTCATGTCAATGTATGGCAAAAGCAATACAGAATTAAAATTAAAAAAAAAAAGGTAAAGTAAAATGAAGAAAAAAAAGGAAAAAAAACACAATAAATGTACACAATTCCTTTCTGCAGCCCTGCCAATACTATAAAAATAAAATCCCATTGTGCTGTGTGCTCAGTTGTGTCCAACTCTTGCAACCCCGTGGACTGTAGCCCGCCAGGCTCCTCTGTCCATGGAATTCTCCAGGCAAATATACTGGGGTGAGTTGCCATTTCCTTCTCCGGGGATCTTCCTAACCCAGGGATCAAATCTGGGTCTCCTGTACTGCAGGCAGATTCTTTACCACTGAGCCACCACTAATTAAGAAAACTCAGATTTATTTCTGATTTTACCATAAATCTTGCGGTTCTTTGGAAATCCTCTTTACTAATGTAAAGAGAGACATAGACATCAATTGATCATGCTCCTAACTCAGGACTGTTCACAGAGAGTAGAGCCCTACTCTAGGCCACCTGAGAATCTCCACTGAGACTAGGTCTGTTCCCCTCTCTCTCTCTCTGCCTCTCATTCTTTCTTCCTAAATTAGGTTCTGAACTGCCGACATGGGAATGGGACCAACACAAATGACCTAGAATAGCAAGCACCAAAGTCATATGACCTCAAACAGTCTCTGACTCCTTGAGAGTAGCCTGTAGATTGGGGTTTTCTTCAGGGAAGAGGAGAGTGGTGCCATCTTCCAACCTTCGAAACCTTGCCTAGTGAGCAGAATGAATGATGCTCTCCTGGGACATCTCCCATTTGATCTCCCTCTCTCTCAAGGGAACATGTACAATCATCAGTGTTGCTCACAGAGAGAATCAAACTAATACAAAAGGAAAAATGAAGTTCCAGAATATATGGTTAACAAAACAAGTTGGTTAATAAAGTATCAACAATATAGGCTCAGATTGCCTGGGACACTCCATTGCTACTAAAATACAAGAATGCTTCCTTTTCAGATGCAGCTTTCTGAAGGGAGTTCTGAAGTGAACACTATGTCCTACAGTCTGAACTTTGACAATTATGTGAAATAAAGGACAAAGAAAAGGTTATCGATAATAATAATTTATCAATGGGAGTGTGTTCTCTACCTTTCATTGTGTCCTGAACCCTTCAAATGGTACCATTGTTTCCTTAGGAGGAGTTAGCCAGAGAACCTTCTGCCCCCTGGGGAATCTTTGTTGCCTTCCTTGAAAAACATTTAAAACAAACAAGCCCCTTTCTCTTCCCTAGACAGTACAAGCAATATTAATGGTTACCTACCTGTGATAAGCACAACAGTCTCATTTTACCTGACTTGAAAGGGTCATCTGTACTGTCAAGCCCAATTAACTTGTCTTACTCTCACACAAAGAAGGAAGGTTACCAAAAGGCCACATCTTGCCCTGTATCTTGTCTGCTCGGTACAATGGCCTGATCAAAGGCCATCAAAGCATCAGGCCAATAAAGGTAGATCCTGCTTTTTGAGGATATTGGCATAATGCCACACTTGGAAGCCTGTGGGTTATTACTGGAAGGCTCAGATACCAAGACAGGATTTTATATGCACAGGGCCCCCAGAGGTTGAGAGATGCCACTTCTCAATTTTTTAACAGGATTATAAATAATTGTGGCATTTTCTAAATATTTATGATTAATAAATTAATGCTATTCATATAAAAACAGTGCATATAACTGGGCTTTTCATAAGATAATTACAGGATTTATAAATAATATTTAATTTGAAGTGTACTAGTAATGGGACAGAAGCTTAAATTTGAATGATAAAAATCTTCAGTCAAAGACCTCCCTTAGGGAGGAGGAACCCAAAGTAACACATTTGAAGCCCTGGGTGAATGAAAAGGCTGAGTTGGTTGCATGTCAAGGACTCCCCTGGCTGCCCTGTAATGGGTCCCGTGTGAACATAATCCAAGCAGGTCACAAGAGTCACATTACTCATCTGGTTCGCAGAGCCTATGTCCGTGCAGAAAATCTACTGGACACTCAAATGTCTGTTGAGATATGTGGTTTTGTTTCAAAGATTTCTTATGCTAAAAGGGCATAAGCTATTCTCTTGCTTCTAGGAAAGCTTGGCTTTAAGCCATCCTAGATGTTTAGCTACAGTGTGGTTCCTGCTTCCTTTAATGGCTCATTTCAATATTTATACATTTGAATATTTGAATAAAATTAAATGGGATTGACATTAGTTGATCTGGAAAAAAGAGGAATTTGGTAGGGTTTCCAGATGTCCCATATGTCTGGGGTTTTCTGGTAATTCTGTTTTTGAAAGAACACACACAACACACATACAGCACACACAAGTCATTCACATGCACTTATATACACAGTGTTTCAGTCCAGATTAGACAGTACAGTGTTAGCATAAGTCTTGTCAAAATATGTACCATATTCTCCAGCTTTAGATCTGGTAAACCTGGCAAGGATAACATTGATAAGGGTCTTTAAGTATCTAAATATTTTCTACATAAAGTTGAAAACCAGATTTCTTACACTTCCACTAAGAATATAAAAATGAGTGGTTTTGAAGTAAGCTACACCAGGAATACATTCTGGATAGGAAAACTGTTAAACTTTAATAAACTGCTGAGAAAATTTGTGGAGTTGTATCCTCTGATGGAAAGAAGATCTTAAAAACAACACAAGATAATTTTATTTGACATAAGTGATTCTATCCTTACTCTGGTACAAAAGAGAAATGAATGAAGAAAAATCATTCATGTTCTCTTGAAACTTTAAAAATATTATAATGTGTAACTTCAAAATTAGATTTAATTTCCCTTAAATATTCCTAATACCTTCTTTTAACTATTCCTTTCTGATGATCCAAACTCAACTGGATAGACCAAGTCATGTCACCACCTGAACTTTAAAAGTACAGCTGAATATATGTCCTTTCTTTTAATCAGATCAGAGCTGGAGTTCTGTTGCCCTGAGGCATTTGGAAATGACAGTTCAATACCTAGGAAGGAGGGAAGGCCAATAAAAGATGAACCTGGGGTTATTATTAGCCACTTTAGCTGAGTAGGCAGATGGCAGATGGACACAGTAGAGCTCTACAGAACTTTGTACAGAAGCTCCTGGTGTGTGATCGTTGAAGTGTGAGATGATGGTCCTGCTGAGCAGGGGAAGCCCTCAGTGCATGTAGTAAAGACAAAGAACAGAGGTTGGGTGATAGGAACCGAGCTTAGGAAGTAACATTTTGACTCTCTTTGTCTTCCTCCTTTGCTTCTCTCCAACTTAGCAGGCAGAGATGCTGTACCAATAAGTACCAACCCCACAGTCCCACATCAGGTAGGCTTAACAATTTTAGCAGATATCTTTGGACAAAAAGGAGGCTTATTGAAGTCAATTCTAGTGGTATTGATGAACCTAGAGCCTGTTATACAGAGTGAAGTAAGTCAGAAAGAGAAAAACAAATATCGTATATTAACGTGTATATATATATAATATATATATATATATATATACATGTATAAAGAATCAAGAAAAATGGTACTGATGAACATATTTGCAGGGCAGGAAGAGAGATGAAGAGAAACAACATACTTTGGGCCCAATGAGGGAAGGAAAGTGTGGGACGAATTGAGAGAGTAGCATTGAAACATATACATACCACATGCAAAATAGATAACTAATGGGAAGCTATTGCATAACATAGGCACCTCAACTGGTACCCTGGGACACTCAGAGGGGAGGGGTGAAGTGAAGGTTTGGGGGAGGTTCAAGAGGAAGGGGGCGTGTGTACTTATGATTGATTGACATTGTTGTATGGCAGAAGCCAACACAATATTGTAAAACAATTATTCTCTGATTAAAAATAAATTTAAAACAACTTTAAAAAGAGGCTTATAACCTAACTACTCAATGGATCTGTTGAACAAATAGTTTTGAAGATGTCTTTTGGTACCACTGTCTACTCTGGTAGGCTGGATTATGGTCCCCCAAAGATGTCCATGTCCTAATCACCAAATCCTATGAATATGTTATCTTACATAACAAAGGGAAATTGAGGCTGCTAATCTGCTAACCTTAAATTAGAGAGATGATCCAGCTGGGTGCTTATAAACGGAAGAGAGAAGCAGTAGAATAGGTAAGAGTGATGTGGTATGAGACCGATTGAACCTACTTTTGCTGGCACTGGGGAGAGAGGCAGAAGACCAAAGCCAACAATGTGGGCAGCCTTTAGACACTGAAAAGGCAAGGAATTAAGTGTTGCCCTAGAGCTTTCACAAAGGGATGCAGCCCTGCCAACATCTTGATTAAGCCCAATGAGACCCATGTTGGACTTCCACTCTACAGAAGAACAAAATAATCAAATTTGCATTGTTTCAAGCCACTAAGTTAGTGGTAATTTGTTACTGCAGCCACCACAAACTAATACATCTATGCTGAAATTCCCAGTGACATTCCTCCCATCTTACGAAGCAGTCCTTAGAAGGAAGAAAACCAGAACCACTGTTATTTAGTGCCTGTACTCATGTACCACTCACGCATGGCCATGAAGACCTATTTGTGATGGTCGATTCTCCCTTGTTAAATAGAAACACTGATCAACCTCATAGCATGATATGCTCCCCTCTCCCATCTCTCCAGCAAAAGCCCTCCTCACTGTCCCCTAAATCATGATTTCATCTTTCTTTTTGTCCCAAGTTTTCATGAACAATACATTTTGCTGGGGATACTCAGAGTTAAGCTCAAGTCCCTGTAAGTGTATGGCAAATCCAGTCATATTCCTTATGTTTAATTCACGATTGGGGACAGAGTAAGAAGTGAGTTTTACAGAAACAGCCATTATAATTTAAACAAAATACAAATCATGCACAACAAATACCCTAAGCCTGCATTTTAAGACAGAAAGTAAATGGCAGTTGAGGCCAATTAAGAAGAGGATTCATTCTCCTACTAGTTTTTATGTAAGCAGTTTAGGTTCCTTGAACTCACTAATAGTTAACAGTGAAAACTAAAAGTTATCTCTGTGGAAGGGATAAGGGGTTTATCCACCAAATGATTCCTCTGTTTCCTTTCCATAAAATGAGAGTGAAATTAGAACAATCTTATGCTTTAGCACTAGGAACTGTCAGTGAGGCTATGAATGGTTTTGAATTACGTCTTTGGGAAGTAAGAAACTGAGATGTGAGTCAGTTCTATGTTCTTACTAAATGCTGCATAGTTTTTGTCTCTTTAGCATTTTTGGTGCTTTGATAGCTAATGTTTATAGTGTATTTACACAAATAGTTACATTTAATCGTCTTGTATTAAAGATGAGAAAAATGAAACAAAAAATGATGAAGAAAATTGCCCAGAAGGGTACAGTCAGTACTTGGTGGATTAGATCTCTGGAACTTCATAGCCCTAGTTTTTAATCACGGAACTTTATCACGCCTTGAAGGATGCACTTTGCATGGGATAGGCTTAACATGCAATGATTTTGCACAACATACGTTCATATAGGCCAGTCCCCTCATACCAGGAGTGTTTCTAACTTTCTTCCCACCTGCCCAAACAGTACTTAAGAGTCAAAGCCCAAATCTTTCCGTTTCCTCCCTAAGACCTTTCTCCTTACCTCACAAGCAGGTCTGTAGAAGATGAGCAACCATCGTTGTATCCTTTGCAACATTCAGCTCAGGGCTTTGCATCATTCAGCTCAGGGCTTTGCATATAGTAGGCAGCTGCTGGGGAGTGGAAATGTCCCTGGTCTTTGTCTCAGAAGAGCCAGACTTGAATCTGCTTTCCCCGTTACTAGTAGTGTGGCTGGAGATTCAGCGACCTCATCTGTAAATAAGAAGCTAAAAGAAAAGAAAAAAAGGCATATTTATTTCACAGATTTGTGATCGAGATAAAATGAGCTCTTGCTTATAAAAGTATTTTGTAAATTAAAGGACCATTCCAATATGAGGGATAATAGTATGGATAATAGTATTATCAAGTAAGATTATCAAATAAATTTTGTGTTGCATTTCCTGAATTAGTCCTGAGACTGTAGAACTGTGGACCAGTTTTATATGTGAGCACATTATTATGAAGGCATTATACTGCCATTGAGGATGCCTGTGAGATCAGGATTGTCTACCCTGGTAAAGAGAAGTGAGTTTTCAAAACAAACTCCAAGTGTTTGTCTATTCAATAGACAATTGTGAGCAGCTCCACAGAGTCTCTGGCCTCAAATTAGAGCAAAAAGGGATTTGGTCCAGACATAAGGAAATGCTTCATGAATATAGAGACTGTGAAACCTACTATTAAGGGAAATTGTGGAGACAAATAACAGCCACAAATAAGTGACTTCATGCTGCCAAATTGACCAAAGAGAAAAAGAAAACATGTTTATATTTCAAAATGTGGATGTTCTGAAGCAATTAAATCTCTTCCCTCACTAAATTGACATATTTTTGGTCTTAATGGCACTATAAAATTAAATCCTTTAAAAGAGATTTAAAATATAAGAGATGGCATCTCTTCTGTGAAAGAAGGGAAAACAAAATGAAGAAACTATTAAAAATAGAACTATTCAAGAAACATATTGCAGACTACCATAAAAACTTATTTAAAGATAGTAAAGTCTCCAAGAAATGGTCTCAATAAAATTAAAACCATCCCACATAGATCTCTTCTCTTTCCCTCCTTGGATGGCCTCCCCCAGCTCCTGCAACAATCGCACTACCTGAACACCCATCATTTTTATGCTGAGACTGGAGACCACAGCACCCTACTTGGCTTAGTAAGTGGTCAGTGTCAAGAATGTCGAGTGGCTTTCAATATCTCTGTGGATGTTACACCAGAACTGGTGAAAACCTAACAGCATTACAGATGGGGTTTCAGTCTAGCTCTACGTTGCACGTTCTTTCAAAAGTATGGGACCATTTCTGTGACGACTGAACACTGACAGCGAATGTAATCTGAGTCCAGTTAAAGGTCACTGACTGTGCTCCACACTCTGCAATAAGCTTATCAGGGCATCTCCTGAAATAGCAGTCACTTCCCTGTCTCCTTCATCTTCTTAGCTCTTTGCCTTCCTCCCCCTTCCCCCGGCAGCACCCACCCTTCCCTTTCGGGCATGTGTCCTTCAGCAAGGTTCTCTTTTTTCCTGGGCTTTTCCTGTTGCCATCACAAAGCCCTCAATGTCCTGTATGGGGTATCTTCATCTAACCTGGAGTCAAAGGCCATTCTTGTCTCCAAAAAAAGAAAAGAAAATTCCCTAATTGTGTTTTCCTTAAAAAAGAAAAGGATGTAGTTTTAAACTAAATGCTAAATGAATATATACTGAAGAAAATTTCTATATGAAGCAATTTCATTTCATAATTTCCTAAGAGAATCCAGGAGTGAAAAATGTTTCTATCAACTCAGAGAATCTGTCATGCCAACAGCGTTCCTTTGCATTTCTTGGGTCATTGGCTCAAGACTCAATTTTTTCTAAAATATGAAAGTAGATTATTCAACAAATACTTCTAAGGAGTCTGCCAAAATGATTACTAAAACGTGTGCCATTGTGGCTCCAGGTCTCTCGACATTTCAGGCATTTATTATCTCGAGCAGTTGCTGCCAAGCTCCAAGATCAGCAATTATGTGGAAATAAAAATGATTAGTATTTTACTGTAGCAAATGTGACTAGCTGATTGCCAAAGACAAGGTCATTTGTGCCGAGAATTGGCCAAAATCTCTAAGTAAACCTGACACAGGTATTTCGCATGGCTGGGGGCACCTAATGTGCCTGTTTTGAGTTTATTCTGGAGTAGTTTATTCACAGTTATTAACTAGTTTCTTTGCATAGTGTCTACAGTGTGAAAGCACTGCCAGGACCTTGGGGTGAGTGAGACCCAAGCCCTGGGCTCAGGAATTGGGAATTACTCTGAGAGCATGGAAGCTGGGTCTTTCACTGTAACGTACAAGGCTGTAGTTATCCAGGCTCCAGCTCCCTCTCTGCCACATCTTCATTGACTTTCCTCCTGCTTTGCTACACTCCCACAACACTGGCCTCGTCTCTGTTCCTGTAGCTTCGCAAATCAGCCCTTGCTCACAGCCTTTGTCCCAAATACTCCGACTGCTTGGCGCTCCCAGATACAGACCTGCAGGGCTCCCTCCTCACTTCACTCAGGTCTCTGTTCAGATTCCCCCTCCTCAGAAAGCCTCGCTCATTGTCTTATCTGAGAACACTCTGTCACTCATCATCTCCTTTCCCTGCTTTAATTTTCTTTATATGCTTTCTCTTGCTTCCTTCATAGACGTGTTTTTAGTGCTTCCTACAGCATCTGGTACATGATTGGTGCTTAGTAGACATCACTAAAGTAATGAATGGATGGATGGATGGATGTTGGGACTGGACAGATTCACAGACAATTACAGTACAGTCAGGCTAGAAGCCGTGTCTTCTGTCCTTTGATAGTTCCTCTCATTCTCACTCTCCTTAACTCCAAAACTTCCCACTCTCCCACTCACCCAGAATCATGTGCTCCCTGTGATGCTGTGAAACTTCCTTTTAATATTAGCTTTATCTAAGCAAGGTGCATTTTTTCCTTCCCCTTTGGATGGGGAACGCATCAGTTTTCTTGGCTAGGGTCCATTAAAGATTGCAGGCAGATTTTTTTTTTTTTGAAAAGAATTCACATGTAAACTAAGCATCCCATCTTTGTAATCATTCCTCCTAAAAAAGTCATATATTTTGGGAATATATAGGATATATATTTGAACAAACATATACACACACACAGGTTTCCCAGGTGGCTCAGTGGTAAAGAATATGCCTGCCAATGCAGGAGATGCAGTTTTGATCCCTGGGTCAGGAAGATCCTCTGGAGAAGGAAATGGCAACCCACTCCAGTATCCTCGCCTGGGAAATCCCATTGACAGAGGAGCCTGGCGAGCTACGGTCCATGGGTCGCAAAAGAGTCAGACATGATTTAGCAACTAAACAACATACATGCATATACACACATATCATAAAAGAGCTTACTTTCCAATTTTTGACTTGGTTTGGGTTTCCCTTGCTTTTGACCTTGCAGTCAGAATACACAAAGAAACTGTGTGTTTATCATTCTCCTCAGGTTCTTCCTAGAGCTAAGTGCTCTAAGTTGGGACAGAGATTTAGGTTAGCTTTTTAATCGGTTGTGTCTTGGTAATGGTTTTTGTGAGATAAAAGCTCTACTTGTATCTCAGTCATTATGGAGAGTGAGTCAATTCAAGACTTCAAGTGAGGTTTATTATCTTCAGAGATTAAGGCAGTAGTTTCTGAAGAAATTTTTTAAAAAAGATCTGATTAATTAGAGAGCTTCACTGGATTGTGTTCTTCATCATCAGAGAGACGTGCTTCTGGCTGCTATTTCCTGTGTCAAACTTCCCCCTCATCCCTCAGGTTTGCGCTTATGACAATTAGAAGGGCTGGATCTCAGCCACCGCCACCCACACCTCTTACCCACTAGCACCAGTTGTAAGGAATGTCAAAGACAACTCAGAACATATGACCTGGCTGGGAAGAACTAAGAACTCACATTATGGTCAGTCTTGTTTCATTTATTTATGTTTCCTCATCATCTATGCCTGCTGTTCCCTTTGAATCATCCATAGAGTCCAGTCATAGGTCAAGCTCAAACTGGACACAAATGAATACATGTAAGAAGTATGAAAAACATTCAGTAAATATTGGTTAAATTGAATTAAATGGATTGAAAAATGCCCCCACTGAGGTATAGACTTTTTAGGGATTATTTGGTTGCAAAAGTCAGAAACCTAAATGACCAGCTAAAGTAAAAAAATAAAAATAAAAATGGAATTCATTGGGAGGATATGAGTAATTCTTTATGAGAGAAAGCCTAAGAAACAGAAACTCATCAGGAATGAAGGAGAAAGCTCTTTAGGGTGGTTAGTTCTCTCGTTTCTGAAAGACTGCTCTATTCTCTCTCTCTGATTTTCATTTTTCTAGGCTGACTTTAATATTTTTTTGTTTTGTTGAAGTGTAATTGACCTAAGACACCATGTTACAGACTGACTTTTTTGACTCCTCAGTGTACATGACAGAAAACAGCATTCCCAGTCCCACATGAACTCCATTTTGAAGTGCTCAGTATATTCCAACTGGATCCATTCAGTTCCAACATGTGTAACAACTGGACACTGGCTTTTAACCTCATTGTCAAGCAGAATTCTTCTCCACTACCCTTGGATGGTGCCTGACATTCTTTTTAATACAGTACTCCAGACAGCCATTACCGGTTGTTTGAAAATGCCCATTTCTGTTCTAATTCTTCTTTCACTGAGCATTCCTCCAAATATTTTACGGTAGCTATGGGGTCTACACAGTGAGGGTGTCACTCTAAGGGTGAGTATCTCTAAGTTCTTGAGATATATGACATAGTTTTGAGCCTCTTTTACTCTCCTGGTAATAGAAGAGCTGCATCAAAAGCTCATTTAACATACAGCAATTCAGTGATGTCTGTGTTACAGCAAACAGCAGCGACAAAAGCATTGGCAAAAATCCCTTTATGCTATCCTCCTTATTTACGCTCACCATTCCCACAGTATTCACAGTGAACCCAGGAAGGGGAATCTATAGGGAGCATACATAGAGAAACAAAAGGACATCATTTGTAGCTTTTGAGCTTTCAATACTGGCAAATAAAATCTACTTAAGGAATTTTCAAAGGTAAAGTTGACTCCATGTGATTTATAATGTGGTGACTTTAGAACTTACACCCCAACGAGAAGGCAACTTAATTCTGTTCTGGAGGTGGTTCAGTTTGCCCTTCTTTCGCTTTAGAACTTAAAGCAGTACACCCGCTGTGTTCTCAGCAGCAGCAGCTTTCATCTTATCAGTTCTAGATGCTATAGTTCTACATACACAGCACCTCAGCAGCACTGAGCTTACTGAAAACCAAAATCCTGCATCTGTAAACATGTACAATAAAACTCAAAGACAAAGCACCCACTCAAAATGTGAATGAACATAGAATACGGTCAGCTCCACCCAGCGCTGTCCTCATTTACCTTGCATTATCTTACCCCACTAGGTAAAATTCTATTCCAAGGGTGTGATTTGACTATCATTTACAAGATGACTCAAGCAAAAAGCACACTGGAGAGGACACAATACCAAGAAGATACTCAGCAAATGTTAGCCTCTTCCAACCTCAGTAGCGGCTCTATCTTGAACTGTTATCATTCTCACCTCATCATCTCATCAAGCCTGTTGTGATGTTTCTGGTGCAGAGTCTATCACCCAACCAACTTCGTTATTTTTTCCAGGTCTGTATGTTTCTGATTTGCTGACTGACTTCTGGACAGCATTTTCCTACCTTTTTCCATGTTCAAACCAAGTGGGAGACAGTTGGCTCTGTTTAACAGAGTGCCATGTGGTTAAAAATTATTCTAAAATGTCATTTAATGATTTTCTAAAAATTACATGTGTTGAAATAACTTTCTAGGCCACAGATAGAGCTACTCCTGCCTCGGGTGCCATGTCAGCAAACTGAAACTGAGATGGCTTTTCTGTCCCTGCAAATCCTCCACTTGGCTATAGACATAGTCTATCTGGGTGGCCAGTCCCCAAATGCCAAGCCACCTCTGGGCCTTCTCACCCCAAACAAGGGTGACTACGTGGCCCCAGCCAATCAGATACTTTCTATTTTTTTCTTCCTTATCTTTATTCTTTATCCTTTTAAAGCTTCCTGCCTTCTGCCCTATTTTGCAGTTCTAGTGAAGCAGACTGTCTGCTTCAGGAAGTGTTAAATAGAAGCGTGTCTGTACCACCTAAGTTGTCTTCTTTAATCATTTTTTAAACACAGGTAGCAAGTTAAAACAATAGAACACAATCCCCATAGCTGGTCTTCCATTACAGAGTAAAGATTCTCAAGTGGCAGAAGAGAAAAAAAAGAACAAGAGTTGTTCATCCACTTTCTCTTGTGTTTAAGGTACACTGAATTTAGTAATCTGGCTCCCCAGCCTCCACCCATGGCTCTGCTTCCAGTTGTTTTTCATGCCTGTACTAAACCTGCAGATACAGTAAAATAAAAAAGTACAAGAATTTCACCAAAGGCTGTTAGGAGATCTTCCAAATGATTAAGGATGACAATACTATACAGAAAATGAAGACTATCAAGAGATTTGAGATACCCTAAAGGAAGAAAAAGTTTACTTGCATTATTTCAGGAAGACTTTTGATACCACCTGATAGCAGAGAACACTGCCCAAGTGCAGGATAGACAAGAAGGGAGAAAGAAGAAACCAATTTCTCAAAGAGGAGAGAGAGCTATAAAGACAACTGTGAACTACCAGACAAGCATCAGGCTTAAAGTGGTTCGATTTATATGTAGATGAACTAAAGACAGAAAATAGCATTGGCACATGAAGCTCCAATATGCCCCTTCCTCCTTGAAACTTCTAAAGGTGAAGGTCAGTATTTAATAAAACCACAGAGGTTAATCAAGAAACACACACATACACACTTGTAGATACATAGATAAATAATGTTTTATACATAAATTAAATATTATATGATTATAATGTTATAGTTAATAACATCATAAACATATATAAAGCATTGTAAAGGATTATATACCCTGATTTTTAAACAATTGTATAGCAAAAAATGCAGCTGAAGAACTAAGGACCCTGCATGATTAAGGATAAGAACTTTGTATCACTTGCTATACACACATCTAACACACACACACACACACACACACACCCCTCTATATACACTTAAAATTTTTAGGCCTGATCTCTAAAGCAAGGAGAGCAGTGTGGGATAGAAAACTGCTCTAGGGTAGGGCATGGTGTCTGGAACTAGAATACCCCAGATTTGAGTCCTGGCTTGGCACTTGATGTTTACTTTGACTAAAGTTTTCTGAGTCCCAGTTTTCTCATATTTAAAACCAGCCTAATAAGAGAGAAGTGACAACATGTAGTCTGTAACAACTATGTAAGTTATTCATTATTAAGAAACATTTGACCACTGACTTTACAGCTCTCAGCTAAATATTTCCATAATTCTACCAAGATTCACAAATGTCATCTCCTTTCAAGTACTGAGTAGCCAAGAAAATGAACAGAAAGAAAAATTCCATTTCTTGAGTCAAGAATTCCTGACTGTGCTGCTTGTGTTTATTCCATTGGTATTTTAATAATTAAGGAAACAGCAATAATGGAAGCACCAATAAAAATAACTCCACTTAGAAAAAGTAAAGCAGCCAGAAAACCAATGCTGACAGTATCTTTATACATCAGAAAAAATTAATTTTGTAATGCTATATTGGTACTATCCCTAGAGGTCGTCTGTCCTAGACAAGTTGTATTAATTATCAGTCCAAGTTCAGAGCTGGAAATAGAAATACCTCTAAGTATATTAAGAAGAAAGAGGTTTAATACAGAGAAATAGGCTCTTCAAAAATTGCTAGAAAGGCTGGAGGTGACCATTGAAATGGCTGAGCTCAAGAGCAAACTGCTTCTACATCAGCAGCCTCTTCAACACCCCACCTCCTCTTGACAGCTTTGCTTGTCAGCAGGAAAAAAAAATCACAACTACAGATCCATGTCCACTAACATTTGTAAAGAAAAAGATAGACAGTAAGATAGACAGTAACAGTGCTAGTTACTAACAGCGAGTGTTCAGGGGTCACAGGGGCCATGCTTGTGATGGTTGGTTTTCCTCCCTGAGCCTGATTGTAAGATTCGGTGTTCTGGGGGTTGGGAAGACAGAGTCACTTTCTTCATTTATGAACCTTTTTAATGAGAGACAATCAAGTGTGATATAACCATTCTGACTATGCAGTGCATGATTTTAAGAATAATGAAAACAATTTTAGAAACAGAGATAAAACAAAAATATTCTTTGGCACTAGGGAGAGAAACAAAGAAAGAATTATTTTACTGCCATTTCTCTTGTACATTACAAATTTCCAAACCAGCAATTTGGGTGGCCTTTAAAGTGAAGTTTGAGGGAACTTCAAGATAATTACCTGGACTTGAGACTGCAAAGTAACCTTAGTCCTGTTCTAGATGGTAGCTTAGAGTTCCTGATGCGTGTAGCCTCATTTAAGCTGAAATTGAAAGTTGGCTCTGAAATAACTCATTTTACAAAATCCAGAAGATTGAATCTTTTTTTTTTCAGAGATTGAATTTTAAATGAGAATGCAAATCTTCTCTGCTTCTTAAAAATTTAGGTGTCTTCTATGATTTTACTATCAAGGCATATGTACCAATATGGTTTCCTCACTGGGACCTTCAGCAAAATTTGGCCCTCTTGTACTTGGTTTTCCTTCTACCATCCTAGGCAAATCATAATTATTTGTTTTTCAGTTGACGGACACTATCTGAACTGCCATCCTTATACTAAGATTTAGGTGAAGGCAGGCTTGAGCAGGAGGCAATCAGTGGGTGTGTATGCATTCGCCATCTCGTCCTATTCTTATTTTATCCACCCCTGAGACCTGGAAGATCAGGCGCACTTGCTCCAGCTGGTGCATGGACACCCAGTGTTCTCAGAGTGGTTTGCTTCTGACAGTTTCAGCTGCTGGATCAACGCTTATTTTTTTTCTAAATGACTCAGATCTTTATGTTCTGTTGCTTTAGGGTAATACCTATGACAAATATTAGAACATGATGGTGCAGGGCTAGAAAGAGTGGACGTGACAACTAGCATTCACTTTCAGGAAGTAGCATCTGAAGGCTATAACTCTTCAAGTCTGATGACTCAGCCACCCAATGCCAGGTACCTACATGGCATATTCCTATAAAAACACCTGATATTTCCCGCCATAATATATTACTTGGTTATAGACATAATAAAAGTTGTATTTGATGGCAAGAGTCTTTGTTTCCAAAGAGACCCAGTGCTGGGCTCATGAGCCACAGTTGTAATCAATTCTATAGATAAGTAAGGATGGCACTGTTGATAATTTCTCAGCTTTACTGAAACATTATATGCCAGACACTTCCCTTTAGGTTTTATGTGGAATAGCTCTGTGATTTAGGCACTATTATTATTTGCATTTTATAGCAGAAAGTAATGCATGGAGGGGTTAAGTCATTTGTTCAAGGTCAAACAACAGTGGCAACCTCAGAATCTAAATCCTAGCCTTTGGAATGAAATCCCCAGCTGGTGTCTCTGTTCATACTACTGTTATTAATCTGGTCATGCAGCCTCAAAATATTAGATCTGGAAGGGATCTCAGAAGTTATAACTACACATTTATTGTAGGGATGAGAAAAATGAAGCCAAGAGAACTTTAAATGACTGTCTTGAGGATCCATATCTGGGTCATGGCAAAATCAAGAAGATAATTAATGTTTTTTCCTATTACATCACACTTTGGCTTTTCTCTGCCATTGTTCTTTATGCTAATGAATCTGTAGGTCTTATCCACTTCCTTCCTAACTTTCATGATCTCTGTTCTTTTCCTCTTATCCCCAATGCCATCACCCAAATCTAGGCACTGGTTACCCTTTGCCTTGAAGAGTGAGGTTACCTCTGACCAGTCTCAGGACTGCCTGTCTCTCTTCCTTCAACTGGATAGAAATGAGATCAAACGTAATCAGTAATTATACAAGCCACCTGTTCAAAAATGTTTTGTCTAGTCCATTCAATCATTTTCAGTGTTGCCAAAGTTCTCCCTTGCAATCACTTATTGTTATTTTTAAAAAATCTGTAAACGTTATTAATGCTCAACTTTCCCTTGTACTTAGATGCAGTTATTACTTTTTAAAAAAATTATAGTTGAATTTGGATTTCAGCTGAATTTGGTGGCTCAGCAGTAAAGAATCTGCCTGCCAAGAGGAGATGTGGGTTCAATCCCTGAGTCGGGAAGGTTGCTTAGAGAAGGAAATGGCAACCCACTCTGGTATTCTTGCCTGGGAAATCCCATGGACAGAGGAGCCTGGTGGGCTACAGCCCATGGGGTCACAAAGAGTCAGATACAACTTAGCGGCTAAACAGTGACAACAACAACATAGTTGTTTTACAACACTGTATTAGTTTCTGGGGTAAAGCAAAGTGATTCAGTTATATATATGTACACACATATAATCTTTTTCATATTCTTATATATATAATTGAATATATATGTATATTCTTTTCATATTCTTTTCCATTATGGTTTATCACAGGATATTGAATGTGGTTCCCTGTGTTGTACAGTAGGACCTGTTGGTTATCATCCTATATGTAATAGTTTGCATATCAAGCCATCATCTCTTGATGGATTGGTGCAACAGTTTCCTAACTGGTCTCCTTATTTTCCTACAGTCTTTTCTCAATACAGCATCTGAAGTGACCCTGTTAAAATGTGAGTCAGACCATGTCACTCCATCACTCAAAGCCTCCAATATTTTTCATCTCAGTCAAAGTCAGAGTTCTTACACTGCTTACAGAGACGTAAAAAAAATCTGCACTCCATCCCATACCCCACCTCTCTGACCTCATCTCTCCCCTTTCTGGCTCCACATCAGCCACTCTGAATTTCTCAGAAACTACAAGCAGGTTACACGACTTTTATACTAGCTTCTGCTAGAATGCTTTTCTCCTAAATATTTTGATGCCTGCCCTCTCACCTCCTTCTATACTTAAAAACACACTTTCTGTGATGCTTTTCCAGATTATTTTTTTTCTGAAGTTGCTCAAACATCCCTGGTTTTGTCCTCATTTCCTGCTTTATCTTTCTTTAGAGCAATTATACTATTTGTATATAGGATAGTTGAGATCTCACTTCCTACCTCTACGAAAGGCAAGCTCCATGAGAGCAGGGCTTTGTCTTTTTTTATTCATAGTTGTTTCATTGTCAAGCACTTAGTAAATATTCAGCAGATATTTCTTGAATGAATAAAAATTTGAGAGCTGGTGACACCTGACGACATAGATGTTTCCCCAATTTTCATACTTTAAAAAAGAAAATATCTACAATTAGAAGAGAAATAGTAAAAAAAAAAAAGAGAGAAGAGAAATAGTATTTAACAATGTGTGAACCTTGATTTGGATGAATGTGATTCTAAGCATTTTAATTTCTTTTCTTCTGTAATTATTTATATGTACTGGGTTGTCTGTAATGAACATGTTATATATCTTTAAAAATTTTTTAATTGGGCAAGGAAAGAAAGAGCTTTAGTCAACAATAAGGAACAAGTTAGCACAGGTGGATGGCTCACATAGCACAAGACAAAAATGTCACCTTAGTATAAAATGTTGGATGTCCATTGACAGATGAATGGATAAAGAAGATGTTAGATACACACACACACACACACACACACACAATGGAATATTAGTCCTTAAAAAGAATGAAATAATGCCATTTGCAGAAACATGGATGGACCTAGAAGTTATCATACTAAGCGAAGCAAGTCAGAAAGGGAAGATAAATACTTTGTGGTATCACCTATATGTAGAATCTAAAACACAAATGAACATATCTAGGAAACAAAAACAGACTCACAGATATAGAGAACAGACTTGTGGTTGCTGGGGAAGAAGGTGGGGAGGGAAGAATGGGAGTTTGGGATTGGCAGAGGCAAACTATTATACATAACAAGGATAAACAACAGGGTCCTACTGTATAGCACATGGGACTTTATTCAATATCCTGTGATAAACCACAATGGAAAAGAATATGAAAAAGAACATTAAAAAGAATATATATATACACATGTATAACTGAGTCACTTTTCTGTACAGCAACATTATAAATCCATTTTACTTCAACAAAATAAAAAAATAAGAATAAGAACAACAAAAAGATGTACCTACCACAATATGTACCAAGAATTATTCTAAATCTTTACCACATTCCTTTACTTCATACTCACTGAATTCTATGAGACATCTACTATTACCTCATTTTCACAGATGAGGAAACTGAGGCTCAGAGGTTACCCAGAGTTCACTTGACACTCAAGCCATACTTTTAATCTAACTTCTTTTTCTAGCAAATATGCGAGTTTCATGTAGAATAACGTGCTAAAAAAGTTATTATAAATTTAATTTTGCTTCTTAAGAAAGTGTTTATGCATGTTGATCATATGGTATTATTTCTTTAGATAAAATTTGCTTTATGTGCAGCTGACATTACTTCTTATTATTAGTTCAAACTTCATGGAGCTTGAACCAAATTAGAAGGGACGCTGGGAGTATCCACACAAAAATACCCCACCTCACATACATGGATAAAAACTGTGCCTTAGGGTTTAGAAAACTCTGAGATCTCCATCAAAACCCTGTCAGAGCTAATAAATAAATTTAGCAAATCTGTAGGATACAAGCCCAAATTACAGAAATTTGTGGCATTTCTATATCAGAGGACTTCCCTGGTTGCTGGCTCACTGGTAAAGAATTTGCCTGCCAATGCAGGAGACACAGGTTTGATCCCTGGTCTGGGAAGATCCCACATGCCATGGAACAACTAAGTCTGTATGCCACAATTATAGAGCCTGTGCTCTAAAGCCTGTGAATCACAACTACTGAGTTCCCAGCCTAGAGTCTATGCTCAGCAACAATAGAAGCCACTGCAACGAAAAGCCTGCACACCATGACTAGAGAGTAGCCCTCATGTGCTGCAACTAGAGAAAAGCCTGGGCAGCAGCAAAGACCCAGACCAAAAAATTAAATAAAATTATTTAAAAATTAAAAAAAAGAACTATCTGAAAGAAAAATTAAAACAATCCTGTTTAAAATTGCATTAAAAAGAATGAAATAATTAGTAATAAATTTAACCAAATAAGTGAGAGACCTGTACATTGAAAACTATGAGACATTAATGAAAGCAATTGAAGAAGACATAAATGGAAAGATATATCACATTTACAGATGGAAGAATTATTGTTAAAATGTTCATACTATACAAAATGATCTACAGATTCAGTGCTATCATTATAAAAACTCCAATAGCATATTTCATAGAACTAAAACTAATAATTCTAAAGTCTGTATAGAACCACAAAATATCCTGAACAGTCAAAAAAACAATCTGAGAAAGGAGGACAAAGGTGGAGATATCATGCTCTTTGATTTCAAACTACAAAGTTATAGTAATTAAAGCAGTATGATACTGGGAGAAAGACAGACAGATCAACTGGAACAGAATCAAAAGTCCAGAAATAAACACATGCATATGGACAATTAATTTATGACAAATGTGCAAAGAACATACAATGGAGAAAGAACAATCTTTTCAAAAAACAGTGCTGGGAAAACTGGACAGCCACATTCCAAAGAATGAAACTAGACCATTATATTACATCATACACAAAAAAATTAACTCAAAATGGATTAAGGACTTGAATATAAGACCTGAAACAATAAAATTTCTAGAAGAAAACATTGGTTATAACCTTATCGACATTGGTCTTTTTGTTGATTTGACTTCAAAGGCAAGGAAAACAAAAGCAAAAATAAACAAATGGGACTAGACTAAATTGAAAAACTTCCGCATAGCAAAGGAAACCATCAAACAAATAAAAAGAGCAACTTGCTGAATGGGAGAATATACTTGCCAATCATATCAGATTTGATAAGGGCTTCCCAGGTGGTGCAGTGGTAAAGAATCTGCCTGCCAATACAGGAGATATAAGAGATGTGGGTTTGATCCTTGGGTTGGGAAGATCCCCTAGAGGAGGAAATGGCAACCCACTCAGCATTCTTGCCTGGAAAATTCCATGAGCAGAGGCGCCTAGCAAGCTACAGTCCATAGGGTCACAAAGAGTTGGACAAGACTGAGAGATTGAGCACATACATATTTGATAATGGGTTAATATAAAAAAAAAAAAAGAACTCATACAACTCAACAACAACAATGAAACAATCTGATTAGAAAATGGATAGAGTGTCTGATAGCCACATTTCCAAAGGAGACTGCAAATGGCCAACAGACACATGGAAAGATGGTCAACATTACTAATTATTAGGAAGATGCAAATCAAAAACATTGAATTATCACTTCACACCTGTTAGGATGACTATTATCAAAAGGACAAGAAATAAATTCTGGTGAGAATGTGGAGAAAAGGGAAACTCTCACATGGTTTGTGGGATTGTAAACTGGTGCAACTATGATGGAAAACGGTATTGTGATTCCTCAAAACATTAATAGAACTACCTTATAATCCACCTATTCCACTTCTGAGTATTATCTGAAGAAAACAAAAACACTAATTTGAAAGTATATATGCAACTATATGTTCACTGAGGAATTATTTACAATAGCCAAGACATGGAAACAAGCTAAGTGTCCACTGATGGATGAAAGAATAAAAAAGATGTGATCTATACAGACAAATGGATCACAACCTTGTTGTGGCAAGGGGCTTGTATAACTCAATGAAGCTATGAGCCGTGCCATGAAAGGCCACCCAAGAAGGACGGGTTGTGCTGCAAAAATGTGGTCCACTGGAGAAGGAAATGGCAGACCGCTCCAATATTCTTAACATGAGAACCCCATGAACAGTATAAAAAAGAAATACTACTCAGCCATAAAAAGAATGAAATTTTGTCATGTGAGACAGTATGGACAGACCTGGAAGGAAGGAATTATGCTAAGTGAAATGTCAGAAGGAAAAAGATAAACATCATATGATTTTACCCATAAGTGTAATTAAGAAAAACAAAAGCAAACTCAGATACAGACCACAGATGGTTGGTTACCAGAGGGACAGGCACTGGGGGCTGGGTAAAAGGAGTGAAGGGGTTCCATTGTATGATTATGGATCATAACTAGACTTTTCGGGGAGATCAGTTTTTGGTGTACACAGAGGTCACATTATAAGATTGTATACTTAAAACTTACAAGTATAAAAAAAGATTTCACTGTATCAACAACAAAAAATCGTCTGATAGAACCAATAGGAAGAAAAGTGTGTTAGAGGAAATCTGAAAAAAATATTTTGTACTTAGTACATATCTACCCTTTAAAAATTACTATTATCAGAGATAAAATAAAAATACAGCTTCTCCTTGTAGTCTTCTAAACAACACTCTTGTTTGTATTTCCCTGAGACAAATGTTTTTATTTAACCTAGGCAAGATATTTTTAGAAAGTAAGGAACTGTGGAGAAATTTAGAACAGAAAATAAAAACCATATAAGTGCTTGGATATGAATTCAATTTTCCTTGCATGGTCAAATAACTAACTCCCTGGGGACTGTCGTCAAACAGAATTTAAGATCACCATTTGATTAAATTTTCATTCAAAAGGATCAGGAACCCAAAATTTTGACAGATAAAGAAGATCATTTCATTTTAAAAGAATGTCTCTGGCAATCTGTTTCATTCTACTTCCCCCTAAGAAACTTCCCTGACACACTGTATCCCTCCCTGGTCACTCCCTTATGTGGTACTGATTCATATTTATGCCAAAAACTTTTGTGACATCAATTCACCGCATAATTTATATGTTTCTCTAACTGAACCACAAACTTCTTGAGGTCAAAGGCTATTTTTTTTCCTAGTTTCTAACTTTCTTACCTTGATATTAGGTATAATACTAGGGCACAGCTGATGCTTGACTAACAAATACGTGTAGAATGAATGACTAATACACGGGGGGCTTGGAAATATCCCTAACTATTGAAGACAGCATTAGGAAAAAGTAGCCGGACACTTTTGCACACATAATTTCATTGAGTCATCTCTATGATTCTGTGACAGAGGTATTATTAATGCTACCGTGTAACATTGGAAGAACCAGAAGCTTCGAGAAATTAAATAATGCCTGAATCTGTATGGCTGGAATCATCATGATTCAAGTTCAGAGCTGTTTGCTTCTCAGGTCTTTGCTCTTTCCATCACTCTGAACGGATTTTGTTTGTTCACTTATTTTTTCAAGCACAGGTGATGAAAAACAACTTCATCTAGCTTGGGCTAAAAGAAGGTTTTTATTGAAGAATCAGGAAATAATGGGAAGGTCTGCAGAATCCAGAGATATTTTGGGAACATTGGCAATGGGAACTAGGGAGAGGAAGGAGGCTGGCAACCTAGGCTGTCTCTGCTTTCTCTGCTCAAGTTCTGTTTTCTCCTTCTAAAGAGAGCTTTCTCTGTGTTTGTGTCGGGAGGGGTGAGGGGAGTGAGAGATGAGAGAGAGAGGCAGAGCTATCAGCAGCAGCCCCACTCTCAAATTCCTTCTCCTTCATGCCTGGAGAGGCCCCCATGGATATATCATCTCTTAAATCTCATCTGTCAGCTGACTGAATATGCATCATGACACATCTCTCTTATGGAAAGAGAAGCAAACTATTCACAAGTCTCTAGAATCCAGCCTGTTAAAGAGGAACAGCACTGGCCTGGGTGATCAGTGGCCGGTATGGTACCCTAAACAAAGACAAAGGTGGACGTATATGTAGTCTTCCTTGCCTTCATCCAGCTACTCATGTCTACTGCCAGATTTCTGTGTTCACACAAATCACCATTTTGCTATTATTAATTGACAGGTGTCTAGAAAGTCCACATAGAATTTAAAAAAAAATTATCTACTATGGTATTAACAGACAACCTGGTTCTTAATGATTTAAAGATGATAATGATATTTTTGTTTGCTATAATTGGCCTTCTTCTCAAATTGATTAAATCAGTTATTAGTACTGGAAACAAATAGTGAACTAACATTATCACCACACCAATGTTATCTAACCATTTTAAGGCAATGTTGTGTGTAGGGTAACTGTCGTGGTTTCCCCCCCCTTTTTTTTTTTCTATCAGTCTTGTTCAAATAGAAATGTATCCAGTTTCTCAACACATAAAACAGAAAAAAAGAGCAAGGCTTTTGTTTTTTCTGAGGGAATTCTGCATGAGGTTTGGCATTCCTGTTTTGCTCTTCTGCAATGCTGCTTTTTAAGGAGGCCACAGAGGAGGTTCCTTAGGACGCAATTTGAACAACCCTGGTGGAGTGGGAGGACTCTGACCTGGAGCCAGAAGACTTGTGTTGAAGATCTGGTTCTGCTAGTCCTAAGTTGTTCAACCTTGAAAAAGACATTTAACCTCTATCCTTTTCCACTGATAAAATGGGGATAATCATACTTTCCCTTTCCAATTTTCTGGGTAGTTGTTGGTATCAAATGACATAATGGATACAAAAGCGCTTTACAAATGGTAAAGATCATTATAAACTTGAAAAATACCTCATTGCACTTTAGAACAATAAATATTTGTTGATGTATACAGATCTTTGGAATCCAGGATAACTAAAAGCGCCCCTTTAAAACATTTTTGTGGCTCCAGTAGTTTTGAAGTAGAATATGTACAAGAATAGTGAAATAGATTATCTTTTTAGTGTATATAAGCAGGACAATGTCAATTTTACTAAGCATCTAAGGTTAGCAAGGGGAAGTCCCATTTGTATGTGATTAGCCTTAGAAATACCTTAAGATATATCAATGAGAGAAATGAAGGAAAAAAGTCCAGAGTGTAAATGTAAATTGTATGTACAGTAACGATACTTTCCATGAGCTCATGGGAAAAGATTACTCAAATTAATTGGCATCACCATCAGTCACAGGCTGTTGATTGCTCTAGGAACAGGGTGTAAATCTCATGAAATGAAACGTGGGGTTACAAAATCTCAATCTGCTTTAGCCTGCTGTTGAGAAAGGAAATGAGTAGCTGTCCAAATGTTGTATTTCCACTTGCCAAATGCAACAATTAGACCCACACTTTCATGAATTAACCTGCGAAGTGAAAAAAATCTCTTCAACAGTTTCATGTCATGGGTTCAAATGGTGTAACATTTCTTACATAAAGAACTTAAAGGAGAATAAATCACTAGGGAAAGTAGGGGGAATTTATCGTACTCCAAGGCTGTTTTTAAACAGACCTCAACTGTGCGACAACAAAAAATAGCCTTGTGTTTAAGGATCGTCGATTCCAGGTTTGCAATAGGCATTATAAGAAACCAACAAATTGTATGTGTGCTTATTCCGCCTCTCTTTACATGGAAACTGGGCTGCTTTGTGTTTCTATCTCACCTAATGCCTAGCAGTTTGTTCTCAGGAGAGGAATGGAAAAAGACACGTTCCCCAGGTCAGCCATTACAATTAAACTTTTATTTATTTTCCAGTAAAATTTGTACTTTCTTAATTTCTACCACTGGGATAAAAAAAAAATTGTAAGCTGACATACCAAGTCTGTTGGCCACCTCAGAAACTTCCTGAAAACACCTTTTACAAGTTATATCATTTCCCTCCAATGTGTCATTTTTTTCTCCTTTTTCACTCTAGGGGCTGAGAAGAAGGCCACTCCACCTTTTCAATAAATATCAACATTTCAGTAGAAAGCTGTTTATTTTCCTCCTGAAGCATATTAATACTACCAACCAACAATAGTAGCTTTTCAGACTCAGAAAGCAAGACTCAAAAGGGCCAGCCACAACTCTCCAGCAGTGGCAGCCAACAGGTTTTCACCCCAGGCTGTTTGTGAGAAAGGATTTTCTATTTTTACGTTTAAGGGCCATTCACTGATATTCACCCCTAACCCTATTTCAGGGCTCAGGAACATCTTAAAGTTGGGTTATTAGAAAATTTAAAAAATATCAAATTGTACAATAAGCACTAGAAACACCAAGTGAAAGCTTGTCACATCAGAATAGATCAAGATATATTTTTCCACAGCCCTCTTGAGAGATTATTTTTTAAAGAAATTCAAGTATATAAATTGAAATGATATTTTTCTCATCAGTGTTCTGGCATATGCAGGTTTTAGCTAGAAAACTTTGTACCTAGTGTCAGAAAGTCCCGGGTTTTAGGCAGGAGTTAACTTTTACCTCCAGGGAGCACTGGCTTCTTATGTTCTTTAGTTAGCTTAACAATTGGGGGTACTGAATTAATAAAGATTAAGTCTTGCACTGTGGATTATGACAGCAACCAAGCAAAGCCAAACTGGACATACGCTGGTCATTCTAAAAAGGAAAGTCCTATCCTAGGTGGACTGGCAATCCTTTCCATAGCAGCTCAACCTTGTGAATTCATCCTTCTTTACTATCCCACTCTCTGTAACAGTTCTCATTGTCTTCCTTTGTTTTAAATTATTATTTTTTGGAATAGTCTTCAATCCTTTAATTTATTGGGCTGTATTTTCCATCAATTCTGGTACTGACAACAGTTTTTCATTAAGATTCTGAAAGATATTCAGAAAACTCACAGACTAATAAAATTAGCAAGCTTCTAAAACTCACAGCAATTAGAGAAGCAACCTGAGCTTCCCAAGGATATATAACTAATTTTTTGCCAAGATATTGGAAAATCCAGATTTTTGGACCATGCCAGTCTATAATTTCTGTGTGTGAAACTATAGTATTTATAAACATAAATTTTTCTCCTATATGTTCTCTCTCTACTCTGGACCCCTGTTCAATCAGGGTAAGGACCATAACTTGTTCATCTTTTTATCCTAGCATCTGATATAGTTCCTGAATATCAAATCCCCACTATAGACACATAGAGAGGGCTTGATAACATTGGGTATCACACTATTTATTATTTAAAACTTGTCTAATGGGTTGATGAGTATTTTCTCCCAACTTGATTAAAGTTCCTCAAGGGCATACACTATTTTGAAGATAGTATAGTTGCCAGCACTATTTAGCACACATAGGCTTTTTGAAAAATTGCAAACTCAGGATAATGTCACAGAATGACATCAATGTAATTTTTTTGAAGAAGTACTATGGTAGCTGAGGAATGGAATTCCAAATATGTCTAAAAGGAACTTTGCTGATAGGATTAAGGGTCTTGACTTGGGTGATAATCCTGGGTCATGCAGGTAGGTCCACTGTAATCATAACAGTCCTTACAAGAGGGATCAGAGACAAGAGAAGTCAGAGCCAGAAAAGAGGATGTGATAATGGAAGCCTGGAGGAGTGGTGTGCTTTACAGATGGAGGGAGGTGGTGCCCGTGGAAGCTGAAAAAGGCAAGGAAACAGATTTATCCTTCAGAGCCTCTAGAAGACATCAACCCTTCCAACATCTTGCCTTTAGCCTATAAAATTATTTTCAACGACTTTAGCCTAGTAAAATTATTTTCAACTTCTGGCCTCCAGAACTTTGAAAGAATAAATTTGTGGTACTTTGTTACAGCAGACTCATAGGAGACAGATACAAGTACATAGTGGCAATTTCTACAGACTGAAGAAAGGAAAACATATACCACACGCTTGACATACACACTGAAAAATAAAATTGGAAGAGACTAAAAAAGCATCCTTTCAGATCACCTCACCTGAGGCAAAAGATTGTCTTCAGGATAGATGGTGGATGTTTCCCCATAGCATTTTTAATGATCTCTAGGACAATAACTATATTTTGTTTTTTGTTTTTTCCATACTGGAAGAAGATAAAATTCTGTTAGCCTTTTATGCATGTGAAGCATATATAACTTATTATTTGGTTTTTACCCAAAGAAGAAAAAAGGTGAGCTGCGTGGCTGATAGGCAGGCAACTTCACCTGCAATCTTTCTGATATAGATTGGAATCTGAAGATACAACTAGTAGCAATCAAGCATAGCAATCCAATAAACAGATGGTTTTGGAGACAAAATATCTAGTTTTCTTTAAACCAGTTCACTTCTGCTGTGGTCTAGCCCTGACCTCAACTCTACATTTTAATCCCACAATTTGTGGAGTGTGTGTGTGTGTGTGTGTGTGTGTGTTATTCATGTGAACTCAGCTTACCCTTGGCTTATGAAACATGTGAATTGGAAAGTTGTTCTCAAAATGAGCTCCCTCTTGGAGGATTTCCCAAAGCTCAGCCTGCTTTAATTACTTAACCAAGAAGTTTTCAATGAGCTGTTTTGAACCTGGCATTCACAATACACTTGCCTTGTACTGAGCGATAACTTTATGACAGGAAGCTTTGTTAGCTGGACCACCCGGGGAACGCAGCTTGACTAGAATATGGCTGCCTGTTGACTTAAGAATGTGGGCGCCCCTGGATGCGCCACACCTGTGTTCCCTTAGCTGCCCCCCCAGCTCCTGTTCATTTCCCATGTAATTCAAGGTGTTGAATTAATCCATACAGCTTTGCATCAATAGCCTCATTTATGGGTTCTCCTCAGGCCCCGGCTATGTTAGAAACCTCTTCCCATGTAGTCCAAAGGTGCTGGAAGGCTGTGTACATTATGCATTCAAATGTATCTTGGATATGACAGAACTATGTCTATGCAACAGCTTCCAACATAGTTTGAGAATGTAATCTTTAGGATTTCCAAAATAGCCCACTTCAATTTTGACTGATTTTTTTTAACCATCTTCACAATCAAAAGCAAAGTCAAAATATTATCTAGATGAAAAGAATTTAACTGATTTGAACACAATTTCTCTTTCTGACAGGTAGTCTTACAATTTCAACATATTTGATTAATAGTTCAAATAAATCAATAGTCTAAGCTTACCTCACCGCACTGCATTTTGTTCTTCTGGCAGCACATAGTCTTTCTGGTTTAGAATACTTCTCTCTCAGTTGTGTGGTAGGGTCCTAAAAGTAGAGCATATTGGTGGTGGTGGTTTTGCTGCTAAATCATGTTCAATTCTTTGTGACCCCATGGACTGTAGCCTGCCAGGCTCCTCTGTCCATGGGATTAGCCGGATTTAAAATCAATTCCTTTTAAAAAGTTAAAATTCCTTTAAATGTTATTCATGTCTTTAAATTTTATTCCAATGACTATTGGTTTGGGGTGAACCTATGCTCTAAATGGACCAGGTAGAGAACATTGTGGAGTTTTGCTAAGAACGCTGGGACAAATATGTTGGCTCCTTTAGATAGATTTAAACCCAGAAGAATAGAGTCCTGGAACCTGCTATCAGTAATTTGCAGCCATTTGTGACCTAAAGAATGGAGCCAAAACTGAGACATGGATTTACTGGGAAATGAAAAACTGGTTCCTGGTGACATAGATTGAGTCCTGAATTGAGTCTTTCTGGATGGTTTAGTGACATAAGGCACTAAATCCCCTAGTTTAGTTTAGTGCTTTTGAGTTGGGCTTTTGTCTCTGGAAACTAAAGGAATAATAATTGTTATGATGATAGCATATAATGGCATTGAAAGTTCAGATATTGTTCAAATCTAAAGGTTTAATGATACCTGTGAGAGTGTGGTACTTGTATTGATTCAGTACCAAGTCCTTGAATTTAAGCAGTTTCTAGTACTCTCTCAGAAATCAAGGGTGTGGAACTTTTGCCTATTCTTGTTTAGTCACTAAGTCATGTTGGGCTGTTTTGTGACCCCATGGACTGTAGTTTGCCAGGCTCCTCTGTCCATGGGATTTCCTAGGCAAGAACACTGAAGTGGGTTGCCATTTCCTTCTCCATTTGCTATTGTTAGCATGTCTAAAAATATAAAAGCCATTTATTTGTTCCTGAAAACCTTTTCTTTATTCATATGTAAACACATAGTTTGCCTCTGTGGGAAAATGATTACAATGTTTATTTAAGCAGGTCCCATTTCTTTATCAGGTATATTGGTTATAAAAGTATTGGATGCATTCCTGCTGCAAAATTCAAGCTGAGAAAAAGTAAAAATACGTCTGTATCTACCCATGGACACTCCTGTGAGGATTAGGATATAATATTTATACAAATGATGAGTTTTTAGAATAAAGATATATAAAATTTTAATCTATTTTCTTGCTTCTTATTTGTTACTTAATATTAGATTAGCTTTTAGCAATAGAGATATGACCTGAAAGATTTATTTTCCTTGTAAGAATATGAAATTTTGAACTTTTGAATTTATCCTTAAAGGAAAGATTTATTTTGCCTCCCTCTCAATGGTGGTTAACAAGGATCTTTTCAAACAAATCTGCAGTAGTGTTGCAATACTATTTTTCTTTTTAAAAAAACAAGTATGATTTCTTATGTCTAAAATATTTTAGTAGATAGGATGATTTAAAAATCAAATGAATAAGAACAAATGATAGCATAATTCTGTTTTGATAAAAATGCCTTTAGATGTAGATCAATATATTATTAACAAATTCTAAAAATTAAAATAATAATGTTAACAAGGAACTTGTTCCACTTAAAATTTTATTTTATCTTAAATCTAGGTCCTTATAGTTTTCTCGCCTATCTTTCCTTTGTTCTCCAGCTTTTTTTGGATATTTCTTTATTCTCTTTTCATTCAATAATTTTTAATTTGGGACATATGAACTTAGCATTTTTTAAAAGGTAAAGGTAAAAGTGGTTGAACTTTTCAGTAATTTCATATAGTTCAACCTAATACAATGTACTTTTTAAAGGAAATTTTATAATTTTTAAATTTCAAATTCTGGGTTCTTCTCATCATAATCTTTATAAATGGATTCTGTTTTTATCTGTATCTTGATGAAACTCTCCCTCAGACAAAAACAAAAACTCAATAAGCTAGCTGTTTGACTGAAATATGTCAGTTGTTAGGGACTGAGCTGTGCCCTCCACCAAAACTTCTAGTACCTTAGAATATGAATTTGGAAATAGTCTTTACAGATATCATCAAATTAAAACGGGGTCATTAGCATGGACCCAGTCTAGTATGCCCAATGGCCTTATGAAAAGGGGAATCTGGACATGAGACAAGCATGGAAGGAAGACGGTGTGATGATGCACGGACAGAGATCGATGGCCAGGTGACTGCAGTGACGCAGCTGCAAGACCAGGGATGTCGAAGAGCGTGTCTGCCTTAGAGCTGCCAGCGAGAACATGCCGTGGATGACACCTTGACTTCAGCTTCCAGAATTGCAAGAGAATACACTTCTGATGTGTTAGGCCTCCTAGTTTTTGGTACTTTGTAAAACTCTGCTGGCATATGCACTTGACAATGGTTTACCAGTACTCAGGTGAAGGACTGATATTATTAACAACTTCTTTTCTGACTCTAGAAATTAGAGAAGCAGATGAATAGAAGAGTTCCTCTTGCTCAGTTCCCACAATAATATTTCTTTTCAATATTATTTGAAGGAATATGGAGTAGATTTCTAATGACTACTTATTTTGTTTGGGAACTCTATTCACCTTTATAACATAAAAGTCTGTAAAAAATACAAGACTGGTCTTCGTCAAACCAATTTTATCCCAATACATATTTAAATGGCTCTCAAGTATAAGAAAGACTTCAGTTATTAAAAAAAAATTATTTTAAAGAATCCCTCACATTACAATTGACATAGAGCCTAATTCTATGGTTACAGAAAAATATCAAACTTTATAGATTTTAGTGAAAATTGAAAGAAATTATAACTACTAATAGCTGAAAATTCTATATTAAACAAATAAATACCCACTACTCAAACTACATTGTTTAATATATGTAATCCAAAAACTTCAAGTAAAAAGCAATTTTAGATGGCTTGAAAATAATAAATAAGATGAAATTGAAAATGGAGATTTGGCGCATTTTTGGAGGTAAATGTGACTAGATACACATGAAAACCATTATTTTTTCTAGTAATGTAACTTTGCTTAATGATGACAATAATGTGGCTATAAACATGAAATAATTTCTCTTCTTTTTTCTCACTCTTTCCTTTAAAGGGCTCTTTTTTTTTTTTCTTTAACTGATACCAATGTTAACATTTGGTATCCTTCCCAAGGATATTATAAAAAAATTTCATCATAAACATTTAAATTTAAAAAATATGTAGCCTGTGGGCCAGATAATAATGGCAATATTCCTTTAAAAATAGGTATAAGAGATACAGGACAGGTGGCAAACATTCATGAACAGAACTTTGACTTTAGCAAAACATGCCTGCTATTTCTACCTGCTGTGGGCTTGACATAGAAACTTACAAAGCTCAAGATAAATGTATATTTGGAGATGAAACTTGCCTTTCTATACTTGTACTTTTGTTGATAACTTTTTAAAGCCAATTGTATGTTTTCTTTGTATGCTGGAATTGATTTGCTAAAAGACAGCTATTGACAACAAAGTCCAGCTAAAACTCCACTTCAAGTCATGGGACTTGTTTTCAGAGTCAAGTTTTATTTTCTTTCTAGATTTTGTACATGTTGCAAGAGAGGACTATAAATTATCTTACTAATTCTAATAAGTATGGATACATATTTTTAAGAAGTCTCAGTTCAGTTCAGTCGCTCAGTCGTGTCCGACTCTTTGCGACCCGTGAATTGCAGCATGCCAGGCCTCCCTGTCCATCACCAATGTCTCAAGGGCCAAGTATATTGAAAAGATGAATTAAGACAACTTGTACTATGTGAAAAGTCAATTTCTTTCAAAATTGTCATCATTTCAACCCTGGTTTTATTTAAAAAGAAATAATAATACTCCCAAGGTACATATTTCTGCCACAAGAGAAATTAAGAATGAATACTTAGCACATTTAGTCACTGTGGAAGTCAATGAGAAAAATCACAGTGGAAAGCTATTTGAAATTGCGTGTAAGTTTAAACAGTCATTAGGAAGAAATTAATTAAAACTAAACAAGACAGTAAAAAAATGTTTACAAGGTCTCCTATCTTCGTATGGAGCATCTAATTGGTAAACTAAACGTCTCAGGCCACTTTTTCAGCGTTATCATTCATTTAGTCCCCAGATCCTACCAGAGCATGATAAAATAGTATTATGAGATTAAACTAAACACATACCAGAAGGTATAGCAATTTGAAATGCACTCCATAATCAACTAGAAATCAATGTGGGTTATCAGTGGCAGTGAGAACAGAATTGCAGGCGACTGAGGACTGACCGTGGACATGTATGTGCTCAGACACTTGTGCTTTTATACCTGTTGGGGCAGTTCTGGAGATGAGGGAGAAATCTGTAAATTCTCTCTGGCTGCTGCTGCTTATTTTTCTGGTTGGATATTCAATTGACACAATTCCAATAGTGGGGAGATGATATTATTTGATGAAGTCTAGGCTTGCTGGCGTTTGTGCAGCTTGGCCTCCTCTCTAGCGGGATGGTTCACCTCCAAAATCCCTCCTTGAGCTGACATCGCTATCTTCATCTGCATATCTTAACCTCTCTTGATCTTAAAATGTGACTATCAACCAAAAGGAAGCATAGATTTTTCTTTTTTCCTTTCTCTCCCTGCCCTCCACTATTTCTTTCCTTGTGTTTTTCGTGTGCCTGTGAACTAGCATTCTCTTTGGGTTATCTAGTCTTCACACTAGATCTTGACAAGCAGGAGGATATCCTAAGTCCTTAAAACTCTGGGAATATGAGTGCCTTCCTTTTATTTCTGAGCTGCTTGCCTTCTGAAGAAAGCATGAAAACTTCTTTATTTGCAGCCTTGCTCATCCTTCTTGAAACTGACTCACAGATTTGCTTTAATCTAGGAAGCCATGTAAGGTGTATGGCTGTCTGACTCTTTGACACCCCTACATAATAGGAGTGGCCTCATTTTTACTAACTTTCACTTTGATATCCCTAGTTTTGAAAGCTTTCCCCCTTCTCTTCCATTTTAAAATTGGATGTGTTCAACATGCCCTGACTGAATTAGCATTGCCTATCTGTCTGGTGAAGCAGTCCTGGAAAAATTCACATTTAAACAGCACCTCCAAGAGTTCTTAATGACTTGGTGCTGAAAGGCAGCTGGCTCAAGTCCAAGTCTGGGGTTTCACTGCTCTGGCAGGAAGGTCAGTTTAGTCCTAAGGGGAAGGAAAAGAAAATACTATACTCTGTATATCCTGTGAGAGAAAAATTATAAATTCAGATGTAATATTGAAAATACTTCCTTCTTAATTTCAAAGTAACTGCTTTTAGTAGCCAGTGAACTCCCAATGGTTAAATTATTAGTTTCAGACATTTTGCTTTAGACAAAAACCTCTAAGTGGCCTACTTTCATTTTCGTCTGGTTGAACAGTTTGTGGTTATAATATTTTAAATAACCTTTTAAAATGATCTTGGTAAGAGGGTAAAGAAGTAAAAAAAAAAAAAAACAAACCACCAAACCTCAATTTTTGAAAACTTTTTTCCTAAAGACCTCTGCCTAATTGTTCCAATAAGGACACAAAACTTAAATTAATTATGCAAGTTTCTTAGAGTCTCAGAAGCAATAAAAGCAAAAAAACAAAAAACAAAAAACAGTGGGCAAGTTTTGCATTATTTTTTAGGTAAGCTGTTCATCTTGCTTTTCATAAATTTTAGAAACACAACTATGTCTACCTGAGGTGGAAAGAACAGGGAAATGACTTAGGTCAGAAGAAAACCTTAGTAACCTAGGACCACATGCCACTTGATGAGGGAGGGGATTACTTGCAGATGATATGTGTTTGGAGTTATCCCTGAGACTCCCCTGGTACGATTAACTGTCTGATTGAGAGGTGAAGGCTGGGACAGACACATTAATACAATCACTTTTCTTCACAACTAGGTCATTAGTTAAATAAAATCTATGGGAAAGCTGATGCCATAAAAGAAGTTAGATAGCATTACCCTGGTGTTATTACCCTTGTTATCCTTGACCTCTGGAGACTTAATGATCTTCAAATAAGTCGTTATTTCAGCAAATCCCTTTTCAAACGAAATCAAGGACTGGAGAGTTTATTTAATAACCACCACAAACATTAAGTAAGAGGTATAAAAATTCTGCTTTCTTGACTTAATTTTGATAACAATGTGCTGAGTAAGCCTCCAAGTCCTAAAGTGAAACATTTCCCTGCCCCCCGCCCCCCAGCTTACTTTCCACTGCTTAATCTACTGAAAAAAATGGTTGCTAGTGCTTTTGGATTTTCAAGTGTAAATCATGTTGCTTAATGCAAACTGAAATAAGCTGGTTAGCAGACGTCAAGCATCTCAGAAAGTGCTCGAGGATGCACGTCACGCTGAGGTTTGAGAAGGTACCCTTTGCCATCACACCAGTGCAAAATGCAATAGGAAACTTCTTGTCACTTTCTGTCAAAGAGTCAGCGCATGAAAAACAAGAAGACTGCAGTCTGCTCTTGAGATACTGGAGGATTTCTATCTCTCTGTTTGGCCTCTCTTAAGAGCAGAATTTTATGAAGGCTGAGATCACTCTGAAGGGCACCCATTAAAACATGACTTTTTGTGGATGTGCAGATAGCTGAATAGTGATGTTCCTTATTCTTCTTTTGGCTTATGGATCCCTTTGAGAATCAGTAAAGGCTATAAAATCCAGAGAACATACACACATGGACACACACACACACACACACAAAGAAGTTGCATATCCTGTTAGGGAGTTCCATGAAATCCCTAAAGCTTGCCACAAACCTCTGTTGCACAGGCTACACTCTGATTGATGAATTCATCTTGCATTTTTATAACCTTTCAGGGTTGCCTGCATTTTATTAGTACTTTTTGGTAAGGGAGCCAAAACTCTTTTACATGTCAACACAAAAATAAGATTCCTTGAAATGGAGAGGTAACAAACAAAACTAAAAACCCGACAACACCAAAGATTCAACTCCCATCCTTTCCTTCCCTTTGTGCCTCCACCCTCTCTTCTCCTCCCCTCCCCACCTCCACCCTAGTGTGGACACATTCTTATCTGTTCTCTTCTGAACTAGTGTGACACAACCACAACTCATTTTATTTGTGAAACCAGGTATTTTTCCTCCTGTGTATGCAATTTTGTGTCACAGAGTATCTTCCTCTTTCTTTTGAAAAGACGTCTTCAAGAAGAATAAGTTCTGAACCCAAGAAATATTTTCCTTTCTCAAGTTAGCTATAGATACAGTGCATTGAGTCATTTCAAATGTTAAGAGATGGTACATGTTTTCATCAGTACCACTTTACCCTTTACCCCTTGAAAAGCTAAGTCTAAGCCAGTTTCACACCTCTCTTTCCTTTTCACACCTTATCCTTATCTCCACACCCCCAAAAGAGCAGCATCTGTAAGACCCTATGGACTCTTACCTGTGGGAAGACCAGTGGTTGTCTCTCTTTAAGTGCAGTTTTCCAGTTTTCCACTAGTTGGGGCTCTGTACAAAGGAAAGGGAAAAAAGGGCCTCCAGAATTATTAATACTAACAAAACATTTTATATAATATCTCTAAACTACTATCTGAGTCTCTGGAAAGATGTTCACTAATTTTATTGTTGTCACAATATATTGATCATGAAGTTGTGTTGATATATTGGTGGATGAGTTGTGCTTGCTTTGCTTACTTTGGTTACTTTGGTTAGAGAAGGCTAAACTAATTTACTGCTTTCGGTGTAATTTATAGGAATCCAGTTCACCCAGCACAAAAACTATTACAAAATGTGAAATTAAGAAGTCCATAACTTTGGAACATAGGGTTCATAAATAGCAAGATCATCTTCTTTGTAAGTTTTTTCTAGGACAGGGAAGTAACCACTCATCTTTTAACCCGCATGGCACAAAGTCTGGCACAAATTTGACCCTTAATAAAAGTGGTCTGATTTGCGCCTCTGCCTAAGAGCCAGAGTTTGGATAACATTATACAGCATCAGTTCTCTGGGAAGACCTTTAGAAAACTGTCTTGGTCTGTGCTAACTCTAGGTTTGTTGCTCTCAATCAGTTTTAATTACTTTGTGTCAGGTTGAAAGATTACCTTGGGTAGTCACATACAATCAAGGTCTCCCAGCACTTTGCTTACACTTGCGTTTTGTTTTAGGTTTGTTTATCCTGTCTCTCTCCACCTCCCCGGAGATCCTTTGGCAAATCTGATAAACAATGCTTTTTTTCTTGCTCAAGGCAGAAAGTCCAATCGAATACAATGGGAGGCCAGACTTGGCTGCAAAGCAGGCTGCAGGTGTGCTGGCATTGTGGTCATCTAAACCAGATGCTGGGAGCTGAAGCACCTGCTTCCCTTCTCTGTCTACACTCCAGAGACCACCGCTTCTGGGTAACAGAGGCCAGAGAACCAGGCTGAAGAAAAGGATGAAAATACCACAGCATCCTCTTAACAGATCAAATGAGTTGCCCTAGAAATAGCTTCATGAAATTCTCCCTCTAAGTCCTCAAACACATATAGCCTGATTTGTGTTCTTCCCCTCTCTAATCTGACAGAAGCATCCTCTCAACACACATACTTGACAACATCATTTACTAGAAACAGACACTCGACGGCAACTTAATTTTTCTCTGGATTATATTATCTAGAGAGACAAGGCTGGCCACGAACAAGAGGGTGATGATTTTTATGGTTCTGATAACATGATGCCAAAAGCCTTGCGCAGCCTCAGATTTAATGAACATTTTTATAAGTGCCATCAATTTCTGAGCAGTCCAGAAAGAACATTTAATTTTCTTTCTTGAATGTGGATCATCAGATAAGAGATCAGGAGAAACTGGTCCTTGTGGGGATGTGACTTTGCTGTAACACTGGTTGCCTGAGAGGCTAGCTCTGATATTTTTATTAAGCTGATTCTAAGTTATATTATTTCAGTTCTAAATATTAGTAATAAATTGGTCACAGGCATGTGTATTCAAATCCTTAGTAGGAAACCTGTATGGGTTACGTTCCTTGCTGCTGCTAATATTTTTATTTCCAATTACAGTGTTACTTATTGTCATGCATGAATGCCCTTTTGGATCAGAGTTCACACTGTGTGTTTACACAGAGGGATCTATTTTCTTTGTGTATCTTTGTACTGTGTTCCTAGGAGTCAATGGAGAAAGCTTTTGCACTGAAGAATGAAACCCTGTAGCCACACCACTCTGGAGGATCCCCTGCAAAAACACACAGGGAGGGGGCCAGGGCGTTGGCGTGGAGGAGGCAGGTACTGGGCCTGTGTCCTCAGCTTCACTTAGCTCCTCCATCCAAGAGGAATCTGTTCCTTGTCTGTGAACTGTTACTGACTTCACCACTTAAGGAAGCCCGTTACACTTGTTTCTTATAGCTCTGTAATAAACCGATATATATTTGTTGCTGCCTGTCCAGACCAAGTTTACAACGGAGAAAAATTTCTGAAATGACAAGCCCAGTTTGTGGACATGAGAGGAGAAAGAGGAGTGGCAGGATGGGAAAAGGTGATAAATCAGAACAAACTAGTGGAGTTGATCTGAAAAAAGGGATGTGTGGTGTTTAGTAAGAATTTTTTGAAATCACCCAAAGGGTTGACAGCATGTTTCCAAAAAATAAATTAAAAATAAAGAGACTCATTCTCTTCATCTCATGCCCACATTCTTTTCGGTCAAAGCCTCATTAAAAGAGGCACCCAGACAACTAAGGAAAGAGAGAGGGTGGATCTGGAAGCGAGAAAGAGAACCCTGGATCCTAGAGGTACTCTGATCTGCAGATGTGCCTCTCAGTGGAGTTTGGAATTCACTAGGGGGTGGCTAATGGGGTGGAGGGGGCTGCCGACTGGAGATGAATATGGAAATGGAGATTAGATAAACAGTGTGTCTATTCTTTAATATCACGGGAACTGTTTTCACTTATCTGCGTGACTCTTTCTTTTGTGCCTCTTAATTTGTCCTTGAAGTTCTGTATCTAATCATTAGCTGAGCAACCAATAATTCTCCCTCAGTCCCCCACCCCTTTTTACAACCAACTTTAATCTTTCGACTCAGTGAAAAACATGTTTCCCCTATCATAACTGGTTTAACAAAAATTCTCTTTTAAGTTTAGATTGCCCAGATACAATGGCTTTCCTGCAGCTTCATGCTAGGGAAAGGAATTTACATTAGAAAAGAGAGATTTATGATAGCGTTGAATTTCCATTTGAATATGGATAGTTAACAACATGCATATGGTTTTTTTTTTTATTATTATTATTTTAAGGTTTAAGCCGTGCCATAGGCAAAAAGAAAGCTGGAGACTGCGGGGCTGGCAGTACTCAATGAATAATTTAGTCTGGATTTCATTCACAAACAGCAGCCCAGTCCTAGGGAAAGGACCGGTGCTTTTCCCTGGATCGGAACTGGAGTAAGTGCCAGGATTTCCTGATTTGTTTACATTTCTCAAAAAACTTTTTTTCCCCCGGACTAGGACAGAATTAGACTTCCTTTTCCACTTTTGGCTCCTTCCAAGCTATTCTTGCTCAAGGTATTCTCTCCCCTTTCCCTGCATTCTCCTTTGTTGAAGTCTCAGCTGGGTCTTTTGTCTCACGAAAACATGGAGAGGCCATGAAAGATGGTGGAAGAATGGTCCTCATGACAACAATGAGCCCACAGCAGCCAGCTTTTCCTGGACGCAGCAGAGTCTATCCAACTTTTACATGTAAAACCTTCTGGTCTGTCTCTCATTAGGGCTTAAAAAGGATTCTGAGAGGCCAGGATATGATACATCAAGCGATTTTGCCCAACTCCTTAAGCTATAAAAGGAGACATTGAGATCACCTTCATTCTCATCAATCTTGCATATGATGAGATTTGACATTCTGTATGAAGCTTCAGCCAGATCTAGGCATGGGACGCCAGTGTTTTCTCTTTGGTAACCAGTCTTCCAGGACCTGTGGCTAAGGGCCTCTGTTCCACCTGTTATTCTCCCTCCCTTGTTGGGTTTCACTTTTACCATCTTGATCATCTATAATTGTCACAAAAGTTTGCTTTGAAAAGTAACTCTAAAGTCATTTGTTTATAAATGTTTGGCAATCAGGGATTAGTTCCTTTTCCTAATCTGAAGGATTAAAAGGCAACCAGATCTTTTTGGGGACTCACCAACAAGAATAAATCAGAGAAACACAGAAGTCATTTAAAGGGATGGGGCAGGTTCCTTAAAAGAGACATGTAACTCTCTTTGGTTCATTGATATTTTTATTTCTTTTTTCCTTCTTTCTTGCTTCTGAGGCTAAAGGCCTCTTTACATTTCACTACTTAAGTCATCTCTGTTTTGAACATGTTTGCCATTCTGACCCTAGGGATAATTGTGAAGACTATCTTGAAGCAACCCTATCCTCCCTGCTAGGACATTTTGGGCTCTCTTCACTTTGGGTTCCCTGGGACAACCAGGGTCATCTATCCTTTCTGCTTTCCTAGTAATCAAACCCAACTCTTGTATGAGAATCAGATAACTTAATTGTACTTGGGGTATGACTTTAAATACTTCCACCATTCCAGGCTTCCCTTGTAGCTCAGTCGGTAAAGAATCTGCCTGCAGTGCAAGACACTGGGGTTCCTTTCTTGGGTCGGGAAGATCCCCTGGAGAAGGAAATGGCAACCCACTCCAGTATTCTTGCCTGGAGAATCCCATGGACAGAGAAATCTGAGGGGCTATAGTCTGTGGGGTCACAAGAGTCAGACATGACTTAGCATCTAAACCACCACCATTCCTGGATTATTTGTATCATAACAGAAGAAATTTACAGTAAAGGAATGAGTCTCTAATGGTGGAACTTATGATACCAATGGTGGAACTTATGATACTTTTGCTTGAAGCAAAATGTCATCCAAGTGCTCCTGAAATGAGTCATTCTGAGGTTGGATTATGTCTAACATATGGATCAAGTCAGGCACATGTTGTTTGTATCCCTATGTATGTATGTATGATTACCAAGTGGCTCAGTGGTAAAAAATCCACCTGCCAATGCAGGAGACATGGATTTGATCCCTCAGTGGGGAAGATCCCCTGTAAGAGGAAATGGCAACCCACTCCAGTATTCTTGCCTGGGAAATCCCATGGACAGAGGAGCCTGGTGGGCTACAGTCTGTGAGGTTGCAGAGTCAGACACAACTGAGCAACTGGACACACACACACACACATATATATACACACACTTATATACATATACACACACATATGCAGAGGTCACGTGCAGAGAAACATAGTTTATTATAAAGATCAGGCTACTGAGGGCAGACAGATGAATGACCATGAGACTTTTCTGAACCATATACTAACACAGCTGACTTGTGAATCAAGACCATAAATAGCTGTTCCGAACTGTCCTTTATAACAATCATTTACTCACTCTAGTCACTATGAGCGTGCCTACCTTTTGAAAGGCCAAAGTAGACTCTCTTCTCTGACCTGCAAGTAAGACGGGACAAATGGTCACATTCTTAGTACAATCTAAACATGCATCAAGTTGCACCCAGTGGACTAATGTGCAGAGTTTCAATTAACACTAGCACATTAGGGATATCAAAAGAATAATGTTTCCCCCCACGGGTTTCAGAGACAGTATTATAGGCATAAGGGTTACTAAAGAAACCAAGGTTTAACCTTTTGATGATCTGAAGAATCAAGTCCTGCTTTGGATTATCTTCTGTAACAGGCTTTTATGAAATGATCTGCTGACAAGTGTAAGTGAAGCACATATTCCAGAATCACATGGTATCTTCAATAGAGTTTAGAGAAAGACATAAAATGAGTAATGACATGACGTTCAATGTGAAATTTATCTTCTAAGCAGGGGAACCCCACAAATAAATGCATGTGGTGGAAAGGAAAAAAAAAACAGATATAGAATAACATTACTTAGAATACTAAAAATCATTCAAATCACATGAACAAAAATGTGAACTAGGTTGGAGAATATATCTTGCACTGTGTATGTAGGTACTACAGATAGCAGTGCTTTCTAATATGTTTCATGTGTGTATGTGTGTGTGCACTCAGTCGTTCACTTGTGTCTGACTCTTTGTGAATGAATGAATTGCAGCCCACCAGTCTCTTTTGTCCATGGAATTTTCCAGTCAAGATTACTAGAGTGGGTTGCTGAATTTCCTACTCCAAAACATCTTTCAACTCAGGGATTGAACTTGTGTCTCCTGTACTGGAAGGCAGATTCTTTACCACTGAGCCATGGAGAAGCTAAAATATGTTTCATATGATGTTCTGAATTCAAGAGAAGACCAGAGGTAAACAGCTTACTTGAGCGGGTTTTCCCTACATGAATGAATATAGTAAATATTCTGGCAGACTTTCAGATTTCTCTAAGTTGTAGTAAACAAGGCCAATTGGCTCATCTGAAAGGACCCTTAGGAGTCCAGCTGGTGGTGCTTGGAGGCCAAACCAGTGATTCTTTTGGGCTTGCCTCCAGGGTTAACCTGAACTCCAATAGAGAGGAAATATGACTTAGCTCCATGACAGCCTCAGGGTCCCAGATGCCATGGGTGCTAAAGATGGGATGGATTTCCATGTATCAAGTGCATATACCGGTTTTGCCTTACAACTGTCAGAAGCCTGAGCAATAGAGAGTAGTCCGAGTCCCGATAGACTACATCACCATTACAGTCTTATTAAATGAGTTTTTCTCTCAGGCAAAAGGTGCGCTTACCTTTCTCTAGAAGGTGACAATGTCAACAGGCTGCAAAGGCATTTTCTAGGCTCTGATTTCTGTCTTCTTGCATACCATATTCTTAATTCAATGACTACAAAGCTCTGTATATTGAATAAGATATAACAATAAAATAGTTTGTGATCTTAGAAATACTTTCAAAAAATTATTGCCACATTAACACAACTTCAAATGTGTACATGGCGGGCAAGTGGGTGAGAGCAGATTCTATTGTACATAAATGATCATGTTCTTTTAAAAGAGCTATTTTGTGTTTGGTCCCTGTAGTGCCTTTACTGAATTGAGAGTCTTCACTGAATCATCAGCTAGATTCTCTTTGGCCTTTAGGGAGGTGCTGTAGACAAGTTGGCTGCCTTCTAGGTTCCCAAAGGGGGCTTAGAGGAATTGTTGCTCGAAGTCATGGTCTCTGGTGGTTTTGGTGAGTAAGAGACCAGTAGGGTCTCTAGGCCCATGGGTAGCAGTCAGTGTGAGGTGAGGTGAGGGCAACACAGGGTAAGTTAGCAGATATAGGGAGTGTGTCGTGGTCCAGTCTCTATTTGACATTTTGACTCTGCAGCCAGAGCCTACATGGGGCCAAATAGCAAGCCTGGGAGGCTGTGACCAGGGGAGGTGAACAGCGGTCCCACAGACCCACTGCAGAAAACCAGCAAATAGTCTTGGTATGAACACCATGGAGATTGAGCTTCCTGACAAATCCCCTGACTCCACACACAGCAGATCGCATAAAGGCATCTATCTTAGAGGAGACGAGCCTTGGGCACTTGGGGAGGTTGTGATCACTCACAGCCCCTTTATGATCCACTGACAAAACAACATGAAATCACCTGGTTTCTCACTGTGGGATCCAGATGAGCTCAGTAAGGCTCTGAGCCAATGGTAGAGCCTTCCATACCCCCACCCAACCCAACAACTACCCCCCACCCCCAACCAGCTATGATATTTCTTCTCAGCACTTAAGCTTGATGCCTTTAGCCCTTCTGGAGAGAAAGGGACCTTCGATGGGACATAGTCCACACCCACCACACCCACCCCACCTTGCGTAGCCTTGTTATCTCTCCTTGAAGTGTGATTTAGCACCACATGACACTAAGATATGATAACCTGAACACTCGATTACCTTGGGAAAGACTACTGAGCAAAAATGCTAGTTGGAATAGCTCTGCTGATGATAGCTAGGAGGTGTTATCTGGGAAGAAGATGGAAAATAACTCAGAGCCAAGAGTTGTTTTGATGGTTAAAGGGAATTCAAATATAGATGAAGATCTGCCCACACTTTAAGAAAATCCTCAAAGACATGACAACTGTCAAGGCTGCACTTCTTAGCAGTTATCACCTACTTTTTGTTTTCTGCTTCATCAGCTCTATAACCCTGCAAGTTTCATTATTAGGGTTTCCTGCTACACTTTTAATTTTCAGTTACAGATTGACTAGGGACTGCCAGTATGTCTGGCCTACTGATGTTTGCTGGTAGATTATCCTTGTAAAAGTTACTATTGTCAGGTTTCATTTTGTAAAGATAGTGAAGAATGGCAATTCACATAAATTCCACAGCCTCATTGCTCGTGATAGTCTAACAACTAAGAACAAAACAGAAAGGTAGTCTCATTTTAAGCAAATCTTCTTGTTTCAAATAATATACTAAACAGACAAACAATACCCCCACCCCTCTGCCAAAAAAAAAGAAAACAAAAAAACAAAAAAAAAGAAAAAACATCTTCCAGTTGAATTTACTGAGCTGAAGAGGTCAAACTTTGCCAGAGTCAGGGACTGGTAACTGACATCCAGTTATCCAGTTCAGGGATTCATTTTCCCTTTTTTCAATAGTGAGTGAGATTCCCTTTTTAAAGGCTTATAATTTATTGCCTAAAACTGGAACTGGGACAAATTCAAAGCAGGATGAAAGGAAGTCTCCAAAACAATAGCACTGAAATTCTCCCAGGGCTGTTTCAATTGTGAGAACTTAGAGCACCTGAATGGCTGCATAGTGGTGAGGCTTGAGACAGTGGCAATGTGCCTAAAAGCTGTATTTTTGTGGTGGCCTCCTTTGCTGGATGAATATTGCAAGTTTTTATTTTTTCCTATTTTGCTGAAAATATTCTACAGTTTCCCGGGAATTAAGAGACACTCAGGCTAAGGCAAACTCTGACCATAAATGAAAATAAGAGTTCATATTCCAGTCCTCAACACAAAATTTCAGGGATCCTTAGTGAGCGTTTATTGTGTACCAGCTTCTAGGCAATGTGCGTTACATGATGAGTTCATTTGATCTTCACAACAATATTTTGAGCATAGGTACTATTGTTATTCTTCCTGTACAGATCAGGAAACAGAGAGCTTAAGCAATATGTCTCAAGCCACATGGCTAGTGAGTGGCCTAGTCATGTCATTTCCATACTCTTAACTACTTAACAGAATTGCCTCCCAAGAAAAGTAAATTGCCTAGGTTAAATAATGTTAGGGATTGATGGTGAATAGAAATTGATATTTGGTCCAGTGAAGCACAGTATGTTTAGTTTTGGATGAATCCTGATAACATTCTGCTGCTGAATAAGACCAGACAAGCTGAGTCCTGCTATGCTGTTGCAATTCTTTTCCTTTTATTCCCAACTTAACTCTTTCTGAAAATGATTGAAGTAGCTTACATACACATGTATATCCTTATTCCAGGCTCAACAGGACTCCAGCCTTATTTCAACCACCTTCTAAATATCCCTGCTGAGTGCATGTCTTCAGGCACCTCAAATATCTATACTGAATTTTCCAGACTCTCCCTAAACAACTCTTCAGCTGGACTTCTCTCTCTCTGTAATGGTATTACCCAGTCGCTCAGACTCTGAAGCTCAGGGTAAGTTTTATTTCCCTCTTTCCTATACTGTCTCTTGCCTCACCCCCCTCTGAGAGTGGACAATCAATTTGTCATCAAGTCCTGTGGATTCTCTTTGCCCTATCTGTCCATACCGAGCTCTATTGCAATGAACCAAGCTTCTAAAACCAGATTTGGGGATAAATTTCCACCAATTTGCACGTGTTCAGGCTTTCTGTCCTCAAGATAGCCCCTGGGAGTCAATCCTCTAACAAGAGTTTTTTGTACTCTATGCTGTTCCAGGCACTGTTCTAAACTAGAGACACATCACCTCTCTGCCTTGTACTTGTGGTCCTTTCTGCTTGAAATATCCATCCTCATTCTCCCCTTCTCCAGTATTTCTGCTTTTAGCAGCCACTGCCAGTGGCTGAGATCTCTGAATCCATATCGCTTTCCCTTGACCTGATGTAGTTGAATCTAAAGAGCTCTGGGCTTGCCAGATAGTGCTAGGGGTAAAGAAACCACCTGCCAATGCAGGAGACATAAAAGACATAAATTCAATCCCTGGGTCAGGAATATTCCTGGAGGAGGGCATGGCAACGGAGCCTGGTGGGCTACAGTCCATAGGGTTGCACACGATTCAAGTGACTTAGCAAACACACATGCAAGGAGCTCTAGCCCAGCACTCGGACTGTGGTAGAAAGTCCCTTTGTGATTTAGCCTGTTCACCCTCCTCAGTTTCTGCTTTGATTCTAATACCTTCATCCTCAGCCTTGGCTCCTGAATTTATGCCACATTACTGTTTTCTTTTATTACCTCCCACTCCGTGAATCTAGCTCACTGTCCCCTTAATATAGCCATTGCCTCTAAACCCTGCCCCTGTGAGACCCAACTTCCCCCAAGATGTTGTACTTCCTGATAGCCCACCTGCCTCTTTGGAAACTAGAATAGCATGGTTTGTTGTTCAATAACCATTAACGGTTTACTGAAGCTCTTCTGTGTACTGGCTACACAACACATAACAAGAATAACAATATCCTGTCCTCATGGTGCTCACTCTGTCATTGGCACAAGTGATTAAATGAAGAGGCAAGATAGTTTCAGACTGAGAAAGATGATGAAGAAAATAAAATGGGCTGCTGAGCTGGAGGAAGAGGAGGGAGAAGGCTGGCTTAGATGAGATGTGCAGGGAAAGTGTTTCAGGCAAGGCTTGAATGATAAGGAGGAGCTAGCTGTGTGTAAAACTGGAGAACGTGTTCCAAATAGAGAAGACTGCAGATGAAAGACCCTACAGGGGCCATCAGTCTAGTGTGCTCCAAAAACAGAACAGAAACCGACAGAGCAGAGCAAAGGAGAGGAGAGTGGTAGCAAAGGAGCTGAGCAGAAGCCAAAGCAGAGAGGCCTTGTTTCCATGTTCTTGAGAGGTAGGTTTGTTAGTTGCCCGGCTCTCCAAATCTTCTATAATGCTTGTTAGACTCACCTTCTCCCTGACCCAGATGGGCCCTTCTTTGATGGCAGTGTATGGTTACAGACTCTCTAATTCCACTCACTGCTCACGGGCATTAAGTGGGCAATACCCACTCAGCACATTCAAGGTGAGATGGTGCCCAACCAAAGTCTTTTCTCCAAAGCCTGATTCCCATACCAGTGACTTTAGGATATATTCCTAAATGATCCTGGTTGGAAAACGATTCTTTTGCAGTAGGCTGTCTTGGTCTGAGCCTCCACCCAGCTCTCCTCCTATCCTAGTTTATTCTGTGGTTTTACCTTTCCTCCCAGATTGAATGCCAGACTGCTGGTTCAGTTTTGTTCCACTCAGATTAAACAGCATGGTGTCCTACTCTCAGTTGCCATGTAAGAATAGCTGTGTTTTGGAGAATAAACTCTTTGTAATACCATCTGGCTACTGTCATGAGAATCAAGAGTATGTGTGAAGCACCCAGTAGTACCTGACACAAAGTGGTTCTAAATAAATTGTAATAAAATGATCATTATCACAGTTGTGTGATTTGGGGCATAACTCTTTAAATTTAAATGAAGCTGCTGGATAAAATGATTTCTAAAGTGTTTTCTAGTTCTAAACTTTGATCATGACTTGGATGAAGACACTGAAAAATCTCAGGAAGAGACAGAGTCTTTGGCTATTGCTAGCTTTTCCCCAGTGGGAAACCTTGTACACATTGGAGATTCTTTTATGGCATCAATGGTATGTTATTTGCAGCAGTTGTGTATTTATTCTTGGTAATATTTCAAGCATTTTGAGTGTAGAAAGAGTGGTAATACTGTCTTCAAATGTACACCAGAAATACCAAGCATTGTCAAGGATGTGGTTACACAGAAATTCTCCTGTACGTGTCATAGGTGTATTCATCAGGACGGCCTCTTTGGACAATGATTAGAAAAGAGCTAGGAAAGTAAAAATGCACATATTGTATGTTCCAGAAATTCTGAACTCTAAACAAATATATACTAAGAAGCTTGTTCAAGAATATTTATGGGAACATTGTTTCTCATACAAAATTTGAAGCAACACAAGTGTCTATGAATAGAAGGAATAAATAAATATAGTATATTTGTATACAACCATTAAGATTAGTGAGCTACAACTATACAAATAGCAACATGGACAAATTTTAAAAACATTATATTCAGTGAAAACAAACTGTATAATCATAATATAGTACAATATGTAATATATAGGTTATGGGTATGAACATATAATGTAAACATATAACAACATGCGTGGGAAATACTGAATTCAGAATAGTGGTTAACTCTAGGAATGGTGAAGGGAAGGGAGTGGAATTAGGAGACAGGTATATAAGGACCTTGAACTGTATATAGAATGTCTTTTTTTTTCCTTACAAAGGATTTGAAAGAAAACAGGCAAAATATTAAGATTTAACAAAGCTGGATATATACACCAGTGCTTATTAATAGACTATTTTTTGTATGCTTGTATTAATTAATAAGAAAATAAAACATGACTATTAAAATATACCTGTAAATATTAATAGCTGGATTTGAAGAAAGCAGATAATTTAAGCTACTGCTGCTGCTAAGTCGCTTCAGTCGTGTCCGACTCTGTGAGACCCCAGAGATGGCAGACCACCAGGCTCCCCCGTCCCTGGGATTCTCCAGACAAGAACACTGGAGTGGGTTGCCATTTCCTTCTCCAATGCATGAAAGCGAAAAGTGAAAGTGACATCGCTCAGTCGTGTCCGACTCTTAGCGACCCCATGGACAGCAGCCCACCAGGCTCCTCTGCCCATGGGATTTTCCAGGCAAAGGTACTGGAGTGGGGCGTCATTGCCTTCTCCAGAAATTTAAGCTACTAGTGAAATGGCTAAAACCTGTCTTAAAAATTTTTTTTTTTAACTCAGCTAGAATCTTGTTAGTTTCAGTGTATAGCAAAGTGATTGTTTTATACATATATATGCAAATACATATTCATGTATACATGTATATATATCTTTTTTATTACAGTTTATTGCAAGATATTGAATATAGTTCCCTGTGCTATATAGTAGGACTCTGTGTTTATGTATTCTATATATAGTAGTTTGTATCTGTTAATCCAAAACTGCTAGTTTATCCCTTTCCCACCCCTTTCCCCTTTGGTAACCATAGGCTTGTTTTTTATGTCAGGGAGTCTGTTTCTGTTTTGTAAATAAGTTCATTTGTTTTCTATGTTTGTGAGTCTGCTTCTATTTTGTAAATATATTTATTTGTATCATATTTTAGGTTCCACAGAAAAGTGATATCATATGACTTTTGTCTTTCTCATTTTTATTTTGCTCAGTATGACAATCTCCAGGTCCATCCATGTTGCTGCAAACAGCATTAGCTCATTCTTTCTTATGGTTGAGTAGTATTCCATTGTGTGTATGTGTATGTACATAGATACACATACACACATATACCATATTTCTTTATCCACCCATCTGTTGCTTTCATGTCTTGGCTATTGTAAATAGGATTGCTATGAACATTGGGGTGCATGCACATTTTCCAAATAGAGTTCTCTCTCAAAACCGAAGTCTTGGTGCTTGTCTTTGTGTTCACATAATAAAAATACCTGGATTAGATTTTGAGACTAAGTATCACCACTTATAATGAATAGTACTGAAAATAATTAAGATGACACATTTTGGAAAGCGTTTTTTACTCTTACATCATGGAAGCGTAAAGCATTATTTTCCTTTAGATAAATTTTAGTTTATAGGATATCTATTAAGACAACTGTGTACTATTTTTTATTTTCTTTTAAATGTTCATATGTTTATCCTCCTAATAGAATGGAACTAAACCCTGATCATCCAAATTTTAGCCTGAATTCTTCCAGTCAACAGCACTCTGCTTTCCTTACTCAATAACTGTTTCTTGAGGTGATGAATATATAATTATAACTTTAATGTATTGATTTCTCTTGTGTAAGAAGCCTAGGCACTCCTCAGAGCACAGCAGAATTATTTACTTACTGAAAAATTGGATTTTTCTCTAGGGAGTAGGATAGGACACTATTCTTTTCCCAAAACACAGGTATCCCAAGAGAACACATGATGAACCAACCAACCAACCAGATCATTTATCCCAGAGTTTCTAAAAATGCATACTTCCAGCTGCCTCCTAGTCACCCTCCCTGCACAAGGAGAAACGGCCCCACCATGCTGTTTAGCATCACTGGCTTCCAGCCAGGAAACACAGACCTTATGCCTCCTCTGTTCTACTCTGATTGACACTTGTGATTCTCAAAGGCAAAAGTCAGATTTTAATATTCAGACCTGAATACTCATTGAATTCTCAATAAGGGCAGGACAAATTAGAGGATACAGGCAAATTTTTCAGCAACATGGATGAAAGCAATCTTTATTTTTCTCTCAGTCCAGCTTTGAGGTTCACTATTTCCACCAGATATAAAGCCAAGCCTTTGTAGTGTGTTTTCATTTTTTTCTTTCCTCTCTCTCTCTCTCTCTCTCTTTTTTTTTTTTTTTGATGTGAGCTGGCATCTCTCATGAAAAGATAAAGGCATCAATTAAGTATATTACCAAACCCCAAGGATAAAAGCTATTGTTGTGAACAGGAGTTAGGCACGCACATGGTATCAAGTAAAGGCCTGGAAACAGACTGCTGCCAAGGAAAACAGATGTCTGTCTCTTTTATAGAACCCAAATTGTGTGTATATTAGCAATTGCTAATCTCCTGATTGACTTAACAATGATGGTATTGATGAACTAATTTGGGCTGAGTACAATCATTGCTGTTACCACTGTCACAATAAAATTTAAAAACTGATTCAACCAAATAGTAACAAATGACAGAGACAACGAAACAATAGCCAAGGAGCCACCCTAAAGGAGAATAGGATGCCTCGCATCCAGAAATGAGAAAGGGTCAGATGGACTCTGCTTCCAGCCTTTGCTGTTACAGCAAAAGTCCAGATGTGGGTAGGAGAGGAATTCCCCCACATAACAATGAGTAATAATGGCTAACTCACAATCATAGGATGTATCAGACAATGATGAATTGTATATTTCAAACCTATAGAGGACAATCAAAATGGTTACTTTCTTCCTAGTGGTTATACTAGCAAAATTGGGAGTAAGAGAAAATTCCACTTGAGGTTTTGCACATTGTTTTTCCTGTTTTCCTGACATGGTTATAAATAAGAAAAAGCGCAGATGTTCAGATCCTCTTCTCTGCCGCATGACTATGTTTCACCCTTTTATTAGGTTGCTCTTATTGTTCCTTTTATGTTGTTGTTTTTAAACTCCCCTGCACATGTTGTCCTCAGGACCTTTAGATTCCTTTCTTTCTCTCTTTCTTCCTTTCCTTCATTCTTCTCCCTGCCCTCTTCTCTTTCTTCTTTTCTTCTGCTTTTCTCTGTTCAGGATTATTGGGAAAGGAGGGAGAGGAGAGTTAGGCATAGACTATGAGCTGGAGTCAAGAGGAGGAGGGTGGAGTCAAGAGTGGCTGTCTAAAAAGAGGATGGATGATGTCCTGCCCGGGTGATTCTGTCTCCTTAGAAGCCAATTTTGTCCATATTTAGATTCATATTAAGGGGATATTTAGATACAGGTCAACTTAAATGTTAAATGAGACCAGTCCTGGGTGTTCATTGAAAGAACTGATGCTGAAGCTGAACTCCAATACTTTGGCCCCCTCATGTGAAGAGTTGACTCACTGGAGAAGACCCTGATGCTGAGAGGGATTGGGGGCAGGAGGAGAAGGGGACAACAGAGGATGAGATGGCTGGATGGCATCACTGACTCGATGGACACGAGTTTGGGTAAACTCTGGGAGTTGGTGATGGACAGGGAGGCCTGGCGTGCTGCGATTCATGGGGTCGCAGAGAGTTGGACACGACTGAGCGACTGAACTGAACTGAAATGTTAATAACTTCAGCATGACCAGGCTGGTCATATAAAGAAGAGGGATTGGGGGCAGGAGGAGAAGGGGACAACAGAGGATGAGATGGCTGGATGGCATCACTGACTCGATGGACACGAGTTTGGGTAAACTCTGGGAGTTGGTGATGGACAGGGAGGCCTGGCGTGCTGCGATTCATGGGGTCGCAGAGAGTTGGACACGACTGAGCGACTGAACTGAACTGAAATGTTAATAACTTCAGCATGACCAGGCTGGTCATATAAAGATTTCTAAAGTCAGTCTAGAAGATCAGATTCACTTTGGGAAGGAGAAAGTCCAGTTTAATGGACAATGTCTGATATCAATATAAGATTAGATTCAAACATTGACTTCCTTCAGAACTCAGCTCCCTGCAACCCATTCCCATATAATGAGGTCCACTGGCTGGGTAAGAGCTTGCAGAGTCACTTGACTTGCAGTGAGCTGTATTGTGTTTTTCTTTAAAGTAATTCCTCTGGCAAAGCCCTATTAAAACTCTGTTTGACTCAGGCTCTTTTCACTTTTTAAACTGAATCGCCTTAACCTCGTGAAGGTCTTAACAAGATTCCCAGTTCCTCCTGTCAGGATAAATGACACTCAAGTTCTTGAGTTTTCTTTGCCCAGTGGTCCAAGGCCAGGTCTATTAGAAAACAAACACCTAGCTATATCCAGATTTTGGATGTAAGTCTGCCTGATTCCAAACATCTGTATAGCTGAAAACATCAGGATGTTTGGCATCAAGCAGACAAAACATCTGGATGACTGCTTAAGTTTTTCACTTTTTCACTAGATGTTTGGTGTCATGTAGACACGAGCTGAAGCTCTGACTTCATCTTGTAACAACTCCCAGGCTGCCAGGCTGGCTCCAGATTCCTTTGATTATAACTGACATTTTTACAAGAAAACTTTGCATTCTGTGTGATGCTTTTTGCTCTTATGCTCAGCAACAGATTCATTATGCAGAAAAAAATGGCCCTAACCAACCCCCCAAGGCCACATGCTTGAGGAAGAGCTTGAAGAAGCTGGAGAATTTCAAAATCACAACGTCTCTCTAAGCAAAATCATAACTTAACAAGAGAGGGTGGCTGGAGAGAGAGTGGTAAATGTGCCAGATCCCTTCTAACAGCCCTCATTTTGTTTCACTCACATTTCAGCCAAGAAATCTTGTTTCCTTGCTGGCAGAGGTGATGCTTCCTCTATTGTCAGATGTAGATAACTGACGAAAGGCTGAACATTCCATAAAATACATCAGAAATTTCACAAATGGAACAGTGGGGATTGTTTAGAAAACATCATTTTCACCAGAATTTTTGCAAATAAGATTCTCCACTTGGCCTAATTTGGGAGTTTCACAGTCAAAATGAGGACTTATGCACCCCACCTTGGGAACAATTGTGCTAATGATGAAAGTAAATGATCAGCAACTATACAGTGACCATCTTCTCTGTACCTGGCTCTCTTGAACTACCTGACTTCATGCCCTTTGTCACCCCTGCTCTTGCCAAATATACTCATGAGCTTCTCTGATGAGCTCATACCTGCCCGCTTGCTGTGACCAGCCCTGCTCTAAGACATAGAAGGATCCCTTGCCTTAGAATGCTATTAGAGCAAGTTCAAGCTACGCCCTTTCCTCTCCTCCCTCAACACCTGATAGACCAGATCCTTTGCCTGATGCTTCCAGTGTTTTACAAATAATTAAGAAGCTGCCTGCATTTCTTCTTTTATATATATATATATATATACTTATACACTAGCTTAATATAAACTAGCTTATGTATTTAATATACTTATAAAGAAGCTTATGCACTTATGGACAGTGATCAGTGCAAAGAAATAGAGGAAAACAATAGAATGGGAAAGAATAGAGATCTCATCAAGAAAATTAGAGATACCAAGGGAACATTGCATGCAAAGATGGGCTCAATAAAGGACAGAAATGGTATGGACCTAACAGAAGCAGAAGATATTAAGAAGAAGTGGTAAGAATACACAGAAGAACTATACAAAAAAGATCTTCATGACCCAGATAATCATGATGGTGTGATCACTGACTTAGAGCCAGATATCCTGGAATGTGAAGTCAAGTGGGTCTTAGGAAGAAGCATCACTATGAAAAAAGCTAGTGGAGGTGGTGGAATTCCAGTTGAGCTATTTCAAATCCTAAAAGATGGTGCTGTTAAAATGCTGCACTCAATGTACCAGCAAATTTGGAAAACTCAGCAGTGGCCACAGGACTGGAAAAGGTCAGTTTTCATTCCAGTCCCAAAGAAAGGCAATGCCAAAGAATGTTCAAACTACTGCACAATTACACTCATCTCACACACTAGCAAAGTAATGATCAAAATTCTCCAAGCCAGGCTTCAACATGTGAAGCTGTGAACTTCCAGATATTCAAGCTGGTTTGAGAAAAGGCAGAGGAACCAGAGATCAAATTGTCAACATCTGCTAGATCATCATAAAAGTAAGAGAGTTGCAGGAAAACATCTACTTCTGCTTTATTGACTATTCCANATCAAAATTCTCCAAGCCAGGCTTCAACATGTGAAGCTGTGAACTTCCAGATATTCAAGCTGGTTTGAGAAAAGGCAGAGGAACCAGAGATCAAATTGTCAACATCTGCTAGATCATCATAAAAGTAAGAGAGTTGCAGGAAAACATCTACTTCTGCTTTATTGACTATTCCAAGGCCTTTGACTGTGTGGATCACAGTAAACTGTGGAAAAGTCTTCAAGAGATGGGAATACCAGAGCACCTGACCTGCCTCTTGAGAAATCTGTATGCAGGTCAGGAAGCAACAGTTAGAACTGAACATGGAACAACAGACTGGTTCCAAATAGGAAAAGGAGTATGTCAAGGCTATATATTGTCGCCCTGATTATTTAACTTATATGCAGAGTACACCATGAGAAATGCTGGGCTGGATGAAACACAGCTGGAATCAAGATTTCCGGGAGAAATATCAAAAACCTCAGATATGCAGATGACACACCCTTCTGGCAGAAAGTGAAGAGGAACTAAAGAGCCTCTGGATGAAAGTGAAAGAGGAGAGTGAAAAAGTTGGCTTAGAGCTCAACATTCAGAAAATGAAGATCATGGCATCTGGTCCCAAGACTTCATGGGAAATAGAGAAACAGTGGAAACAGTGTCAGACTTTCTTTTGGGGGGCTCCAAAATCACTGCAGATGGTGACTGCAGCCATGAAATTAAAAGACGCTTACTCCTTGGAAGGAAAGTTATGACCACCTTAGACAGCATATTAGAAAGCAGAGACATTACTTGCCAATAAAGGTCTGTCTAATCAAGGCTATGGTTTTACCAGTAGTCAGGTTTGGATGTGAGAGTTGGACTATAAAGAAAGCTGAGTGCTGAAGAATTGATGCTTTTGAATTGTGGTGTTAGAGAAGACTGTTGAGAGTCCCTTGGACTGCAAGGAAATCCAACCAGTCCATCCTAAGGAGATCAGTCCTGAGTGTTCATTTGAAGGACTGATGTTGAAGCTAAAACTCCAATAGTTTGGCCACCTGATGCGAAGAGCTGACTCATTTGAAAAGACCCTGATGCTGAGAAAGATTGAAGGCAGGAGAAGAAGGGGATGACAGAGGATGAGATGGTTGGATGGCATCACTGTTTCAATGGACAAGAGTTTGAATAAACTCTGGGAGTTGGTGATGGACAGGAAGGCCTGGTGTTCATTCAGACACAACTGAATGACTGAACTGAACTGATACACTAGCTATGATGTTAAGTATTTCTCATGTTCCCCATGTCCAATTTTCTTGAATATTCTGATCATAATGGGTATTGAATTTGGTCAAAGACTTGTTAAGTATCTCTAAATACAACCATATGACCTTTTCTCCTACACTTATTAATATGGCATATGATACTAAGGGATTCATGTGTGCATGCTAAGTCGCTTCAGCTGTGTCTGACTCTTTGAGACCCTATGGTCTGTAGCCCACCAGGCTTTTCTGTCCATGGGATTCTCCAGGCAAGAATACTGGGATAGGTTGCCATTTCCTCCTCCAGGGGATCTTCCCCACCCAAAGATTAAACCCACATCTCTTACATATCCTGCATTGGCGGGCAGACTCTTTACCACTAGTGCCACCTAGGAAGCCATTAATGGATTAACTAACATTAAAAAAACTCATATTCCTACAATATAAAAAAGAAAAAAAAAATCCCTTGCCTGGATCTTGTTCCTTATTACCTCAATCTCCAGCCTGTGTGTTTAGTCTCCATTTGAGTCTCTCACTGTTTATTTTTTCAGTCTCAGATACTAGAGTCTTTATCTCTGGGCTCCAACACCAAACTCTGGGTGAGGCTTATTAGCTACTGGAAGGACAAGATTTGCTTTCTCCTGTCTGTTGAGTACAAGATCTAGCATTGAGTTGACCTTTTTAATCTGTGTGCTATGCTTAGTCACTCAGTCATATCTGACTCTTTGTGATCCCATGGACTGTAGCCTGCTAGATACTCTGTCCATGGGGATTCTCCAGGCAAGAATACTGGAGTGGGTTTCCATGCCTTCCTCCAGGGGATCTTCCCAACCCAGGGACTGAACCCAGGTCCTGCATTGCAGGTTGATTCTTTACCTTCTGAGCTACCAGGGAAGCCCAAGAATACTGAAATGGGTAGCCTATGCCTTCTCCAGGGTATCTTCCCAACCTTGGAATTGAATCAGGGTCTCCTTTATTAAATCCTCACATTTAACTTGTAGTATAAGTTGCTATAGGGCTTCCCTGATAGCTCAGTTGGTATATCATCTCCCTGCAGTGCAGGAGACCTTGGTTTGATTCCTGGGTTGGGAAGATCCACTGGAGAAGGGATAGGCTATGACTCCAGTATTCTTGGGCTTCTCTTGCGACTCAGCTGGTAAAAAATCCTCTTGCAGTGTGGGAGGCCTGTGTTCGATCCATGGGTTGGGATCCCCTGGAGAAGAGAAAGGCTATCCACTCCAATATTCTGGCCTAGAGAATTCCATGGACTGTATAGTCCATGAGGTCGCAAAGAGTCAGACATGACTGAGCAACTTTCACTTTCATAAGTTGCTATTACATGGAGTAGAAACTGAGGTTCAGAGTAGTTTAACGACTTGCCCAAGCTCACAAAGAAGAAACTAGCAGAGACAGAGCCAGAATTCAAAGCCAGGATTGACCCCAAAGCCCAGACATGTAACTGCTCTTTAATATTGCTTCATTTGGCTTCTCAACTTGACCCCCTTGCTTGCCTAGCCCACAGTCCATCTTTGCCTTCAGCATGATGACTTTTCTTCACTTGAATGACTTTACTTGACCCTAAGGCTGACACAAATTCACTTTTTTCTTTATTAGACAAATAGATTGAGAGCCCACTTCATGGCAGGCATTGTGTTTTGTGCTAAGAATAAAGTAGTGAATAAGATAAGACACAGGCTCTGCCCTTGGTGCCTAGTGGAGGAGATGAACAAACAAAAAGTCAATTTCAATGCAGGGTAATCAGTGCAGTGACACAGGATCTGTATATAATACCTGGTAGTTAAATTCATGATCCAGAGTCCTTTCAATACTCCCTGCTACTGCCCCCAGCTGGTCCCCTTTGTCTCTCCCCTGTTCAGCTGACACTGCCTCTGAGTCCTTTGCTAGCAGGCTCACTCCCATTCTGAGTGAAGGCAGAAGGGATGATGGGAGGTCAGCAGCCTCAGGTCACCATCTGCAAGAGTTTATAATTGAGTTCTATTCCCCAGATCTGAAACTCAGTGACTCAGTTGTTATGCCTGGGCTCCTAAGCCTCCTTTGTAGCCTAGGAGGTATAAGTTCTGGGGTTCTGGGATACTGGGGTTTTAGGTATGAGGTGGCTTGTTGCCAGCAATTTCATCAGAGGTTCATAGAGTCTATGAGGGTTTAGCTAAAAGTCCCAAGTGTTGACTAAGTTACCCTCCTTAGTACTTTCTAGGTGTTCTTCAAGATTTAGGCCACTTAAAAAAAAAAAAAAGATTGAGGCCACTTTATTCCCTTCCTCCAGAGCAGAAGTCCTATAACTGATGGACCATGTGACTCCTGACATGGACTGGAGTTCAGAGTTTCTTTCTGCCAGGTTTTATTCCCTGTGTGAGATCTCTGATGCCAAGGGTTTCCTGAATCTCATGTGAACAAGCATGTGGATTACTCTGAGCTTGGGACCATTGGCTGCTCCATCCAGGATCACTCACCACAGCCTGGTCAGTTGCCCTCGACTTTGTGCAGTACTGGTAATTTTCTTGGAAACACAGAGTTCTAGAAGGAAATATAATCTGTCTCAGAGCAATGATCATATGTGTAAGTAGATGCTCAATAAATGTGTTGAAAGAATAAAAACAAGTAAAGTTAAAGCCAGAACTGGTGCCAGTGTTCAAGTAGCACAGATCCTCACATGCATTGGTCACGCAATAACCATTTGCTGATTTGAAGCTGTTTGAGTTGGACTACAGTGTATCTGGGAAGATAAGATTTATAGATATGAAACAATTAAAGAGCAATAAAAGACAACACACTTTGGTTCTCTATATCATATCAACTGGCCTGTGGATAAAGGAGATTGCACTAGGGACCAACCAGGTTAAGCAAAAGACTTACAGAAAAGGAAGGACTTGAGATGGACTTTGCCCATTAATTCACTTCATGCTTTTCCAAATGAATTTTTCAAATAATTCTACACTAGATATATCACTCTCATCTTACCAAAAAAAAAAAAAGTTCAAAAATGCTGAGAGAATGAAATGAGAATTTTGTTCAAATCTGACAAATACTGACTGCTTGCTTTGTGCCATGTTTTACTGCCAAGAATGAAGGATGTGAAACAAATGAAAAAGACACAGTGTCCTCTTCAGAGCACCACAATGGTGTGTTGGGGTTATAAATAAGAAATTAAAAACTATGCAGTAAATTCTAAAATAGAAACATATAATAAGTGCTATAAGAACCTAGTGGACAGGTGTTAAAAACCACATTTTTGGCCATGACAGGAGTGGGAAGATATCTGTTAGGAAAAATTGTGAGAGCTGAGTCTTGAAAGATGACCTTTTGTTCCCTGTACTGGGAAGAGAAAGTATCAGAGAGGAAATTGCAAGAGGAAGATTTGTATCCGGAAAGAACACAGTACACATCCATGCTGGACAGGAAGGTTAAGGCCAGGCTGTGAAGTGCCTTGCTAAGGTGGATAAGATGTCCAAAAAAGATGTCCTTTTCATTATTGGGGACTGGAATGAAAAAGTAGGAAATCAAGAGATACCTGGAGTAACAGGCAAATCTGGCCTTGGAGTACAGAATGAAGCAGGGAAAAGGCTAACAGAGTTTTGCCAAGAGAACACATTGGTCATAGCACACAGGTTATTTAACTTATAATCAGAGTACATAATGCAAAATGCTGGTCTGGATGAACCACATGTTGGAATCAAGATTGCTGGGAGAAATATCAACCTCAGATATGCAAATGATACCACCTTATGGGAGAAAGTGAAGAAGAACTAAAGTGAAAGAGGAGAGTGAAAAAGTTGGCTTAAAACTCAACATTCAGAAAACTAGATCATGGCATCTGGTCCCATCACTTCATGGCAAATAGATGGGGGAAACAATGGAAACAGTGAGAGACTTTATTTTGGGGGGCTCTAAAATCACTGCAGATGGTGACTGTAGCCATGAAATTAAAAGACACTTGCTCCTTAGAAGAAAAGCCATGACAAACCTAGAAAGCATATTAAAAAGCAGAGACATTACTTTGCCAACAAAGGTCCATCTAGTCAAAACTATGGTTTTTCTAGTGGTCATGTATGGATGTGAGAGTTGGACTATAAAGAAAGCTGAGTGCTGAAGAATTGATGCTTTTGAACTGTGATGTTGGAGAAGACTCTTGAGAGTCACTTGGACTGCAAGGTGATCAAATCAATCAATCCCAAAGGAAATCAGTCCTGAATATTCATTGGAAGGAGTGATGCTGAAGCTGAAGATCCAATATTGTGGCCTGACTCATTGGAAAAGATTCTGATGCTGGGAAAGATTGAAGGTGGGAGAAGAAGGGGACAACAGAGGATGAGATGGTTGGATGGCATCACTGACTCAATGGACATGAGTTTGAGTAAACTCCGGGAGTTGGTGATGGACAGGGAAGCCTGGCGTGTTGCAGTCTATGGGGTCACAAAGAGTAGGACACGACTGAGTGACTAAACTGAGAACTGAAAGCCAAGCATGTTATTATATCTCCTGTTCTGTATAGATTTGCAAATATGATTTTTTTCTCCCATATATTAGGCAATTCCACTTTCCATTTTGGCTGTGGTATGGCTTTTTGAATTGCTTCTTCTAGAAGTCAGAGTGGCCCAACAGAAAGCATCCCCAAATTAACTAAACCACAGAAAGGATTCTCCTTCTTTCTCACTCCATGACAATGCACTCCAAGAATCCCAGGTGCTTGTTTCTATTCTGGGAATAGGCTCCAGTTTGGAGATTTGCACGGCCCATTAAGTCAGCTCTATGTCCTGGTGAGCCTTTCCACTATGAGCCCAGAGCTCTCCATGTGAACAAGAAGCTGATGGAATTTCCTTCCAGAAAAATGGAGCCTAGACTAAGCTTAACACATCAGAGTTTCACCCCTCCACAGTAGGTTAAAGGAAATGGTAGAAGTTGGGGACCACACATCAGGACTTCTGCTTAATCCTCTGTGGGCTGGACTGTTTTGTGGTAAAGAAAGTCCAGTCCCAGGGCTGACTGAGTTTATAAAATGGCATTCTCCACTCATGGATTTTTATTTAAGAGAAAATACGTTTTTCCTTTGCATTATATTATTTTCCATCTTTCCTGAAATACTTATTTTTCATATCTTCCAAATTTTAGATGGCATAACCAGATTTCTCATCTCACTTGGTATCTTACCCAGTGCTTCTCAAACTTTAGTGCATATGAATCATTTGGTGAATTTTGTTAAAGAGTACAGTCTGGTTCAGGAGATTGGTGTAGGCTGAGATTCTGCACATCTAACAAGTTCTTAGGTTATGACAATACTACAGGTGTATAGATCACACTAGAGGCAGCACAACTGTAGAATTTTGGGCTCCTATGGACCAGGCATTGGGAGAAGTAATAAGGAGGCAGAGGAAGAGGACAGAGATGTATTTTACATACTTTGGCCACCTCATGCCAAGAGCTGACTCATTGGAAAAGACTCTGATGCTGGGAAGGATTGGGGGCAGGAGGAAAAGGGGACGACAGAGGACGAGATGGCTGGATGGCATCATGGACTTGAAGAACATGAGTCTGAGTGAACTCCGGGAGATGGTGATGGACAGGGAGGCCTGGCGTGCTGCAGTTCATGGGGTCACAAAGAGTCGGACACGACTGAGCAACTGAACTGAACTGAACTGAACCACTACTACAATCCTAATTAGTTAATTAGTAAAGCTTGATTTTGTGCTTGTTTGAGATTGATCTAAAGCTGGACTCCATATAATTTTATCTAAGCAAGATTACTAATTCACTTACAAGCAGAGTCTTATAACTTGTAACTCTCCAGGAACCATAAAGTGATCATCATTAACTCTGATTTCCCAAGATTTGTTCCCCTTTTGGGATAATGAAACACATACTGATTTGTTCCTAGGGTGAGTGATTTCCAATTTTTTTCAGTTCATGACACAATGTTGGTATATCACCCTAGGGGAAGCTTCTTGCCTTTTGAGTTGCTACTGGCCATTGGAAAGAAACTGGCCCAGAATGTTTGGAATGGAGACCCAAACCTTTACATGAAAGTAATCCATATACTCAGCCCCCTGATTGGCAAGCTCTGATTTTGCTATAATTTCTCAGCTTCAGAGATTCATCTTAAGATATAAATGATGAAGATGTTTATATTTGGAAAAGTAGCGCTAATGTCTCTATCAGTTAAAAGTCAAGTGGAGAGGACTTCTCTGGTGGTCCAGTGGTAAAGCTCCCAATGCAAGGGACCTGGGTTCAACCTCAGATCAGGAAAATAGATCCTGCATGCCAAAACTAAAGGATCCCTTGTGCTGCAACTATTAATAAGACCCAGCCTGGCCAGATAAATAAATAAATATAAATAAATTTTAAAAAACAGAGTCCAGAAGAAATTACTTGAGGGCTGACTCAAATAAAGCAGGAATCTGGGGAATGACCTAAAGCAGAACAAGGAAGAGAAGAAATAGAGGACAGAGTCAGAGAGAAGGGATGGTGGAAAGGCAAGGGTAGCTTCTCCTTCCTTGAATTTTGCCAAATCCTGCCTGTTTCAGTATTGATCACACTTGCCCTCAAATAATTCCCCTTCTCTCAGCAAATATTATGAATCTATATGAAGACCAAACTAAAAACCGAAATGGTAGGAAAAATGGGCAGGTATATCTGATAAACCTGGAAGATATCTGCAAATTATCTTTGCAGAGAATTTTTTTTTCTTAGTAAGTTGAAAAGCAATGACTTTAAATAAGAAAAACTTTTGCAATGTTTCTATGAGAGAATTAGCACCCAAATCCATGTAGATTGATAATTTCCTCATACAAGACCAGAATCAGCATACATTTCTATGAAATGGCCAGATAGCAAATATTTTAAGCTTTGTGGTCCATGCCATTTATGTAGCAGCATTCAACTGTTGTGGCATCCATAGACAGTGCAAAACAAATGGCCATGGATGTGGCCTCATAAAACCTTATATATTAAATCAGGTGAGAGACTGATTTGGCCCATGAGCCAAATCTGTGACCCTGTTTGGACAAAACCTTACATGTTACTGAATCAAAAAAAAAAGTTGAGAAATATACCGTGTTCATGGGTCAGAAGAATCAATATAGTGAAAATGAGTATACTACCCAAAGCAATCTATAGATTCAATGCAATCCCTATCAAGCAACCAATGGTATTTTTTAGAGAACTAGAACAAATAATTTCACAATTTTTATCAGTTCAGTTCAGTCGCGCAGTCGTGTCCGACTCTTTGCGACCCCATGAATCGCAGTACACCAGGCATCCCTGTCCATCACCAACTCCCGGAGTTCACTCAGACTCACGTCCATTGAGTCCATGATGCCATCCAGCCATCTCATCCTTGGTCGTCCCCTTCTCCTCCTGCCCCCAATTCCTCCCANTCTGTTCCCTTAGAACTTACTAAAGCCTGAATGTGGTGTGAAGTCCATATAGTGACTGGCTGACCAAACGTTAATTTTCAGCCTCCTTTAGCAGGATTGAAGTAGTTATTATTGCCTGTAGGCAGGACCATCCCTTAGCAGTTTGATCTAATTGGTTAGAGAAATAAGCAACCACTGGAATACGAGCTTCTAGTTTTTGAGCTAATATCCCAAGGGTGGTTCCCTTTCTCTCATGAACATAAAAGTCAAAGTGAAAAGTGTTAGTTGCTGAGTCATGTCTGACACTTTGCAACCCCAAAGACTGTAGCCCGCCTGGCTCCTCTGTCTATGGAACTCTCTAGACTAGAATACTGGGGTGACTAGACTTCCCTGGTGGCTCAGACAGTAAAGTGTCTGCCTACAATTCGGGAGACCTGGGTTCAATCCTTGGGTCAGGAAGATCTCCTGGAGAAGGAAATGGAAACCCACTCCAGTATTCTTGCCTGGAAAATCCCATGGACAGAGGATCCTGGTAGGCTACAGTCCATAGGGTCACGAAGTGTCATGTCTGACACTTTGCAACCCCAAAGACTGTAGCCCGCCTGGCTCCTCTGTCTATGGAACTCTCTAGACTAGAATACTGGGGTGACTAGACTTCCCTGGTGGCTCAGACAGTAAAGTGTCTGCCTACAATTCGGGAGACCTGGGTTCAATCCTTGGGTCAGGAAGATCTCCTGGAGAAGGAAATGGAAACCCACTCCAGTATTCTTGCCTGGAAAATCCCATGGACAGAGGATCCTGGTAGGCTACAGTCCATAGGGTCACGAAGAGTCAGACATGACTGAGCAACAAACCTGGTTTCCCTCATTGCAGGAAGATACTTTACTGTCTGAGCCAAATGTTAAAGGTCAAAGGGTTTACCTAAAGCTGGGAGGGCCAGGGCAGGGGCCTGAAGTAATTGCTTTTGCAATTCTTTTTTTTTTTTTTTAACTTTTTGTTTTGTATTGGATATAGCTGATAAGGGGCTTCCTAGGTGGCACTAGTGGTAAGGAACCTGCCTACCAACGCAGGAGATGGAAGAGACACGGGTTTGATTCCCTGGGTTCTTCAGTATCTGGGTTGAGAAGATCCCCTGGAGAAGGGCATGGCAACCCACTCCAGGATTCTTGCCTGGAGAATCCCATGGACAGAGAGGAGCCTGATGGACTTTAGTCCCTGGAGTCACAAAGAGTCAGACATGCCTGAAGCGACTTAGCGTGCACACAGAACCGATGAACAATGTTGTGATAGTTTCAGGTGAACAGCAGAGGGACTCAGCCATACAGCTAATCTTCAGCATGTAGCCGTTCTCCCCCAGTTGCTTTGTACTTCTTGAAGACATCTTTTCATATTCTAAATTCCATTNGACTTAGCGTGCACACAGAACCGATGAACAATGTTGTGATAGTTTCAGGTGAACAGCAGAGGGACTCAGCCATACAGCTAATCTTCAGCATGTAGCGGTTCTCCCCCAGTTGCTTTGTACTTCTTGAAGACACCTTTTCATATTCTAAATTCCATTCAAAAGGATCATTATCCTTTCCTTTCAGCTTTTTGTATAGAAGACTAGCTATTAGACTATAGTTAAGGATCCAGGTGAGCAAAACTTGGCCACCCTCAGGTTTTAGAAGGGATGAGGCAGCAAGTGGCTTTTTTCCTCTCCTAGGATAGGCTTCTTTGGCCTTCCAGAAGAATGAAGCCTCATTAAGTCACCCTAGTTTATAATAGTTGAGCCTTTTTCTTAAACAGCTTATATCCTTTATGGACTAGGTATTTCAGAGTGGTTACAGTATTTTTGTCAGAAGCTTCCACAGTTGGGCTGGTAATCATAATGTCATTTATATTCTGATTCCGTCTTACTCAGATATTTTGGGTCCAAGTTTCCTCAAAGATGGTGGGGAACTTTCTGACCCCTTGAGGGAGTGTCCAGCAGTGTTTTGCTTTGTTTTCTTGCATGTTTGGGTCCTGTCATTCAAAAGCAAACATTTCTTGAGGCTCTGGGGCTAATGGAATATAGAATAAGGCATCTTTTAAATCTAACACAGAATACCAAGTCCTGGCGGCTGGTAGAGTGACCAACAGGGTGTAAGATTAGGGACGACTGGATGTATACCCCAGATGGCTTCACTGCGTGCCCTGAGGTCCTGTACCATCAGGCATTCCTCATTGGGAATTCTCCTCTTTACAGGGAGAAAGGGTACTACAGGCTGATTGGCAACATCCAATAGGGTCTGGTCAATTAGGCTCTGTGAAATGGCAGCAATGCCCAAAAAGGCCTCCCTGCGGAGAGGATACTGTTTTCTGTTGGGTCATGTATGTCCAGACTTTAGATGAACTTATCACAGCACAGCTTCTACAGCTCATCCCACCTGTGCCTGATTTACTAGATATTTACTCCAGGGAGAAAACTTGCTCTGCCTAGGGAGGTTTTTCCTTAGCTACTAACATTATCATCTTGTGCCCTTGTCTAAGGGGACACCAGTCTCCAGTTTGTCTCCCATTAGGTGGATAGAAGCCTCCACTTTATGTAAGATATCTCTTCCTATCAGAAATATAGAGTATTCAGGGACATACAGGAAGGAATGGGTGAGCATGTGTTCCTCTAATTTATGTTCTAACGGCTCTGTAAATGCCTGTTCTTGGCCTTCCCTTGTACCCCCATAATTTTACACCTCTTATAACTGAGTTTACTTGATCTGGTATTCAGAACTGAGTAAGTGGCACTGGTATCAACTAGGAATTTGACAGTCTAATCCCTGTGTCTAGTGTCAACCGGGGCTCCTTGGAGGATCAATTGGAGTGCTGGCTTAGTCCTCTGGTCCCATCATTCTTCATCTGTTTGGACCATCTGCCTTGGAGGGTCATGGCCAGAATCTGCCACTTGCATTCCTCTTTGTGGTTGGTGAGGACATTGTCCTTTTCGGTGTTTTTCTTGTTTGCAAATGGTGCATTGATTAGGTCCTAGTTTCCTTGGCTCGCTATCCCTCAGTGGGGCTGAGTGCCACTCATTGGAGTTGAGTGTCTCCAAGGGCAGTTAGTTCAGATTGCCTTGCCCACCAATTGACATCGGAGGCCAACAACTTGCCTCTGGGCCTATTTGTCCTCTGTTTTTTCCCCCTATATCTCGATTATTAAACACCCTCAACCTTTAGTAGGCAACTTTGACCAGGCAACAAGTAGTGGCATTTTGTCTGTTTCCATTTTCTGAAGCTTATTCCTAGTGTCAGGGGCACTTTGGGAAATAAAATATGACCTCAGGATTGCATTCCCTTCCAGTGACTCAGGGTCAGTGGTAGTAGATTTGAAGGCATTTCCTGAGGTGCTCTACAATCTTGGAGGGTTTTCTGTAGGCTCCTGATCAATTAATTTCCTTTATCTTATACCAATTGATAGGCTTCTGTATGGCTCCTCGGATTCCCTTTAGGATCATATTTTTTTAATAGGCTAGCTTCTGTATTTCATCCCCTTCTCCATTGTCTTGATGGACCTAGTGGGCTTGGTATCTGAGACCACTTATTCCCTAGTGTGAAAATGGCACTGTTTCTGTCCTCTTTATCTGGTCTTTTATTCCCTCATTGGGAGTACTTTGAGGAGGTTCTTGGTGTCAGCCCAGGTTGGGTCATGAGTCTGAAAGGTTCCCCTAACTGTATTCTGGAAACCCTCTGGCTTTTCCCTCAGCCCTTTACTCTGACATTTCCAGTTATATAGATCAGAGGTGGTAAGTGGAATGTGTACCTTGATGTGCCCTTCTTCTCCACTGGGACCTGCTTCAAAAGGAGTACTTTTCCTGTGTTGTTTAGACCCTGGCTGATAATTAGTCATGCAAATATCACAAGATTTGACCCAAATAAGATTTCCAGTTCAGGAAATTTGGAACTAGCCCTGAACTGTCAATGGAATCCTCAAAAGACCAAAATAGAAGGCATCCAAATGGTGTGGACTCTGATATAACTGGTGCTCCCCCTTGAATCTGTAATTATATAGATCAGAGGTGGTAAGTGGAATGTGTACCTTGATGTGCCCTTCTTCTCCACTGGGACCTGCTTCAAAAGGAGTACTTTTCCTGTGTTGTTTAGACCCTGGCTGATAATTAGTTATGCAAATATCACAAGATTTGACCCAAATAAGATTTCCAGTTCAGGAAATTTGGAACTAGCCCTGAACTGTCAATGGAGTCCTCAAAAGACCAAAATAGAAGGCATCCAAATGGTGTGGACTCTGATATAACTGGTGCCCCCCTTGAATCTGTAGTTAGTCCCTCCTCAGTCAGACTGTCCCACAGGAATTTAGATGGGACTTCCTTTGGGCAAGAGCAGCTTAGCCATGTTAGTTTCTGAACAGTTTGGTCCATTAGGGAGTGGCACAGTTGTCAGAGGTGACGGCCTTTTCTTTCTTCCTTTCTTCAGAAAAGGAGGAGTTTGAAGACTTCCTGCTGGATGAGCGCTAAACGTATGTGGGATTCCCACAGGATACTCACCAGATTGCTGAAGTAACTGGAATTTTGTGCTGATACTGGTAGGAAAGCCTGCAACACCTCAGTTGGTAAAGAATAACCCAAGATTCACCTCACAGCAGAGAGGAGAGGAGAGATGGACAGAGAGTATTTCCTGTTCTTGCCAGCAGTTCATGTTGTTGCTGTTCAGTTGCTAAGTCATATTCAATTCTTTTGTGACTCCATGGACTGTAGCCCACCAGGCTCCTCTGTCCATGGGATTTCCCAGGCAAGAATACTGGAGTGGGTTACCATTTCGTCCTCCTGACCTAGGGATCAAACCCAAATCTCCTGCATTGGGAGGTCATTGTTTATCACTGAGCTACCAGGGAAGCCCCAGCAGCTCATAGGACTTCCCAATAATGGGGTTCCTGGTCTTTTAAGGGTTCCTCTGCCCACTTAGGAGAAACTAGCACTGACTGAAAGAGGTTAAGCCACTGTCTTGTACCAACCTTGACATTCAGGCATCCTCAATACTTTTTCTTGAACTCAGATTAAACATCTTGGTTCTGATTTGTCTGGCGGTCCTTAATAACTGGGCCGTTTCCTGGTCTTGCCTCTTGGTTCACAGGGCTGGCAGCTTTTCTTTACCAAATCAAAACTTTACTATGGAGAATGCTATTGCTGACCCTATAGGTTGGTGAGCCTAGTGGATAGGTGTAGGCAAAGGCCATGGTCTGTCGCTTTGTGGTCACCAAAATTTTGTTACTGAATCTCCTATAGTTACCCAGCAAGGCTGCTTCTGCCTGGTATCATTCAAACCATAGCACAATACCAAATCAGTTCAGAGGCAAAGGAAAGCTTCATTCTTTGATCAAAGAATTAAGTGGTGTAGGCTCACACTCTGGAGTACGTGTTCTCCCTGAAAGGCCATGGGGAGCATGGCTGCTTTATAGCGTTCTTGTCTGCAGGAAGGGGAGGGAAGCGGAGTTCTACAGACGGGGCGTAGCTCTGCTGCTCCCGACACTCCAGATTGAAGTGCCAGATGTACCATCTCTGCACATGACCTGATGAGGTGAAGTGTCCGTTGCACCATTTTGCATCAGGAACACTGGTCTAAATTGCTGGGTGCAAGGCCTTTGCACGCATACCCTGTGAACAAGTGAAACCAGACTAAGAGCAAAAAAAGGTTCGACTTCATTTTATCTTCCAGATTCTATATATATGTCCTGGGAATTGATAATAGACTTTTATGGTGACACTTTTAAGGATGGATGATAATAGCACATCGTTGCATAAGAGGAATGATCCAGCAGGGAGAAAAGGTTAGTTGATTGTGGAGGCAAGGAGGGATAGCTGAAGGAGCAAAACTGTTAGAGAAGATGAGGTACTTCCTGTTTGATGCTCCAGGATAGGAAGAACGTATCTTAAAATATTCATCTTTGTGCTCCCTGGCCAACATCCTTGTATGAAATCTTGCATATATAATTTTGTATTCTTTCTCTTAAAGAGAGATCCAAAATAAAAGACTGGATCTAGCCCTAACTGGGAATACTGATGCCATCCCACAATGCAGAGGTAGATGGCTTTGGGCCTGCATGTTTTACATTCAGACAATTATGCTTATCTTTTGTCTGTTTATTTTTAATTTTAGACTAGAATCTCAGTGACGTTGGGATCATTTAGCAGGTAGATAATCTAGCATTATATGCACCAATTTGGGGGCTTGTGGAGTGTGTCATTACTTACAAGAATGAATTCCAGTTTTCTGTGAGTTCAGCAGCATCAGCAAGGGCAGACCTTCGTACTTAGATGTCCTTTTCACCTCATTTTTCTTGCTGCTGCCCAGAAAGAGAGAGAATGGGTGTATTGATCAAACAGGTATATGCCATAAAGCCCTTGCTTTTCTAGTTAGAGTTGCATTTGTAGTCTTTTCCAAATTAAAGTTAAAATTTTTGGATTTTGAAGATATCTCAGTGCCTAATGAAAGGAGCAAGAGAGCAGGAGGAAACTTTTTAAGACATCCGTGCTTTTTTCTACTTTTAAGACTGAGAAATACGTTCAGAGAGACAACAAATAATAGAATTAAACTGATCCACTCACTTTTCTGAAGCATTCTAGATAGATTTCAAGGTCTGAAATTAAACACATATGTGGGCATGTGTGTGTGTCTGTGTGTGTTTAGTCGCTCAGTCATGTCCAACTCTTTGTGACCCCATGGACTATAGCTCACCAGGCTCCTCTGTCCATGGACTTTTCTAGGAAAGAACACTGGAGTGGGTTGCTATGCCCTTCTCTAGAATATGTAAGCATACCAAAGAGTTATTCATCAGTAGAACTACATCAGAGTCCCAGAGCCTTTCGTATGGTCCAGCATGGTGGCCTGAAAGCAACCTGACCAAGTATGATTCCATGGACTGTGGCTTTCTATGTGATTGTGCACTAAAACCAACTAATGTCCTGTCCCTGGAGTTTGAGCTGCCTTGTACTGTCTGCTAGGGAGACACTGGAGGTCATACCTATACTTGAAAAGTAAGAAAGATCAAATTCCCATTTGAGCTAAGGAGGACCAGGAAAAAAACCTACTTCATCTTCCCTGTGTGTCGAATGGGAATAGAGTATCAATTTGAAAGGGTGCCCAAAAGTGTTTCCAGGTCCTCTGCCAGTTCTCAGTGTTTAATGGAGGAGGTAATTGAGGGATATAAATTACCTAGAGGCATTTATCTATTTAGATGACATAATCATTTTTGGCAGGATTCTGGAAAAGCTAGAGCAAAGACTTCTTAAAGTTAGAAAGGGCAAGGCTTTTGATGTTCCCCAGTATATATTCATGCTGACAAACCTTTATTAATTATGATAGGCAAGTAAGACACAGCATAAAGTACACTGCTCCTGAAAAAAATACCTGCTAGCCTCAGTAACATCAAACTAAAAACTTTCTTTGAGGTTAGTGATAACCAGAGGACACTGTGAAGAGATTTCCCTAATTGCTAAACCATTAACAGTCTGACAGATTACCCTATCAAGAGAGGTTCAAGGCAAGGAAGGTCACAGGGCACACAGCATGTGGCCATATGGCCATGCTTTTTTTCTCCAACTTTTCAGGGATTACTGGTTGAAAGCCTGGAACCAGGCAGTCATGGAAAGCCATTCTGGCTCCTTACCTGAAGGCATTCAAAGCAGGAAGCCACTGAAATCAGTGTACATGGATTTTTCTGACCTTGGTGCTTGTAATCTGATCCAGTTTGTTTTAGAGGTTGTCTCACTTGGCAACAGGTATTATAAACATAAATGTTTAAAGTCCAAAAGATTTCAACTTCCCTTCCTAAAAACTAACTCATTTGTTTTCCAGCCTCTAAGCAAGGTGAGATTTAGAATGCTTGTTTGGAAAGAAAGAGGAAGGACAAATTTACTTCGGATAGTGAAGGAAGCAAGGAAGGGAGATGAAATATTTTTTTAAAAGATACAAAATATGTATATTTTTTTCCCCAATTTTTCTTAAATCAGTTTTTACAGTGTGGCTTTGTTTTCTGATTTCAAGAACTGTGACTTCCCCAGAAGTCAGTTTTGCAAATATAAATTAATAATTTTCAACCCAAATGAAAATGACTTTTGATTATTTGTACTCCCATTCATTTCTGATAGCGCCGATAATCAGAAGCTCAGAATGAAAGCAGTTTCAGACTCTCCCAACTACAGAAAATAAGACCAAGGAAAATGCACATGTCAGTTAAGGTCTTGTGGTAAATCAGTAATAAAGCTAAGAATAAAACATTCATGTTCTAACTTACACTGATAGGGTCACTAATTTACACTATTCTGCCTCTAATGAGCACTGATTATTTTGAAGATATAAAAGTTCAGTTCTTTCATAGTGCTGGGCACTCTGCTGCTGCATGGTATTCATGCTATCACTAGAGCTGGAAATGAAGGTCATCTGGTCCTCTTCCTGAAGACACAACTATCTCCATTCAACTGCAGTGGCTCAGCTGATGAAAATTTCATTGTGAGTTGAAAACTGATTGCAGAACACAACCAGCAGTAGGAATCAGGGTGAGTGGGATGATAGAAAGGATGATAGAATGGGTTTATTTAAAAAAAGGCAGAAGCCCATTGGGGAAACACTAGACGAGTATATCTCTTGCAAGACCACACACGGGGAGTGACTCTTGGAGGTCATAATTCATCTGTGGACATGGGTATCAAGTTTATTCTAAATAAAAATGAAAAAATAGTACATTTTTCTTAGGGAGACAGTTGAACAGAACTGAATTCCTAGCATTCCCTGAAATCAGTTCTCTTCTCTTCTGTGCGCATAAGCTAAATTTCAAATCAGGAGGAGACAAAAAGACCTGGTAGAAAGTGGATTTTTTTTAACACATAAAATTCAGCTTGCTCATGTTCATGCAGATCTCATGATACCTCATCCTCTCCTTTTGTAACCCAGTGAGCCCTCAGAAAAGACACTTAACAAGTCACCTTACTAGGCACCTTAACAAGTCCAGAGAAACCCCCGAGGCTTCACGTCCCATCTTTATCTCACCACAGTTCCCATTTTGTTTCCTCTTTGGCTTTAACACCTGGAGGTTAAGTGAATTGCCCACTATCACAAGGCAAATAGTTAATATGGGAGCTTGACTACAGCCTGCCCTTGATCTGTTTCTCCTACGGCATCCCTGTTCCAGCTAATGCTATGACCATTCTCCAGGATGGAATCGTGAACTCCATCCTCCTTATCCACTTTTAAGGAGGGCATGTCTCTTAATTCTACATCAGAACTGACTTTTGAACTGATCACATTTTTTGCATCCTTATTCTTCTACCTTCCCCTACCCTTTTTCATCTCTCACCTGAACTCTAGCAACACTTTGCTAAGTAATTTTCTTGCCGCAAATTTCTTTAATCTTTTTCATCCACTGTCATTTCATACACTTTCCAAAGAAACAGTTGTGATTATGTCCCTTCTGTATGCAGAGACATCCAAATTATTCCTTCAAATGACACCCTAAATCTAATCAAGCTGCTTCCAGAATACCTATGTGTGTGTGCCTGTGTGTGTGTATACATATATATCTATATTTACTATTTACCCACTCTGATTTTTGGAAATTATGTCATTTCAAAAAACACAACATGCCCTTTAAGTCTCTACATCATTAGGGTTAAATTTGGACTCAGGAGACAGGAAAAAAAAATGTTATAAGTGGTTCACACACGAAATAAATTTGAATTTCTTTCCCATAAAATAAGTCTTGAGATAGGCAGCCCGATGATGGTGTGGCACCCCCACAGTTGTCTCAGCCCTGGATTCCTCTTTCTATCTTCCATTGTCAGCACTTCCTTCTGTACTTTTTAAATATGCTCATAACCCGAGGTGGCTTTCAGAGCTCTAATGACCACATCTGAGTTCCAAACTGACATCAAGTAGAAATATTCATTGTTTTCCCTGTAAGGTAACTTCTTGGACATCTCACATCATATTCTTATATCTCATTGTATAGAACTTTGTCACATAACCATGCAGAGTTACTTGAGAAGCTGCAAAATGTAAATTTTGAACTGGATTTGTTCCCAACCCCTTGTAAATGCAAGATTTCTGATAGAAAGGTGAAGTCTAACCCATAGCTTTACATATCAGCTAAAATGTCTTTATTTTTCCCCTAACTTCCACACGCAGAAGTTTTCTCTCCCATGCTTATCAAACATTTGTTGTATATCTCATATGTGTGCGATATATATGTATGATTATACATATATGTGTGTATGTATTTAATTCTTTTTACTTCTATTTCCCTTACCATAAAGGAAGACTTTGTAGGCAGAGATCATAGCTCACTCAACATTTTATCTTGATGTCTAGTACACAGTAAGTCTTTGATAACTGTTTGTTGAATAAGTGAATACATGCCTGCATGCATGCACAATTAAATCATGTTTTTGAGGTCCTTGAGTGAATTGCAGTTTATGCTGATGATAAAATTTAGGCTCTGATTTTCCTGTTGGTGATGAATACAGGCTTGCTAACCCCCACAGGCCGGAGAAGGCAATGGCACCCCACTCCAGTACTCTTGCCTGGAGAATCCCATGGACGGAGGAGCCTGGTGGGCTGCAGTCCAAGGGGTCGCTAAGAGTCACACCCGACTGAGTGACTTCACTTTCACCATTGGAGAAGGAAATGGCACCCCACTCCAGTGTTCTTGCCTGGAGAATCCCAGGGACGGGGGAGCCTGGTGGGCTGCCATCTCTGGGGTCGCACAGAGTCAGACACAACTGAAGCGACTTAGCAGCAGCAGCAGCAACCCCCACAGGCAGGGTTTCTGCGTATGGTTGTGCTGATTGGTCACTGCTTTACTACAAGCATCCTGGAGAGAGTACTTTTTCTATTTGCCCAGAGTCTCTATATGAACTTACACCTGGCTGTCCATGGTGGTGTCTTAAGAGGCTCAGGAGGCCTTTAACCAGGGAGTGGTGTCTACTTGGCCATCTGTGGACTACAGAGGTGCAGGAAAGCACAAGGAAGGAACAGCACGATGACCCTCAGAAGCAGCAGACTATCTCACCTCTTTCTCTTTTTTCCTCTGGCCCTCACTTGAGCATCCCTTTATTTACATCTCAACTTTCAGAATACAGGTATTCCTACCATTAAAAATGCTGTGGATTATAGCCTCTACTTGGGGAGCCATACATTTAAATCAGAGGGAAAGCATCTGAAGATAATTGGGAGTGTTCTGAGGCTGCAAATGTTTCCTTGCTAAACGTATTCTGCGTCAGCAGCATGGAGGGCATTTGGAGGACCTGCAGACTGAAAGGCAAATGCAGGGGGGTGGAGGATTCCACATAGTGTGGTTGTTGTCCAGGCTGCATTCCAAGAAGAAAGAACTTTCTGTATTCTCCATGTCTGCTTCGCCGGCATTCACAGTGCCACTGTGAGTCACTGCGTTAGTAGGGTTGTGGAGCTCGTGGAGTCTTGGCCCACAGAAAGCTGCCCCCTCCAATAAGGTTGCCGTATATATCCTATGGAGTTTCCCTGGTAGCTCAGCTGGTAAAGAATCTGCCTGCAATGCAGGAGACCCTGGTTCGATTCCTGGGTAGGGAAGATCTGCTGGAGAAGGGATAGGCTACCCATTCCAGTATTATTCAGCTTCCTTGGTGATTCAGATGGTAAAGAATCCACATGCAATGCAGGAGATCTGGGTTCGATCCCTGGCTTGGGAAGATCCCCTGGAGGAGGGCATGGCAACGCACTCCATTATTCTTGCCTGGAGAATCCCCATGGACAGGGGAACCTGGCGGACTATGATTCATAGGGTCACAAAGAGTTGGACTCGACTGAATGACTAAGCACACACACATATATCCTATGAGCTATGATGCTTGGGATTGTTTTCCCATCAGCTCCTGAAGCAGATACCTGCGTTCTTCCTTGGACATTGTACACTGTAAAATGTGAGGATCAGAGATATTTATTACCAGTGCCTTCCTCTCCAGGCGGCGGATAAATTTCCTTTTTTTCCAGATGGCTCACTGGCCAGAAAAAGAAGGGACTGCTGGCCATCTGCTTCCTGTTGCCTTTTCAAGCTGGCTAGCCACTCAGCAAAGCTGGCAAAGCCCAAGGCACCAGCTGTCAGTCTAGGCTGCCCTGCTGGCCCTGTACCTTGCCACACTAGGCGTGATAGAGCAGGGGCCATGCTGAAATCAGTGTTTGACACTCATGAGGCGGGAAAGCTTCCTTCCAAACCCAGGCCAGCCAGCTTCCCTGATGATAAACATAACAAGACTGCCTGCTCTGGGACTTCCTCTGACAGTGGTATTCTGCTGACTTAATATGGGATGAAAAGGGATGACTTTGGGTAGAAGAAAGGCAGTGTTTATGGTCAACTGATAGGACAAAATTTAATATAATTCTGAATCCCATATAAGTAAAACAATTCAGTCATAATTTCCAATTTACCCTTTTGTTTCTGTTTTTTTCTAATGTTATTGTTTACAATGACAAAATAAACATCTGCTCATTGCAGAAAATCTATAAAGTACTGTTGGAGATTTAGAATGTCACTCATAATTCTGTGAACTACAGAGATAACTAGATTTATTTTGTTGTTCAATCATTGTCTTTTTTTTCCTTCTTAGTATCTTTGAGGTCACATTCTAGATACAGTTTTTTCTGTTTTTGTTTTGTGGCTTAACGCTACATATAAACATTTTTAACAAATAAAAATATTTTTGGTGACTAGTATTATAATGCATGATAACCTCTTAATTCACTTGCTGCTCCTGCTGCTGCTAAATCGCTTCAGTCGTGCCCGACTCTGCGCAACCCCATAGACGGCAGCCCAACAGTTTCTCTCATCCCTGGGATTCTCCAGGCAAGAACGCTGGAGTGGGTTGGCATTTCCTTCTCCAATGCATGAAAGTGAAAAGTGAAAGTGAAGTCGCTCAGTCATGTCCGGCTCTTCACAACCTCATGGACTGCAGCCTATCAGGCTCCTCTGTCCATGGGATTTTCCAGGCAAGAGTACTGGAGTGGGGTGCCATCGCCTTCTCCATTAATTCACTTAACTGCTCCCTAATTGCTCCCAACTTTTTACTATTTTAAATAATTGTATAATAGAACATCATTGTGCCTAAAGCTTATATTTGTATTTTAGATTATTTCTTGAGGGTCATTTCCAGAAATAGAATGACTGTGCTAATTTTAAGGAAAATTTACTATACTGCTAAATTGCTTACAAATATACACACACACACACACACACACATTTCTTTTATATATATATATATATATGAAATATATAAATATATGTGAAACCATGAAACCAGCACTCTTTATATAAAGTTTCTTCAACAATAGGTATTTTCTTCCTTTTCGAAATTTCAGCTGATTTGGTGCTTTTTCTCACCTCAAAACCATGTCTTAATAGGTGGGTGTGGATAGAGGCCTTAAACCTGTTACACTGCACCAGACTTTCTTTATGCCAGGTTCTATGCAACGAATATAAGCTATAACCTGAACACTGATTCAGAAGTGGGGATGTATTATGAATCACTGTGTTTGAAAGGGATTCACTTTGCTCCGAGGCCCAGTGTGATGCTCCTCTTTGAATATTGCTTCCTCAATGTCTCATCTCCCTTACCTGACTCTGTGGCAGTCATCGATAGACCTGGGTCTTTAATGGCCCCTTCCCAAGGCCAGGTGGCCATACCTACAGGAAACAGCAAGAATGCTCTGCGGAGTGGTGAGGTTCTTAGCGCCAAGTTGGGCATGATGGTTGGCTTCCAGCACAGAGGGTCAGCAGGAAAGCGGGAGTCCTGCTAGGAGGCCAGGCTGCTTCAAAGGCACTAGGGTGAGAGGCCAGCCTTCTCAAAGGCACCTGGCCTCCTCTGGACTTAAGTCCACGGTCTGAAGTGCCCAGTGAATGGTGATGTATAACTGTTATACCATCTGTCATAGTCTCAGTTGTTTCTTTAGCTCTATCCTTGCTAAGCCTTTTAAGTCTCTTAGTAATTAGTATAGCTTTTACACGACTGGTTGATTGAAATTTCTGCCTTCTCTGATAAACTAAATCTCGTGTCTTTTCCCAGGGTACCAATAATTTTATCCCTCAAGCAATATATTCTACTAATTCTGGATTGCATTTATCTCTCTCTTTTCTGTATCTCCAAAGTTTTAAAAAATTATTATTGGATATCAAACATTTTGACAGTTTTTTTTTTAATTTTTATTTTTACTTTATTTTACTTTACATTACTGTATTGGTTTTGCCATACATTGACATGAATCCGTCTCGGGTGTACATGAGTTCCCAATCCTGAACCCCACCCCCACCTCCCACCCCATATCAGCTCTCTGGATCATCCCGGTGCACCAGTCCCAAGCATCCTGTATCCTGTATAGAACATAGACTGGCGATTCATTTCTTACATGATAGTATACATGTTTCAGTGCCATTCTCCCAAATCATCGCACCCTCTCCCTCTCCCTCAGAGTCCAAAAGTCCATTCTATACATCTGTGCAAACATTTTGACAGTTTTTAGAAGAGAGATTCAAATCTTTGTTTTATATCTCTAGTGTGCATATTTCCATTGAATTCCAGACTCATATGGCAAGCTGTCTACTTGATATCACTCCATGGACGTCACACAACCTATCATACTCAAAGTTGGACTTACTCTGGTAGTCTCTAGACTGACATCTTTACTATCTCCCTACCTCTCAGTTAATCACCAAGCCAAAATTNTTCTAAATTCCATATATATGTGTAAGTATACTGTATTGGTGTTTTTCTTTCTGGCTTACTTCACTCTGTATAATCAGCTCCAGCTTCGTCCACCTCATTAGAACTGATTCAAATGTATTCTTTTTAATGGCTGAGTAATACTCCATTGTGTATGTGTACCACAGCTTTCTTATCCATTCATCTGCTGATGGACATCTAGGTTGCTTCCATGTCCTGGCTATTATAAACAGTGCTGCGATGAACATTGGAGTACATGTGTCTCTTTCAATTCTGGTTTCCTTGGTGTGTATGCCCAGCAGTGGGATCACTGGATCATAAGGCAGTTCTATTTGCAAATTTTTAAGGAATCTCCACACTGTTCTCCATAGTGGCTGCACTAGTTTGCATTCCCACCAACAGTGTAAGAGGGTTCCCTTTTCTCCACACCCTCTCCAGCATTTTTTGCTTGTTGACTTTTGGATTGCAGCCATCTGACTGTCCAACCTCATTTCTTAACACTTTCCCCTCAGCCTGGCCTCCTGACCGCTCTCCATACAGGTCAAACATCCTTGGAGCTCCTTGCCTTTGCACTTCCTGCGTGACTCATCATTCCAGGGATCCCTCTCCTTCCAGCAGGCTGACCCAGAGCTTGCGTACATGGTAACTCAGCAAGTTTCTGAGGAAACGAAAGACACACAGAAGCGCCTCAAGGCCGAGGCCGGGGCCTGAGGCTGGGTCACATGGGCCACGGCAGGCCGCAGGGCAAGCCCAAGGTCAAAGCATGGGAAATACACTCCACCGCTTGCTGGGAGAAGCTTGCTGGGAAGATCACAAAGCAAGGAAGTGTAAATAGAGGGAGGGAGAGGAAGTACAGCCATTTTTCAGTCCACCATATTACCATCGCTTTCCTGTGTGGATCAGACCTGGGAGAAATCTCCTAGGGGTGAGGAATGGACTTTTCTTAATATGCCTTCTTATGCCTTTTGGATTTTAAATCTATCCAAATAATTAATAAATAATTTCAACTCTTTTTTAAGCTCTGTTTTAAATGTCCAGTAAGGAAGGAGATGGAAACATTTAGCTAAAGAAAATATGGGGCTTCATGATCCCTGCACAAGTTATGATAAATAACCACACGCTTGCTCAGTCTGCATTTCTAGCAGTCCAGCTTGCTAACTTCTTTGTATTTTGATTCTTTCTATAAGTCTGCCTGTCCTTGATGTCCATAATGATCAAGCGTTCAGTCCAAGAATAAGATACAACAATTATAAATGTATATTCACCCAACACAGGAGCACCTCAATAGGTAAGGCAAATACTAGAAACCATAACAGGAGAAATCTCAACAGTAACACAACAATAGTGGGGGACTTTGACACCCCACTTTATCAATGGACAGATCATCCTGATAGAAAATTAATAAGGAAACACAGGTTTTAAATGATACTTTAGACCAACTGGACTTAACTGATATTTATGGATCAGTCCAGCCAAAAGCAACGAAGTATACATTTTCTCAAGTATACACGGATCATTCTCCAGGATTGACCACATGTTGGGCCACAAGGCAAGCCTTGGTAAATTTAAGAAAACTGATATCATATCAAGCATCTTTTCTGATCACAATGCTATGAGATTAGAAATAAATTCTGCCTATCCTTAAAGAACGAAGTGGTTGAAGTGTCATTTTAGAGGGCTGGTGTCACGTGATGTTATGCAATGTGCATAAGGTCACCCCTTCGTGAGTTCAAATCCTAATTGTACCATTTCCTATCTGCAATTTCAGGCAACTCACTCATCTTATTTAAGTACCATTTTTCTCTGTAAAATGCAGAGAGTATCATCTATTCTTCAAGATTTGGGTAAGAATTAGAGGAAATAAATACACAATACCTAGAGAAATGTCTGGCACATATAATGTGAAAACAAATGGCACTATTTAGAAAGTTGAAACTTGATTTTTCTTTTCACAAACCATTTCCTATGTTACTTTAAAAATAAAACTTTGGGGGAATTTCCCTAGTAGTCCAATGGTTAGGACTCAGCATTTTCATTGCTGTGGGTCCAGCTTCAATATCTAGTTGAGGAACTAAGATCTCACATTCTGACAGAATGTGGTCCACTGGAGAAGGGAATGGCAAACCACTTCAGTATTCTTGCCTTGAGAACCCCATGAACAGTATGAAAAGGCAAAAAGATAGGACACTGAAAGATGAACTCCCCAGGTCAGTAGGTGCCCAATATGCTACTGGAGATCAGTGGAGAAATAACTCCAGAAAGAATGAAAGAATGGAGCCAAAGCAAAGACAACACCCAGTTTTGGATGGGACTGGTGGTAGAAGCAAGGTCTGATGCTGTAAAGAGCAATGTTACATAAGAACCTGGAATGTCAGGTCCATGAATCAAGGCAAAATGGAACTGGTCAAACAGGAGATGACAAGAGTGAATACTGACATTCTAGGAATCAGCAAACTAAGATGGACTGGAATAGGTGAATTTAACTCAGATGACCATTATATCTACTACTGCGGGCAGACTCCCACCCCATATCAGCTCTCTGGATCATCCCGGTGCACCAGTCCCAAGCATCCTGTATCCTGTATAGAACATAGACTGGCGATTCATTTCTTACATGATAGTATACATGTTTCAGTGCCATTCTCCCAAATCATCGCACCCTCTCCCTCTCCCTCAGAGTCCAAAAGTCCATTCTATACATCTGTGCAAACATTTTGACAGTTTTTAGAAGAGAGATTCAAATCTTTGTTTTATATCTCTAGTGTGCATATTTCCATTGAATTCCAGACTCATATGGCAAGCTGTCTACTTGATATCACTCCATGGACGTCACACAACCTATCATACTCAAAGTTGGACTTACTCTGGTAGTCTCTAGACTGACATCTTTACTATCTCCCTACCTCTCAGTTAATCACCAAGCCAAAATTTATACAGATAGAAAATAAAATTTGTATATCTCAATTCTGTCCACCGCCATTGCAAATCTAGCTGATCTCCTCACATACATCTTGGAACTCATTCCATCCTTCCTCTGTGCTAAAACCAAAGTGATCCTTGCAAAACCTAAATTAAATCAAGCCATGCCTCACACTCCTACAGTCTATTTTGAACTTGTTAATGGCTTCTCTTCATTTTTTTAAAATATGTTAATATAGTAAAAATATATACAACATAAAATTTGCCACTTTAACCATGTTAAGTGTACAGTTGTGTGAAATTAAGTACATTCCTACTGTGCATCTATCATCACTATCCACTTCTAAAACTTCATCATCCCCAATAGAAACTCTGTAATCATTAAGTAATAACTTCTCATTTCCCCTGTGACTCAGCTGATAAAAAATCTGCCTGAAATGCAGGAGACCTGGGTTCAATCCCTGAGTTGGGAAGATCACCTGGGGAAGGGAAAGGCTACCCACTCTAGTATTCTGGCCTGGAGAATTCCATGGACAGCCCATGCGGTTGCCAAAAGTTGGACACGACTGAGCAACTTTCACTTCACTTCAATTCGCATTTCCCCTCCTCACAGGGCCTACTAACATTTCATCTACCTTCTTTCTCTGTGAATTTATCTATTCTAGATGTTTCATACAAATGGAATCATATAATATTTGTACTTTTCTGGTCTGGCTTTTTTCATATTTCCAAGGTTTATCCATGTTGTTGATGTCTATATATCAGAATTTCATTTCTTTTTGTGTCCTTGCAAGAATATGCCACATACCCTGTGATAACCTAGAATGGTGGGATGGGGAGGGGAAAGTGCGAGGCACAAGAGGGAGGGGATATATATGTATACATATAGCTGAGTCACGTCATTAGAAACTGGAAACTAACAGCATTAGAAACAGTAGAAACTAACAGCATTTAAAGCAATTATACTCCAATTTTTTAAAATATAAATAAATAAAAATAACATGAATGGGTGGAAAAAATAATATATCACAAATTGTTTACTCATTCATCTCTTAAAGGACATTTGATTCATTTCTACATGCTGACTATTGTGAATAATGCTGATGTGAACATTCACATATAACTGAGTCCCTGTTTTCAGTTGTTTTGCTTCCTCTTATTTAATATTAAAAACTAAATATCTTAACCAAGCCTGTAAGTCTCTGTGTGATCTTGTTCCTCTGTTCTCATCTCCAGCACCTTCTGCTCTCCTAGCTCTTTTCTTTGGAGTCCTTACACCTGTGTGGCTTCTTATTGTATCAGTTGAAGGACAACTGAGTTACTTCCATTTTTATCTATCATGAGTAACACTGCTGTGAACATTTGTGTGCAAGTTTTTGTGGGACATGTATTGATATTTTCATTTTGTGGGGCTATATGCCTAGGACTGAATTGCTTGGTTATATGTTAATCAGATGTTGAACTTCTTCAGGAATCCATGTTCTTTTTTTTTTTTTTTGTACTATACTTAATGTACAATTATTATGTAAGTTACAAATATATAATGAATTTAGTGATTCACAATTTTTAAAAATTACACTCCATTTGTGGGGCTTCCTTGGGGGGTTCAGTGGTAAAGAATCCGTGTGCAAATGCAGGAGATGTGCGCTTGATCCTTGGGTTGCGAAGATCCCCTGGAAAAAGAAATGGCAACCCACTCCAGTATTCTTGCCTGGGAAATCTCATGGACAGACGAGCCTGGTGGGCTACAGTCCTTGGGGTCACAAAAAGAGTTAGACATGACTTAGTGACTAAACAGTGATAACCAATCTAATCACATGGACCACAGCCTTGTCTAACTCAATGAAACGATGAGCCATGCCATGTAGGGCCACCCAAGATGAAGGGGTCATGGCTGAGAGTTCTGACAAAACGTGGTCCACTGGAGAAGGGAATGGCAAACCACTTCAGTATTCTTGCCTTGAGAACCCCATGAACGGTATGAAAAGGCAAAAAGATAGAACACTGAAAGATGAACTCTCCAGGTCAGTAGGTGCCCAATATACTACTGGAGATCAGTGGAGAAATAACTCCAGAAAGAATGACGAGACAGAGCCAAAGCAAAAACAACATCCAGTTGTGGATATGACTGGTGATAGAAGCAAGGTCTGATGCTGTAAAGAGCAATATTGCATAGCAACCTGGAATGTTAGGTCCATGAATCAAGACAAATTGGAAGTGATCAAACAGGAGATGGCAAGAGTGACCAACATTTTAGGAATCAGCGAACTAAAACGGACTGAAATGGGTGAATTTAACTCAGATGACCATTATATCTACTATTGTGGGCAAGAATCCCTTAGAAGAAATGGAGTAGCCATCATAGTCAACAGAAGAGTCCAAAATACAGTACTTGGATGCAATCTCAAAAAAACAGAGTGATCTCTGTTTGTCTCCAAGGCAAACAATTCATATCAGGGTAATCCAAGTCTATGCCCCAACCAGTAATGCCGAAGAAGCTGAAGTTGAATGGTTCTATGAAGACCTACAAGACCTTTTAGAAATAACACCCCAAAAAGATGTCCTTTTCATTATAGGAGACTGGAATGCAAAAGTAGGAAGTCAAGAAAGACCTGGAGTAACAGACAAGTTTGGCTTTGGAACACAGAATGAAGCAGAGCAAAGTCTAATAGTGTTTTGCCAAGAGAATGCACTGGTCATAGCAAACACCCTCTTCCACAACACAAGAGAAGACTCTACATTAGGACATGACCAGATGGCCAACACCAAAATCAGACTGATTATATTTTTTGCAGCCAAAGATGGAGAAGCTCTATACAGTCAGCAAAAACAAGACTGGGAGCTGACTGTGGCTCAGATCATGAACTGCTTATTGCCAAATCAGACTTAAATTGAAGAAAGTAAGGAAAACCACTAGACCATTCAGATATGACCTAAATCAAATCCCTTATGATTATACAGTGGAAGTGAGAAATAGATTTAAGGGACTAGATCTGATAGAGTGCCTGATGAACTATGGACAGAGGTTCATGACATTGTACAGGAGACTGGGATCAAGACCATCCCCAAGAAAAAGAAATACAAAAAACAAAATGGCTGTCAGATTAGGCATTACAAATAGCTGTGAAAAGAAGAGAAGTGAAAAGCAAAGGAGGAAAGGAAAGATATGTCCATTCGGATGCAGAGTTCCTAAGAATAGCAAGGAAGAGATAAGAAAGCCTTCCTCAGTGATCAATGCAAAGAAATAGAGGAAAATAATAGAATTGGAAAGACTAGAGATCTCTTCAGGAAAATTAGAGATACCAAGGGAAAATTTCATGCAAAGATGGGCTCAATAAAGCACAGAAATGGTATGGACCTAACAGAAGCAGAAGATATTAACAGATGGCAAGAATACATAGAAGAACTGTACAAAAAAGATCTTCATGACCCAGATAATCACGATGGTGTGATGACTCACCTAGAGCCAGATACCTGGAATGTGAAGTCAAGTGGGCCTTAGGAAGCATCACTATGAACAAAGCTAGCGGACGTGATGGAATTCCAGTTTAGCTATTTCAATTCCTGAAAGATGATGCGGTGAAAGTGCTGCACTCAATATGCCAGCAAATTTGGAAAACTCAGCAGTGGCCATAGGACTGGAAAAGGTCAGTTTTCATTCCGATCCCAAAGAAAGGCAATGCCAAAGAGTGCTCAAACTACCACACAATTGCACTCATCTCACACGCTAATGAAGTAATGCTCAAAATTCTCCAAGCCAGGCTTCAGCAATACATGAACTGTGAACTTCTAGATGTTCCAGCTGGTTTTAGAAAAGGCAGAGGAACCAGAGATTCATTTGCCAACATCTGTTAGATCATTGAAAAAGCAAGAGAATTCAAAAAAAAACATCTATTTCTGCTTTATGGACTATGCCAAAGCCTTTGACTATGTGGATCACAATAAACTGTGGAAAATTCTGAAAGAGATGGGAATACCAGACCACCTAACCTGCCTCTTGAGAAATCTGTATGCAGGTCAGGAAGCAGCAGTTAGAACTGGACATGGAACAACACATTGGTTCCAAATAGGAAAGGGAGCATGCCAAGGCTGTATATTGTCACCCTGCTTATTTAACTTCTATGCCGAGTACATCATGAGAAATGTTGGGCTGGATGAAGCACAAGCTGGAATCAAGATTGCTGGGAGAAATATCAATAACTTCAGATATGTAGGTGACAGCATCCTTATCACAGAAAGCCAAGAAGAACTGAAGAGCCTCTTGATGAAAGTGAAAGAGGAGAGTGAAAAGTTGGCTTAAAGCTCAGCATTCAGAAAACTAAGATCACAGTGTCTGGTCCCATCACTTCATGGCAAATAGATGGGGAAACAGTGGAAACAGTGGCCAACTTTTTTTGCAGGGGTGGGGGCGACTTCAAAATATCTGCAGATGGTGATTGTAGCCATGAAATTAAAAGACGCTTACACCTTGGAAGGAAAGTTATGACCAACCTAGCAGCATATTGAAAAGCAGAAACATTGCCAACAAAGGTCCATCTCTCAAGGCTATGATTTTTCCAGTAGTCATGTATGGAGAGTTGGACTATATAGAAAGCTAAGTGCTGAAAAATTGATGCTTTTGAACTGTGGTGTTGGAGAAGACTCTTGAGAGTCCCTTGGACTGCAAGGAGATCCAACCAGTCCATCCTAAAGGAGATCAGTCCTGAATATTCGTTGGAAGGACTGATGTAGAAGCTGAAACTCCAATACTTTGGCCACCTGATGTAAAGAGCTGACTCATTTGAAAAGACCTTGATTTTGGGAAAGATTGAAGGCAAGAGAAGAAGGGGACAACAGAGGATAGATGGATGGCATCACAGTGGCACAATGAACAGTTTGAGTAAACTTGGGGTGTTGGTGATGGACAGGGAGCATGGCATGCTGCAGTCCATGGGTTGCAAAGAGTCGTACATGACTGAGTGACTGAACTGAACTGAACTGAACTGTGGCAGTTCTATTTTTAGCTTTTGGGAAACCTCTATTCTGCTTTTAACAGTGGTTGCACCAATTTACATTTTCATCAACGGTGTACAAAGGTTCCATTTTCTCCACATCCTTGCCAATATATATTGTGTTTTTTTAGATGATAGCCATTCTGAGAGATATGAGGTTATATCTTGTATAGTTTTGATATGCATTTCTCTGATCATTAGTAATGTTTAGCATTTTTTTCATGTCTGTTAGCCATCTGCATTTCCTCTTTGGAAAATGTCTAGTCGGTTCTTCTGCCCATTTTTAATTGAGTTGTTTATATTTTGATGTGTTGTATGAACTGCTTGTATATGTTGTATATTAACCACTTATTGGTCTTATCATTTGAAAATGTTTTCTCCCATTCAGTCAGTTGTCTTTTTGTTTTGCTGATGGTTTCCTTTGCTGTGCAAAAGGCTTCAAGTTTAATTAGGTTCTATTTGTTTATTTTCTGCTTTAATTTCCTTTGCTTTAGGAGACAGAGCCAAAAATTTTTGCTTTGAATTATTCAAAAAGTCTTCTGCCTGTGTTGTCCTCTAGGAGTTCTAAAGTTTCTGGTCTTATATTTATATCTTTAATCCATTTGAAATTATTTTTGTGTATGATGTTATGTAATGTTCTAATTTCATTGTTTTATATGTAGCTATCCAGTTTTCCCAGTGATATTTTTTTCTTTATTTCAGTTTAAAAAAGGAACTTTATGTGGCATGTAATTATAGAAATATCAAACCACTATGCTGTATACTTGAAACTAATATACTGTTTTAAGTAATCTTAGTTCAATGAAAAAATCTAAAATGAATTGTTTTAGTAACAGACTTTTATGAAACAGTTTGAATCTTCCAAGCCCCAACGCTAATTTTTGAAGAGACTGTCTTTTCTCTGTTGTATATTCTTGCCCCCTTTGTTATAGACTAATTGATCATAACTACGTGGGTTTATTTCTAGGCTCTCTATTCCATTCCATTGATCTATATGTCAATATTCATTCTTCCAGTTCAAGAATATGCAATATTTTTCCATTTCTTTAAATCACCTTCAGTTTCCTTTATCCGTGTTTAATAATTCTCATCGTGTCACCTCTCTGGTCAGGTTCATTCATAAGTTTTTTTGGTTGTTTTTTTTTTGGTAGGATGTGCTTTTAAAAGGGATTAGTTTTTTACTTTGCCTGTCTAATATTTAACTGTTAGTATGAAGAAATGTAACAAGTTTCTGTTTGTTAATCTTGTATCCTGGTACCCTGCTGAATTTGTTTATTAGTTCTAATAGTTTTTATGTGGAGTTTTGTTAGGGTTTTCACACACACACACACACACACACACACAAACACATAATGTCATGTCCTTGACATGTTCCCTTCCAATTTGGATACCTTACATTTCCTTTTCTTGTCTGATTTCTGTATCTAGGACTTCCAGTGTTATGTTGAATAACAGTGGTAAGAAGGGATATTTTTGTCTTGTTTTAAATTTTAGTGGGAAGGCTGTCAGCTTTTCACCATTGAGTGTTATGTTGGCTTGGGTTTTTCAAAATAGCTTCTATTATGCTGAGGTATATTCCCTCTATACTTACTTTGGTGAGAGGTATTTTTTTTTTATCATGAATGGATATTAAATTGTATCAAAACCTTTTTCTGTATCTATTGAGATAATCATGTGGTTTTTGTCTTTTATTGATGTGGTGTATCACGTTGATTGATTTTATGTATGTTGAACCATCTGTGACCCATGGATAAATCCAACCTGTTCATGGTGTATGATCCTTTTTATGTGTTGTTGGATTTGGTTTGCTAATATTTTGTTGAGAATGTTGAAGATGTTTACATTTATGTTCCTCAGTGATATTGACCTGTAAGTGAGATCTTTGGTTTGGGTTTCGGGGTGATGCTGGCCTCATAGAATGAGTCTAGAAGTGTTCCTTCCCCTGCAATTTTTTAAAATAGTTTGAGAAGGATAGGTGATAAGTCGTCTTTAATGTTTGGTATAATTAACCTTTGAAGCCACATGGTCCTGAACATTTGTTGGGAGTTTTAAAATTACTGACTCAATTTTATTACTAGTAATTGGCCTGTTCATATTTTCTGTTTCTTCCTGGTTCAGTCTTGGGAGATATCTTTCTAAGAATTTTTCCATTTCTTCTAGGTTGTCCATTTTGTTGGCATGTTGTTGTTCATAGTAGCGTCTTATAACCCTCTGTATTTCTGTAGTGTTTCATTTCTGATTTTAATGATTTGGGCCCGCTTTATTTTTTTTATTGATGAGGCTGGCTAAAGGTTTATCAATTTTATTTATCTTTTTAAATAACCAGCTCTTAGTTTCATTGATATTTCCTATTGTTCTTTTAGTGTCTATTTTAATTATTATTACTCTACTCTTTATGATTTTTTCCTTGTACATTTGGGGATTTGTTCATTCTTTTTTCTTTAGTTCCTTTAGTTGTGAGGTTAGGTTGTTTATTTGAGATTTTTATTGTTTCTTGAGGTAAGCTGTTATTGCTATAAATTTCCCTCTTGGAACTGCTTTTCCTGTTGTTCAAATCCCATAGGCTTTGGTCATCATGTTTTCATTTTCGTTTGTCTCTCAGTCTCAGTTCAGTTCAGTTGCAGTCGTGTCCGACTCTTTGAGACCCTATGGACTGCAGCACACCAGGCTTCCCTGTCCATCACCAACTCCCAGAGCCTACTCAAATTCATGTCTGTCAAGTCGATGAAATCATCCAACCATCTCATCCTCTATCGTTCCCTTCTCCTCCTGCCCTCAATATTTCCCAGCATCAGTCTTTTCCAATGAGTCAGTCTTCACATCAGGTGGCCAAAGTATTGGAGTTTCAGCTTCAGCATCAGTCCTTCCAATGAATATTGGACTGATTTCCTTTAGGATGGACTTGTTGGATCTCCTTGCAGTCCAAGAGACTCTCAAGAGTCTTCTCAACACTACAGTTCAAAAGCATCAATTATTCTGTGCTCAGCTTTCTTTATGGTCCAGCTTTTACAGCTATACATGACTACTCTAGGTATTTTTTTACTTCCTCTGATTTCTTCAATGATCCACTGGTTGTTTAGTAGCATATCGTTTAGCCTCCGTGTGTTTATGGATTGTTGTTGGGGGGTTTTTTTTGCTGTTTTTTTTTTTTTTTTAATTTTCTTCCTTTTTTGGTCACACTGTGTGGCATGAAGGATTTTAATTCTCTAACCAGAGGTAGAACCTATGTCCCCTGCAGTTTGTTTGTTTGTTTTTTCTCTTTTATCTTGAAGTTGATTTCTAGTATTAGCATTGTGATAGGAAAAGGTGAGAGGTAATTACATGTAAACTAATTATCAGTATATATGTTCTTGTTGCCATTTTATTAATTGTTTTGGATTTGTTTTTATAGGTCTTTTTACTTTTTGTTTTATTCTTCTATTGTAATCTGATGACTATCTTTAGTGTTATGTTTGGATTCCTTTTTCTTTTTTGTGTGTAGATATATTATAGATTTTTGGTTTGCAGTTTCCATGAGGTTTTAGTGTGTGTATATATATATATATATATAGCACCCCACTCCAGTACTCTCACCTGGAAAATCCCATGGATGAGGAGCCTGGTAGGCTGCAGTCCATGGGGTCGTGAAGAGTCGGGCACAACTGAGTGACTTCACTTTCACTTTTCACTTTCATGCATTGGAGAAGGAAATGGCAACCCACTCCAGTGTTCTTGCTTGGAGAATCCCAGGGACAGCGGAGCCTGGTGGGCTGCCGTCTATGGGGTTGCACAGAGTCAGACACGACTGAAGCAACTTAGCAGCAGCAGCATATATATATGTATATGTGTATGTATATATTATTTCAAGTTGCTGATCTCTTAATCTCAAATGCATTTTTGATACCCTGTCTTTGTATTCTCCTTCCTTCATGATAACTGTTTTCGATATCATATTTTATATATAATTATTTTGTGTACCCGTTAGTCGCTTATATTGACTATAAATAATTTCACTACTCTTGTTTTCTAACTTCCCTATCTTTATGTGCGGATGATTTCCTACTTTTACTGTATGTTTGCCTTAGTGAACTTTTTCATTTCATAATTTTCTTGTTTCTAGTTGTAGCATTTTCTTTTTTGCCTAGAAGAATGAAAATAAAGTGGGAGAAATAAGTCAGGTTTGTAGGCTGATGGCAAATAACCACGGAAGGAGTAAAAATTGATAATTCAGGGAAAAGAAAGAGAATGGTTGTAGTGATATCCTTGAATGGACATGAGGAGGATGGAGTCTAGTGACAAGTGGAGGATTATCCTTAAGTAGGAGTCCAGACAATCTATACCTTTTTTAACAGGAGGAGTGTGGATGTATAGGGCACAGGTGCAAGTAGGCTGGTAGATGTGGTTAGGAGTATACAGTTTTCTCCTCGCCAATTCTGTCATCTTAGAGAAATAGAAAGCAAGCCAGGCCAAGAGTGAGGACAGAGTAGGAGCTATGTGAGGTTTGTGAAAGGGGAGAGTATTAAATGGCTCTCTAGAAGAGTGATGGAAGGAAAGGATTAGAGAAATATAGTTGATCTTGGCAGAGCCAAAGGCCCATGTGAGAGATTACTAGTTACAAAATTTAAAGTGAGATATTCACCACAGTTGTGTGCCTGTGTTTTGTTTTGTTTTGTTTTTAACCTACAAAATAAGAACAGGTATTGAATAAGCAAAGTTGGATTAATCAGGAAAATATGTAAAGAGTTATGGGTATATACAAAAGTTACAAAAATGAGCCATGACCTTTAAGCCCAGTAAAGAAGGGAAGGACCTGAGCGAAAGGCACAATAACTTCGCTTCATCCCCAGACATCTGAATCCAGCAGCACAAGTGGCCTACTAAGAGCTCAAGGCTCACTGAAATATTCTTCATGTGAATTCAGGTGATGATATACAAAGTTGTGAATAAAAGTCCCTTTACCCATTTTCTTAGAGGGAACAACAGTTGAATTTGTGTTATCATTGCACAGAGGCAAGAAAAAAGCAATAGTCTGTTTATGACTGAATGTGTTGGTGTTTAAAAATATTCCAAGAGTCAATATTTAATTAACAAATTGCCATGCTCATTTCACTGATGGCACAATATGAGAGTATTAATTATACAATAAAGAATTAATGAATTCCTGTCAGGTAAATATGGAAGTTAAATATATATATATATATTTATTTATTTATATTTATATCTCACATGATCATTAAAACCATAGAGGAAATTAAAAAGACTGAAAAGTAGTCACTGGAAATATCCTTGTGTCAGAATACCTAAAGAAGGCAGCTTTTGTGGAATGCAGACTTTCCTTCTGTGGTCTAAATCCTGAGTACAATAAAATGGTTTATACACAGTATGCATAAAACAAACATTTGTTCAATGTATTGACTAAATAAATAAATGATAAGGAGTCATTTCTCAAACATGACATTTGTATGTGATAAAATCTTTCCTATTTCACCAGCCCCATGTAGGTTCAGTTTCTGGTTGGTAATTAGTGATGGTAGACTGCCTCTTCAGGTTGAAGAAGCTTCTGGTTGTTCATGCACCACCATTCCCCAACCAGGTGATGCTTGTAGTTCGTTACACTGATAATCTTCTATTACACCTAATGCTTTTTGCAAATATGATCTCTCAGTCTGAAAATTGCTTGTTGCCAAGCCCCTCAACCTCTCACTCACTTCTAACTTGTCCACAGGAAATTCCTTCTTTCTTTCCAGCAGCAATTCAAACATCACCGACCTCCTCTCCTTTCTCAGGCTTTCTTGGGTGAGGACTGGCTGTGGCATGGCTCCATCGTACCCACCACAGTGGCACTGCAGAGACCCTGGTTCCTGAGGCTGACCCACTGTGCCTCGTTTATTTCATCTACCCCAACCACTTCAGGGCCAAATGAAACACCTTGCAGTGGGGTCTGAGTTCTGTCCAGCCCTGAGGTGAGGTCATATAATCCAGAAACGCAAGGAAGGGCATTCCTTTTATAGTATGAACTTTAAACAATGAGAGACAGGCTTATTCCTATCTCTTCCTTCCTGTGCCCTAACCCCATTCAGTTCCAAAGCACAGAGGTATCCATACAGCCTTGGAGAATTCTAGTGTGATCAAGATTTTAGCTGTTTTTTCAAATCTTTGTTTTCCTTTATTTTCTCCTTCTTGCTCCTCAATAAAATGCTAGCCCAGGAACTTTGGCCTAGGTTCTGATGTCTATGGAAGGATCTGTCCTCCAAAATCCTGTGGTAATCTTTATCCTAACTTTAAATAACCTGTATCATAATTATTAGTTTACTTTTAGAGAGATTCTTAAGAGACTGTCTTTCAGCAGCTTCATTACTTAGCATCATGTTAGAACATGGTGGGTGATTTGATAAACAATGACTAATTAATTAATGGCTTGTGCTGTGCTAAGTTGCATCAGTCATGTCCGACTCTCTGCAACTCTATGGACTGTCGCCCACCAGGCTCCTCTGTCCATGGGATTCTCCAAGCAAGAATACTGGAGTGGGTTGCCATTTCCTGAGGACATCTTTCCGACCCAGGGATCTAACCCATGTCTCTTGTGTCTCCTGCATTGGCAGGCAGGTTTTTTATCATTAGCTACACCTGGGGAGCCCTTAATTAATATTAACAACTTAACCACTCCAGTACTCTTGCCGGAAAATCCCATGGACGGAGGACCCTGGAGGGCTGCAGTCCATGGGGTGGCTGAGGGTCGTACATGACTGAGCAACTTCACTTTCACTTTTCACTTTTATGCATTGGGGAAGGAAATGGCACCCCACTCCAGTACTCTTGCCTGGAGAATCCCAGGGACGGGAGAGCCTGGTGGGCTGCTGTCTATGGGGTCGCACAGAGTTGGACACGACTGAAGTGACTTAGCAGTAGCAATATTAATCTATTACACAACACACTGAAAATGAGAAGATTCCTTAGACATTTTTGTTTTAACTATGGAGGAACAAACACAAGGCCAAGAGAAGTAAAGGGCTTTTCCCAAAGTTATGTAGCTATTGAGTAGCATGACTGGATTAGCACATTGGGGTTTCCACTCAAACAACACTATTCTTATTTTTAAATGACTGCTTCCATTTCTGTGAGAGGAAACAATACCAGGACCATTCTGACAAACTCCTTTTCTCCAGGCCAATTAAAATATAAAACTGGTTAACACTAACCATAGAAAAGAATGTTTCTTTGGGTCTGATTCCACTCTCCTATAAAGTTCCTGCTGCCATTTTTCCTGGATGTTGCCAGATGGTGTCTTGCATGTGACTGCAGACACAGTTCCACCAGCTCCCACGTGATACCGGTCTTCGCATTGCCTTCTTATTTTAATTGCTAGCATGAGCTCTATAGCCAGGACTTGCCGGTGCACATCTACAGGCTTGGCACACCTGTGGAGCCGCAGCTGTCTCTTCCTTTCTTCTGCAGGATTCTGGTTGTCCGTCAGCTCACTGTTAAGAGCCCCTGTGTGGTGTCCATGTGTCCATCTTCCCCTGAAATGGAGAGAATTTCCTGCACCTCCTCAAATTTAGCACCAAGTCTGGACCTTGGAGAGCAGGGCATTGCCTCCTAAACAGAATTACCTGTTTAGTCCTTATCCACAGCTCAGTGTTTCAGATATGGCTCTGCGGGATTGGTGAAATGCAGCTGAATGACTTGACCAGGAGTCCTAATGTGGAAGAGGGAGGAGGTAAGGCGGAACACAGGCATACCAACCCCCCAGGCTATCACAGCGTGCTCCACAAGCATCCCCTTTCCCAGAGCAAGGGCCAGTCCATGGGCTGTTCTTATTTGATCAGTGAGCTAAGAACGATTTAAATGCTTTTAAAAGATTGTAAACACAAAAAATCAAGCAGAATACGCTACAGACACATGTGACACAGAAAGCCTGAAATATTTACTGCCTGTCCCTTTACAGAAAAAGTTTTGTATACTCTTGTCCTGGAGGGAAAACAAAATGCACCAATTAGAAATGGGAAATAAAGCAATGTGCAGTATGAACTATGTAATTGTGAACTATAAATCAATTCCATTTGTTCTGCAACCTTATTAAAATCTTGCATTTTTTATCATGATGGGAACCAAAAGCATAGAGAAATGAGTTTCATCGGGTGGTGATTCATCACTGCCATAGCTGATGATGGCTCTGCTTCCAGCCACTGTGACCCTGTGCTGCCTCTGGTCTTACCGCCTGACTTGGCATTGGAGGCAGACACCATCCTCTCACATCCTGTCCTATTATTCTTGACTCGAAAGGGAGAACTTTACATGGACCCTTTCTTAGGATTAGGAGCCCCTTCCTCCCAGAACAGAGGTCTTCAGGCTTGTCTGTGGGTAGACTCTTGGGATTCTTGAACCACAGACTTCAGTTCTGCCAAAAGAAGTGAATCTGAGGACAGATACAATTTAGATTCATGCTGAGGCTCCTGCTACACATGAAAATAGATCTGATTTCTGTTTAATTTTATCTCAATTTGGTTTTGAATAGACCACAAATATAAATATTTGCTTCTTCCTTGCTGCAGATTTCCTTCAAGACCTGACCTAAGTGTAAAATTTAATAAAAAAATCTTGGAAATGGCAGGATGATTATTTTTCATTTCTATTTCCTTTGTCTTTGAAATTTAAATTCCTGTGTCCTTTCTGGCCGGTTGTTTGCTACCTTGTCATTGGTTGATAAAGGTTGCATGTGCCAAAAATATCCTAGGGTGCTAAAACATAAGAAAAATAAAAACCTTGCCATTGGCCACGTGCGACTGGTTTATTTATTCATTTTCACTTCATCACTCCATTTCTGTTTCCCAAGTGTCAATTAAAAACAGCAGCAAAGTGATGTCTTCTTTTAGTTTAGGAGAAAAAGAGGCTTCAACATTAATTCAATAAATACTACTTAGATTTAGTCATGTTAGATTAAAACAATAAGGATTATAATACCAGTGTCACAAACATGATTGACTTTATTATCCATGTGTCTGTTTTCTTTTGCTTTTTCTTACTTGGAATGAGAAGAGGAGTTGCCATAAAAAGTGGCCCCGGGCTACTGTCAGTCAACTTCTGTCACCTTTGGGGTGGGATCTCTGAATACCATTATCTGAGCCTCAGTTTCCTTTAAAGTAAAACAGAGCATCAGTTTGTCATTTATCTATCCCTTGTGGAAGACATTGGAAGAGAGAATGAGATAATGTCCATAGAATCTTTTATATTTCTTAGAGGAGAGTTCCTCTGTAGCATTTTAAGGACAAGTTTTCTGGAAGAACATAAATATTCACCTGAGATAGCTGATGCTGAAGCTGAAACTCCAGTATTTTGTCATCTGATGCAAGAAGCTGACTCATTGGAAGAAAGTCCCTGATGCTGGGAAAGCTTGGGGGCAGAAGGAGAAGAGGGTATTAGAGGATGAGATGGCTGGATGGCATCACTGATGAAGTGGACATGAACTTGGGGAAACTCCAGGTGATGATGAGGGACAAGGAGGCCTGGAGTGCTGCAGTCTATGGGGTATTGAAGAAGTGGACATGACTGGGCAACTGAACAACAATAACTGAGGTAATGGGACTGACACTGAGAACACAGGCTGGGAAAATGAACGTGCCTGGGTGGCTGATGATCAGAAATAACCCAAAGCCTTGTATTATTTGTTTTTCAGCTCAGACATCTCTTTGGTTGGTCTTCAACCATGCTCTCATTTTAACTAATTAATTAATTATTTATTTGTTTTTTTTGGGCTGCATATATGGCATATAGGATCTTAAAGTTTCCCAACCAGGGATCAAACCTGTAACCATGCAATGGAACTGTGCAGAGACTTAACCAACTGGACTGCCAAGGAAGTCACCCATGATCCCATTTTGCTGCTAAGCTGCTAAGTTGCTAAGTCCCTTCAGTCGTGTCCGACTCTGTGCGACCCCATAGACGGCAGCCCACCAGGCTCCCCCATCCCTGGGATTCTCTAGGCAAGAATACTGGAGTGGGTTGCCATTTCCTTCTCCAATGCATGAAAGTGAAAAGTCAAAGTGAAGTCGCTCAGTCGTTTCCGACTCTTCACGACCCCATGGACTGCAGCAGGCTCCTCTGTCCATGGGATTCTCCAGGCAAGAGTACTGGAGTGGGGTGCCATTGCCTTCTCTGATCCCATATTAAATCCTGGGTAAAAGATGAGATTTGATTTGTTGGAACTTTGATACTGCTTATTTGTAATAAATAATCTCACAATAGTACCCATAGCTACCTTTCAGCTTTTGAGACATCTATGTTTAAGTTGTTTGCATTTTGTCCTGCTATGAAGCTGCTCTTACTTCAGCACAATAGAACCTAAATAAATTAAACAAAAAGGAATTAAATAGATATGGTGTTTTCAAAAACAAGCAGACCAACGGGACCTATAGTATTAGAAGTTTTCTTAGACTACGCTCTGTTAACTAATGTTTATGTTCACTATAAAATATCCCACCTGATGTCAGCAGCCTGTTGAATAAATATTCCATGTTCTCTACTATGCTGACATACAGCTCCCTTGAGCTGAGTAGTATATTTATCAAGATTCTGTGTGTTTATACTCAAACTGGATTAGGCTATTTGTGTTGATTACTTCAATGATCTAATTTGATTACACCTTGCCAACACTTAATAAAATATGAATTTGAAAGAAAATTATTTTCTCAATAAGAACTAAGACTATTCAGGAAAGTAATTTTTAAAAGGAATCCCAAAAATAATTAGTCTTGAATTAGATGTGAGCAATGAGAAAATCAGATAATTTCTCACTTGAATTGTTTGAAAAAGATCTTCAAGTTCTTGTTCTATTTAAAAAAAGACTAAACTTGGAAATTGTAGAGTGAAATATAGATGTTTTAAGAAATAAGAATAATATGGACTCTAATTGGTAGAACTGTAATTAAAGAAATTACCAAAAAATAAATCAGAAAAGGTATAAATCATTAGATATAAACACAGTAATGGTTGGATCTTAAAAGCATTATGCAGGAAAAAAGGCAAGAAATTGAATAAGAACTATAGCACAATACCATATGTATGAGTTTAAATTCAAATCAATTCAGCTCAGTTGCTCAGTCGTGTCTGACTCTTTGCGGCCCCATGAACTGCAACTTGCCAGGCCTCTAGGTTCATCACCAATTCCTGGAATTCACCCAAACTCATGTCCATTGAATCAGTGATGCCATCCAACCATCTCACCTTCTGTTGTGCCCTTCTTCTCCTGCCCTCAATCTTTCTTTCCCAGCATCAGGGTCTTTTCAAATGAGTCAGTTCTTCACATCAGGAGGCCAAAGTATTGGGGTTTCAGCTTCAGCATCAGTCCTTCCAATGAACACCCAGGACTGATCTCCCCTAGGATGGACTGGTTGGATCTCCTTGCAGTCCAAGGGACTCTCAAGAGTCTTCTCCAACACCACAGTTCGAAAGCATCAATTCTTCAGTGCTCAGCTTTCTGTATAGTCCAACTCTCACATTCATATATGACCACTGGAAAAAGCCATAGCCTTGACTAGACAGACCTTTGTTGGCAAAGTAATGTCTCTGCTTTTCAATATGCTGTGTAGATTGGTCATATCTTTCCTTCCAAGGAGTAAGCATCTTTTAATTTCATGGCTATAATCATCATCTGCAGAGATTTTGGAGCCCAGAAAAATAAAGTCTGACACTGTTTCCACTGTTTCCCCATCTATTTGGCATGAAGTGATGGGATCAGATGCCATGATCTTAGTTTTCTGAATGTTGAGCTTTAAGTCAACTTTTATACCCTCCTCTTTCATCAAGAGGCTCTTTAGTTCTTCTTCACTTTCTGCCATAAGAGTGGTGTCATCTGCATATCTGAGGTTATTGATATTTCTCCCGGCAATCTTGATTCCAGCTTGTGCTTCTTCCAGTCCAGCATTTCTCATGAAGTACTCAACATTTAAGTTAAATAAGTAGGGTGACAATGTACAGCCCTGACATACTCATGCTTTTTAATAGCTATCTAGGTTGGTCATAACTTTTCTTCCAAGGAGCAAGCGTCTTTCAATTTCATGGCTGCAGTCACAATCTGCAGTGACTTTGGAGTCCCAAAATATAAAGTCAGCCACTGTTTCCCCATCTATTTGTCATGAAGTGATGGGACCAGATGCCATGATCTTAGTTTTCTGAATTTTGAGACTGCATCATCATATACTTCCCATGAAGCTACTTGTGAACAAAATATTTTCTCAAATCATTTTTTCTTAATGGTTCCTTTTAGATCTTGAGATCATATACAAAATACTTAATTTGCAGTATGTTAAAAAATATTTAAAGGTCACAAACTTTAAAGAATAATTATATATTTTTGGCTGTGCTGGTTCTTCATCACTGTTTGGACTTTTCTTTAGTTGTGACGAGTGGGGACTACAATCCAGTTGCAATGCACTGGCTTCTCATTGCTGTGACTTCTCTTGTAGAGCATGGGCTCTAGGGTATGCAGGCTTCAGCAGCTATGGCCCGTGGGCTCAGTAGTTGTGGCTCCTGGGCTCTAGAGCACCGACTCAGTGACTCCTAGCATTGGCAGGCAGATTCTTTACCACTGAGCCACCTGGCAAGCCCCGTATTTATACAGTGGAAATCAGCAAACACTACCCAAAAATGTTTTTCTTCCTGGTGAGCCAGTGTAGCAGCATATCTAGACAAAATATAAGTGTGTATTCTAGTAGGTGGACTAGACAATTTATCCTAGGAAGGGGCAATTGAGAGGAGGGTTGGGGGCATGGAACCTCCATCATCCTGTTTGTTGAGAAATTTTAGAGGTGTGTTCTCCCTCTAGTTTCTGCAGTAAGTATTAAGTACATGCCCATGACTCCTTAATTTGTGAAACACAAAGATCTTGTCCTCACATCATTCAGTCTGGTGCCAAACATAGTATTTTGAAGTTTTCAGACCTTGGTTCAATTCCAAAGTGCTTCTGGTAGAATGAGAATGAGCAACCCCATTAGGAAGAGAATGATCAAAAAAAGGAGTCTAAACACTGAAAATACTTTTGTATTACTTTAAACTTTAACATCTGCTATGCCTAAGGCAAGATAAGATTTCCATTAAAAATTACTGTTATACTTACTCCAGTCATATAGAAGGCTCCCAACAAACTTCACATCATGATTTTCATCAACCACCATCAACACATCAGCAGCAGCAACAGCAATCTCATTTATTGAGCAGTTACACTAAGCCAGGCCCTAGTGATTCAATCATTGCTTTATTAAGTGGTTACCATGTGCCATGCTTGTGCTAAATTAGTGGCTGTTGGTTTTCTTGGTCTCACAACCCCCTCACACTCTTAGAAATTGTTTTAGGCTTCAAAGAAACCTTGATTATGGAGGTATAGCCATTGATATTTACTATATTAGAAAGTTAAATGGGAATATTAAAAAATTTGTATTCATGTATTCTCTTACCAATAATAATATAAATCCATTATATGTTAACATAAAACATGTTTTTATGTGGACAACTATTTTTCCAAAGGAAAAAACGTTAGTGAGAAGAGTGTTACTGTTTTATAATTTTGCAAATCTCTTCAGTAAAAGGCCACTGGATTTTCTCATATCTGCTTCTGCATTCTATCTATTACAATATCTCTCACAATGTAGATTCTGGAAAATTCCATTCTGCACTCATTTGAGAATGAGAGTTAAAAAGGCAAATATGTCTTAGTGTGTGTGTGTGTTGTTTTTTTTTTCATCTAACCCTTTCTTCCCCTCTCCCTATGTCCATAAGTCTATGTCTTATTGTTTTTAATAAAGTAGTTTTGACCTCAGGACTGCCCCCATCCCGAGTCCATAGATCATACTTTAAAAACTTCTGGAAATGTGAGAATGGAGTCAAATCTCTCCTACCCTCGAAGAACTTACATTGCAAGGCTAAGTCTCTTATACACCTGTGTAAGCTCATAACAAGCTCATCCCTAATTTTAATAAAGTAGTTTTGACCTCAGGACTGCCCCCATCCCGAGTCCATAGATCATACTTTAAAAACTTCTGGAAATGTGAGAATGGAGTCAAATCTCTCCTACCCTCGAAGAACTTACATTGCAAGGCTAAGTCTCTTATACACCTGTGTAAGCTCATAACAAGCTCATCCCTATAAAATGTCTGTTTTATTGCTTCCATGTCTCGCCTGAGAAAACTGAGGACCAGAGAAGAGGTACTACTGGCAGGATTCAAAACGGCAGACCTCATACCCAATCTAGAGCTGATACTCGTATCTGCTACACAACCTGCTTCCTAAAGCATGACAGAGAGAAGTTCTTACCCACTTTTCAAAAGTTTCACCTAGGTAGGGAATTTAATCATCTTTTGAAGAGATCCTTTACGAAACAACTTCCACTCCAGTGTATTCTGTCACAACTGAAAATGATATCCCAAGGCAGGCCTTTCTTTTTTGGAAAGATAGCAAGTGCCTGAGATGGCTGATATACTCTGAAAAGAATATGGAAGTGACAGAGAAGAATCTGTATGGAAGACCTACCAGGAAAGTGCAGTTTTTGAACTGAGCCAAGCTGTACTGAGAGTAAAAAAAAGAAAAAGTTTGGTTTGTTGTTTCCAGCCAGTCAGAAGAGTGAGCTGCCGTGATCCAAAGGATTCTCTGCTTCCCCCAAAATTCATTCCTGCTGCAGACATATGGTGGCACAGGCCAGTAGCTTTGCTCTACTCAGATCAGACAGTAGGTCTGCGTGCTACCTAGCATTGTACTTATGAGTCATTGTCAGATACACAGGGATAAACAGAAAATAATATGTAACATCATCATTTATTGAAAAACTCCTAAGGAGTTTTATAAATGAAACTCTAAAAATCTCTACTTTATACTAGCTCAGTACCATGCATATGAGCTTCTTAGGTATAACTACCATAGAATTCTTTAAAGAATTACAAGACCTGGAAAGAAGTTCAAAGATGACCTGGCTTTTCTTCAGCATTCAGATAGTGCAGTAGAACAAAATCTTTGGAGTCCTAGAGATGAAGGTTAAACTGCAGGATTTTCCAGTGATTATGTGTATAGTTAAGTAATCTAAGCTTCAGTTTTTCCACCTGCAAATTGCGGAGGACAAAGTCATCCTCATAGGAACATTATGAGTCTTTTTTTTTTTTTAACCTACATATTTCTATTTACTGATTGATTTTTTTACTTTACAATACTGTATTGGTTTTGCCATACATCAACATGAATCTGCCACGGGTGTACACATGTTTCCAATCTTGAACTCCTCTCCCACCTCCCTCCCCATACCATCCCTCCAGGTCATCCCAGTGCACCAGCCCCAAGCATCCTGTATCCTGCATCGAACCTGGACTGGCGATTCATTTCTTATATGATATTATACATGTTTCAATGCCATTCTCCCAAGTCATCCCACCCTCGCCCTCTCCCTCATAGTCCAAAAGACTGTTCTATACATCTGTGTCTCTTTTGCTGTCTCGCATACAGGGTTATCATTACCATCTTTCTAAATTCCATGTATATGTGTAAGTATACTGTATTGGTGTTTTTCTTTCTGGCTTACTTCACTCTGTGTAATTGGCTCCAGTTTCATCCACCTCATTAGAACTGATTCAAATGTATTCTTTTTAATGGCTGAGTAATACTCCATTGTGTATATGTACCACAGCTTTCTTATCCATTC
>SJXQ01006095.1:0-77591 GCA_006408695.1 Aepyceros melampus
ACAAGGGTGCCCACTTTCACCGCTACTATTCAACATAGTTCTGGAAGTTTTGGCCACAGCAATCAGAGCAGAAAAAGAAATAAAAGGAATCCAGATTGGAAAAGAAGAAGTAAAGCTCTTACTGTTTGCTGATGATATGATCCTCTACATAGAAAACCCAAAAGACTCCACCAAAAATTTACTAGAGCTAATCAATGAATATAGTCAAGTTGAGGATATAAAATCAATACACAGAAATCCCTTGCATTCCTATACACTAATAATGAGAAAGTAGAAAAAGAAATTAAGGAATCAATTCCATTCACCATTGCAACGAAAAGAATAAAATACTTCATATTGCTTTTATGTGTAGTGGCATTAAGGAAATGCAAGAAGATTTGCTTTGTTTTCCTTGTTTCTTTATGCATCACTTCTCTTTATCTGCTGGAAGATTCTGATGCATCCCAACTCTTCTTGAGACTGCCTTACTGTTTTCTTCTACATCTATGTGCTTAGTGGCTCAGTTGTGTCTGACTCTTCATGACCCTATCGACTGTAGTCCTCCAGGCTCCTCTGTCCATGGGGATTGTCCAGGCAAGAAGACTAGAGTGGGTTACCATGCCCTACTCCAGGGGATCTTCCCAACCCAGGTATCGAACCCAGATCTCCCACATTGCAGGCCTATTCTTTTCTGTCTGAAGCACCAGGGAAACCCCTTCTACATTTGTAGCAACATCTAAAGAATAATTGAAGAATCTGAAGTCTTCCTCACTCACTAGACTTAAATCTGTTAAATCTTCAAGTGTCTGAATCTTGAAGTCATGTGTTCAGGATTATAAAGTTACAGAAATTAGGCAATTTTATGTATTATTGGAACTTCAGAAGAAACATGCTTAGTGTGATTTAGACTAAGCTTCCACTGCCATACATATAATATCCCTGAGCTATCCCTGTTTTAGGTTCCACTGGAGCCAGGATTGGTGTGAGAAGATGCAAAAAGTTATCAAGAGACTGTTCTGATCACCTTCTGGGACATTCTTTCTTTTCTCCCCTTTCTGCCGCTGCAGAAATTATTATTATTGCTGTTCAGTCTCTCAGTCATGTCTGACTCTTTGCGACCTCATGGACTCCAGCATGACGTGCTTACCTGTCCTTCACTATCTCCTGGAGATCGCTCAAACTCATGTCCATTGAGTTGATGAAGCCATCCAACCAACTCATCCTCTGTCATCCCCTTCTCCTCCTGTCTTCAATCTTACCACAAGCAGAGTCTTGCCTAATAAGTCAGCTCTTCCCATCAGGTGGCCAAAGTACTGGAGCTTCAGCTACAGCATCAGTCCTTTCAATGAATGTTCAGGATTGTAGGAGAGAAACACATACTATGACTATACATTAATACTTACTTTATTTTATCATGTGTCTAGCTACTATGCTGTGAGATAATTTTTGTGCATTATTATGCATGTTTCTAATTAGCTTTTTTGGTAATTTAATTAACATTAATACACACATAATTAATCCTCACAGTTGGTGACTTATAAAAGGCTTAAAGAAACTTGGTAGTGATCTCCTAGAGTGATGTCTCTCTCTCTCTCTCTTTGAATGGAAGCAAATCAACTGGGGATCTTGTTAATAATTCTGATTCTGAAGATTTGGGCAGGACTTGAGATTCTGTGTTTCTAAGATTCACTCAGGTGATGCAACACCAGATTTAATGGTTTAAGCACAACTCCAGAAGCAGTGAAACCTTACAATACTTTGACCTAAGTGTGTTAGTGTTAGTCACTCAGCTGTGTCTGACTCTTGCCAATTCATGGACTGTAGCCCACCAAGCTCCTTTGTCCAAAGAATTCTTCAGGCAAGAATACTGGAATAGGTTGCCACTTCCTTCTCCAGGGGTTCTTCCTGACTCAGGGATCGAACCTGGTCTCCTGTATTACAGGTGGAGTCTTTACCATATGAGCCAACAGGGAAGGCCCTGGATTACTTCAGTTTCGAGTCACTTGAAAGTTTTGCAGGAGTGTCATGAGCGGTGCCAGTTTTAAGGAAGGGAAACATTCAATTTTAAAGTCAAGATTTCAAATATTAAAATGATGTTTTCCACAAAAGATGTTGAAAATTCCTTTCATAGTAAATAAAACACAAAACGAATGCAGCTTCCAAAGCTGAAAAATACTGATGGAAGACAGCCCTTGGAAAGAAAGCCTGAGGGCTGCTATCCTGAAAAGTCCCTTCAAGAGGCATCAGATAAAAGCCTGGCATTCTCTGCATTCTAGATAGAATAAGGGATATAACACAAAAAGCTACCATTTTAGTGAGCTAGAACACAGATCACAGGAGGAATTTACAGACGGCAATTCAAGTTTTTTCATCACAGGGACTAATGACACCTGCTGGCATTCGTTGAGTGCAAAAGAACAGGAAGATTATATGGACAGTTACTGTTCATTATCTATATTTTATTGTATTCAATGAAATACAGAAAAAAAAGTTAATATTCTAGGATCTGAGTAAAAATATTTTCAACTACCATTTTAACAGAGGGCTAAGATAAACAACTACAATAGTTTTATATTAAATAAAATACATATTATACATATTTATACATATTAATATAAAATACATAACAAAATTATATAAAATATATAATTATAACTATATAATATGGGCTTCCCTGGTGACTTAGATAGTAAACAGTTTGCATGAAATATGTGAGACCTGGGTTCAATCCCTAGATTAGAAAGGTTCCCTGGAGAAGTGCTTATTTAACTGCTTTGTGGAGTATGTCATGAGAAATGCTGGGCTGAAGGAAGCACAAGGTGGAATCAAGATTGCCAGGAGAAATATCAATAACCTCAGATATGCAGATGACATCACCCTTATGGCAGTAAGTGAAGAAGAACTAAAGAGCCTCTTGATGAAAGTGAAAAAAGAGAGTGAAAAAGTTGGCTTAAAACTCAACATTCAGAAAAAGAAGATCATGGCATCTGGTCCCATCACTTCATGGGAAATAGATGGGGAAACAGTAGAAACAGTATCAGACTTTATTTTTCTGGGCTCCAAAATCACTGCAGATGATGAGTGCAGCCATGAAATTAAAACACACTTACTCCTTGGAAGGAAAGTTATGATCAAACTAGACAGTATATTCAAAAGCAGAGACATTACTTTGCCAACAAAGGTCCGTATAGTCAAGGCTATGGTTTTTTCCAGTATTCATGTATGGATGTGAGAGTTGGACTGTGAAGAAAGCTGAGCGCTGAAGAATTGATGCTTTTGAACTGTGGTGTTGGAGAAGATCTTGAGAGTCCCTTGGACTGCAAGGAGATTCAACCAGTCCATCCTAAAGGAGATCAGTCCTGGGTGTTCATTGGAAGGACTGATGTTGAAGCTGAAACTCCAATACTTTGGCCAACTGATGTGAAGAGATGACTCATTTGAAAAGACTCTGATGCTTGGAAAGATTCAGGGCAGGAGGAGAAGGGACAACAGCATGAGATGGTTGAATAGCATCACCGACTCAATGGACATGGGTTTGGGTAGACTCCGGCAGTTGATGATGGACAATGAGGCAAGGCATGCTGTGGTTCATGGGCTTGCAAAGGGTCACACATGACTGAGTGGCTGAACTGAACTGGAGAAGTGACTGGCTACCCATTCCAGTTCTTGCCTGGTGCATCCCTTGGACAGAGGAGCCTGGCAGGCTACAGTCCATGGGATCACAAAGAGTCAGACATAACTGAACAACTAATGCATACACAACTATATAATATGTAATACAATACTGCATAAAATGCTTTACATTCTTTTATGAGATGGTTCAGAGAAGGCAATGGCAACCCACTCCAGTACTCTTGCCTGGAAAATCCCATGGACGGAAGAGCCTGGTAGGCTGCAGTCCATGGGGTTGCAAAGAGTCAGACACGACTGAGCAACTTCACTTTCACTTTTCACTTTCATGCATTGGAGAAGGAAATGGCAACCCACGCCAGCATTCTTGCTTGGAGAATCCCAAGGACGGCAGAGCCTGGTGGGCTGCCATCTATGGAGGCACACAGAGTTGGACACGACTGAAGCGACTTAGCAGCAGCAGCAGCATGAGATAGTTAGTCAGGTGTGGCCATAAGATATGCTAAAGGAAAGACGAAGTTTATGTTACTTGCAGGTCCTAAAGAGAGCACAGCCTTGCAGGAACACTCAGGAGAGACACCTGAGTGGCCAGTAGGCAGAAGACAGAGTGAAGGGAAAGTTTAGGCCATGGTCTTGGGCTTTTTGCAAGAAAGACAAGGCAGGATGAACAACAGCCTAGGAGTGATAATTAAACAATTTTGATGGACTCAAAGCTGTCTGGGTGGACCCTAGTTGCCTGGTACCTGGCCCTGAGAAGATTAAGACAGGGAAAGGAATATAACCTGAGGGGTGAATAGGTCAGATGATGAGGATCTGGCTCCGGAAATTTTGCAAATCAAAGGCAATCTCCCAGCTGGACCTTTTGCCATCTCTAAATTGGCTATCCCAGGAGATAGTTTCTCCCCAGCCAGAAAAGGTTTTCAAGATACCAAGCATCATAATATACATAAAAATTTAAATATTTATATACTGCAAAGAACTATCTGGATAGTCCAGCTCTTTCTTTATCTGTTAGAATTCAGAAATGGGTGTTCAGTGCCTCCTAAAACTACCTTTTGGAGTTCAGTGTTAAGGCAGCTCATTCTTTACTAAGAATTTTCATAAGTACTTTCAACACATTCTAAAGATAAAGAAATGAAACCTTATTCTTAGGTATCCATATCCTATTTTTCTCATCATTTATTATTAGCATATGCCAAAATAACCATTAACAGAAAAGAGTCAGATTAATTTTGGTGTCACTTTGATAAAAACTAGACAATCATAGACAAGATTTTTCTCTTTCTGTTGTCTTCTCTGCCTTAATATTTATGTTGTTAAGGCCAGAGGTCTATGCCCACACTATGTTTGTACAGGGGATAGGAGCAATTGGAAGCAATGTAGAAAAGAGTGGAGGGAAACTTTAGGAAGAGAATGTAGGGTGTGGGAAAATCACGTGGTTTCTGTGATCTGATGAGTGTGACGCTTTTCACTAACTAGTTATATGGAAAGGTATTGTAAGGGAGTAGGATCTTGTAGTTCTTCCCCCATGCCCTCTGCCTGCCTTTTATCTGTCGAAAAACTTTAGCCAAAGAATAACTTTAATCAGAGAGTGAGCAAAAAGTACAGAAGCAAAAATATACATTCAGATAGGACAAAGTAATAATATGATATGAGTTGACTCATTAAAAAAGTCAAGGATCTTTAGTTCCTCTTAAGAGCTATAGATAATATCCAGTCCACATCCTTTGAGTTGTTTTGAAAATATTAAAATCCCCACCAGGTGGAAGAAATTAGCCATATTTTAGTAGACCCCAGCCTAGTTAGAACCAGAAGCTTGATGGTACTGACTGCCAGTTAACTCACAACTAACCAATGAGAAGAATGTCCATGAGCTGATCATGCTCTGCAACTCCCTTCTCAGCACACAGTGCCTTCTTATTTTCTCTGTCACCTCTCAGCAAAACATGAGGAGTGGGAAGTTGGTTCTTTAGGACATGAGTCCACCCTTTCCCTTGGCTTCCTCAATAAAGCTATCTTTCCTTTTACCCAATACTTATACCTGAGTATTGAATTCTTGAGCAATGAGTATCCAGACCCAAGTTCAGTAACAAGATGAGGTTGATTTTCTTAAAGAAGGATAAATGGGGCGGGAAAGAACTTGTCTGTCCCAGGTCCATGGCACTGTTTGGATTTTGCACTCTCTGAGTCTTCATTCCCTCTTCTGTACAATCAGGGTATTTGACAAATGATTCTTAAAGTACCTCTCAATTCTAAATTTGATTACTTTAATGCTTTTAATATTGAGAAAATGTATATGGTAATGTGTCCTCTTTGCACATCACCTAAAATGGGACATTATTAAATAATAAAATGTCAATATTCAACTGCACAGTGTAATTTTTGTAAATGCATTTTGAGACAAGAAGATTGTTCTAAGCATTTTTAGATGTTAATGCTTTAAAAAATTATTCTTTTTTCATATTGTGCCATTAGGAATAATTTATTTCTGGGTTTTAGCTGTCACCATCTATCTATGACCTTGTTTCAAAATATCACATTACCACCACATGGATACAAGTGTCCTGAAAACAGCAACTTAAAAATTAATAAGACAGTTAATACTGAAAGAATAAACCAATAAAATAAATTTACATGTTCAAATATCTATCACCTTATTTTTTAAAAGTTCTTAAAATAGATATAAAATTATAGCATAAGTTATTTTATTGAGATATTTTTAACCTTCCAGAATATGTTCCTGGCAGAGTTGACAATAAAACATTACTAAAATGCATTGTTAAGAGATCAAACTCTAACTATGCCTGTTCTACCACTCCTACCTCAATTAATTATAACATTTTGGAGCATGCCCATCTTTCCAGGTTCATTGTATCATGCTGTCAACATTATCACACACCATTCTGTAATTTTTTTTCCATTTTCATATAATAAAATATCTGTATGAGTGAGGAAACTGAACTGAGTTTTTATCAAGTCATTATTGCAGCAATATACAGTAAATAAGAACACAACAACATCACATTTGCCTTCTTCTATCTTTAGCAAGATTTTAATCTGCAGGATCCAGTCTGTCAGGTATTTTACTGGAAAATGGTAAGTTCTTCCCAAAAGGATGTCCTGCAGTTGCCACCTACTTCCAGAGGGCAGAGGCTATGTGACGTCTTAAATGCTACATCACATCAAGCGTGGGGAAAGACCAACTTCTCATAAAATTGAACTCATTCTTATAAAGGGACTTATTTACAGCCACAGATTTGATGTGATCCCCTGTGTTAAATGCAACTGCTGAGAGTTATGTTTTTCTTTTTGTGGTTGTCAGCCTAAGCCTCAGTTCATGAACCATTCAGGAAGTTCCTGGTAATGTAGGCAGCTGGGTTTATTTTTTATGAAAGTACCATGCTTTTTCAACACTGAAGGATGAGTACTACACAATGAGAAATAAGAAAAAGAGGATAATGCCATAGCCTTTTATACTTACACAAACTTTATAGGAAGTAGTAGCTTCCAATGAGACTATTTCTGCTATCACCACACACTCAGTTTCTACATCATATATATAATTGTATCGAGCTTCAGTTCAGTTTAGTTCAGTTGCTCAGTCGTGTCCAACCCTTATGACCCCATGAATCGTAGCACACCAGGCCTCCCTGTCCATCACCATCTCCCAGAGTTCATTCAAACTCATTTCCATTGAGTCGGTGATGCCATCCAGCCGTCTCAGCCTCCGTCGTCCCCTTCTCCCCCTGCCCTCAATACTCCCAGCATTTGAGTCTTTTCCAATGAGTCAACTCTTCGCATGAGGGGGCCAAAGTACTGGAGTTTCAGATTCAGCATCATCCCTTCCAAAGAAATCCCAGGGCCGATCTCCTTTAGAATAGACTGGTTGGATCTCCTTGCAGTCCAAGGGACTCTCAAGAGTCTTCTTCAACACTACAATTCAAAAGCATCAATTCTTTGGTGCTTAGCTTTCTTCACAGTCCAACTCTCACATCCATACATGACCACTGGAAAAACCATAGCCTTGACTAGACGGATCTTTGTTGGCAAAGTAGTGTCTCTGCTTTTGAATATGCTATATAGGTTGGTCATAACTTTTCTTCCAAGGAGTAAGTGTCTTGTAATTTCATGGCTGCAGTCACCAGCTGCAGTGATTTGGGAGCCCCTCAAAATAAATTTGACACTGTTTCCACTGTTTTCCCATCTATTTCCCATGAAGTGATGGGACCAGATGCCATGGTCTTTGTCTTCTGAATGTTGAGCTTTAAGCCAGCTTTTTCACTCTCCTATTTCACTTTCATCAAGAGGCTTTCTAGGTCCTCTTCACTTTCTGCCATAAGGGTAGTGTCATCTGCATATCTGAGGTTATTGATGTTTCTCCCTGCAATCTTGATTCCAGCTTGTGCTTCTTCCAGCCCAGCGTTGCTCATGATGTACTCTGCATATAAGTTAAATAAGCAGGGTGACAATATATAGCCTTGACATACTCCTTTTCCTATTTTGAACTAGTCTGTTGTTCCATGTCCAGGAAGTCTGTATCAAGCTTGAGAATAACTAAAAACCAATAGTGCTAATGTTGACTTTAAATCACCATTTGTCTATGTAAATCCTAATTAACACAGCAATTAGCAGTCACTATCAATTACTAAATGCCAGAATAAAGTCAGGGAAATATCATGTTTCATGATTGTGATAAGTTTGGCTAAAGTCTTGAGTAAAAAAACCCAAAACACTCTAAAAATATAAAAGTAAATATCCCTGATGACAATCATCTTCATATAATTCATTATAATATTGACTTTGTTTAAAATACTTTTCATGATAATACTATGGATATAAAATGAAACTAATGTCACTCAAAGAAACAGTTATTGTGATGTGCCAGAAGCAGTCAAATGCTGAATATACTAGGGTGAACCAAATACAAACAACTTTTTGCCTTCTATTCAGGGAGTGAGTTAAAAAGAAAATAAGCTAACAACTAATTTTAAAAGATTTGTTTTGAATAAAATCCAGAGAGAGCTATGATAGAGAGCTGGAATGGTGGATGGGAGAATCTTGTCTAGTCTAACCAGATAGGTGAGGAAATCTTCCCAGGCAGGTTTCAGATGTGCAGTTACATTGAATGAGATCTTGGGTTGTTAGAGGAAGTGGAACAATGCCAGCTGGCCTAGAGTATCACAGCTCAGGAGATAGGACATGTGAGGGGAACTGGTCCGCTGTCCATCATAATCAAAGGGGGTCTGGAAACCTTAGTAATTGGTTTACTTAACAAGCAATCAGTTCAGTTCATTTCAGTCACTCTGTCGTGTCTGGCTGTTTGTGACTCGAGGGACTGCAGCACGCCAGGCCTCCCTGTCCATCACCAACTCTTGGAGTTCACTCAAACTCATGCCCATCGAGTCAGTGATGCCATCTAGCCATTTCATCCTCTGTCGTCCCCTTTTCCTCCTACCCCCAATCTCTCCCAGCATCAAAGTCTTTTCCAAAGAGTCAACTCTTCACATGATGTGGCCAAAGTATGGAGTTTCAGCTTTAGCATCATTCCTTTCAAAGAACACCCAGGGCTGATCTCCTTTAGAATGGACTGGTTGGATCTCCTTGCAGTCCATGGGATAGATAACAGCTAAAATTGAATTTAAGAATTAAAACAGCCCCTCTGACAGTTGGATGGAAGCTGCACTGTGTGTGCAGGGGTGTGGGGCTGGGATCAAGATCAGGCAGACATGAGGGAGCCCAGTGCAGTCCCAGCATGAGGTGAGGGTGACAGAAAGAGGGTGGTGATGTTGAAAAGGAAGGAATGGATGGATTTAATATTTGCATCTGTGTAATGTTTTTACAATATCAGTTAGTATTTCTTCTCCTCCAGCCCCACCATCCCGCCAATTTTAAGTGTGCAATCCTCTCTGGGTTCATCTTCTCAGAGAAATCAGAAATATCTGTTTCTCTTTCTCTTTGTTTCCCAAAGCCTGGGCCCAATAAGAAAATGATGTTTTGTGCCTTTCTTTTCCCCATATCATAAATTCTGCTTCTGCTGATCATCTCTGTCAGCAGGCAAATATTATGTTGTTTCTTCTACTAAAATGTAAGCCCTCCCAATGACCACACTCCATCACCTTCTAGCCATCACATCATTTCTTAAGTTCCACTTACTGCAGAACTTTTTAAAGGTTAGTCCATGCTCCCTAGGCTCATCCTTCTCATCTGTTAGTCTAGGTCACCTCTCTTGAGTAAGGATTCTGTCCCTTCTTTTCTCCCACTAAGCCATCTTGCAAAGAGCTACAGAATTTCCCAAATGCCAAAATAACTTTATGGAAATTTTTATTTAGAAACAATCGTTTGTCTCAGTCTCTATGACTTTGTACTGTCTGGACTGCCTTTGACCACACTGCTCAACCCCTTTCAGTGTCTTCAGCTGGCTTAAGTCCCTCTGTTTGATTTCTAGGTGGTGAAAACCACAGAAATTTGTCCTGGGTCTCCTCCCCTGTCTACACACAGTCTCTAAGGAAGCTCATTCACCATGGCTGTAAGCATCCTCTCTGCCAATGACTCTCAGTTCCATATACTTCAGAAGTTATTCTTTGCTCTCCAGTCCCACTCACCCAACTACCCACTTCACAGGCCCAAATGGATGTCTGATGGACATTCCTAGCCTCTCATTCCAACAAATCTCTAAGTACCTCTCCTTCCCTTTTAGTAACAGCATTCTAGCTACCACTCCCAGGTGTTAAAGGCAAAAATCTGGAAGATATTTTGGCATTTCCCTTTTTTTTTTTTTACTTCCAAAATATATCTATAACCTAATCAGCAAGTCCTGTCAACTTACAGGAGCACATCCTATCTCACCCTAAGACTCCAGAGTAAATTCAGAATAATCTTTCAAAAATATGAATTAGATAATCTCTTCCTGCTTCAAACCTTACAGTGATTTCCTGGACCACAGAGGATGGAGACAACCCCTTGCCCTGGCTTTGATTCCTTCCTCCACCAGGAATGATTATCTCCTTCCTGACAGCCTCTTTGGAATTTGTCAAATTGGTCCTCCTTTAAGGCATTTGTTCTAGTTATTTCCTCTGCCTGAACTTTATCCTCAAGTATCCTCATTGAAATGGAGCAGGATCATATAGTCCTTGCCTCCCTAACATGTTCTTTGCCTGTTTTTTGCCTGTGAAAAACTTTAATCAAAGAATAAGTTTAATCAGAGAAGTGAGAAGTGCTGAAACAAAGGAAAACAGTCTAAGGAAACTAAGTAATAATAATGCAGTCATTACACATCATCAAGGACCTTTAGTTCTTTCTCAAGGGCTGTAGGTAATATTCTGAGTCATATCCTGTAAGCTGTCTTTATGGATACTAAAACCCCAGGTGGACAAGTTAACTACAAGATGACCAGAATGTACCTAGGACATGAGCTTCCATAATCCCGAGAACTGACCACAAAGAAATGGAAACAAATGGACCCTGGAATTGAAGATTAACTGTACCTAAAACATTCATGATGATGCTGGTCAGACCACCGATGACCAATTTGAAGATGACTGTTCGAGGTGACTACACTGTTTCTGCATGTAGTGCCCCCATCCCCGACTCTGTCTATAAATGCTTTCACCCCCTGCTTGTCAATGGAAGAGAGTCAGACTTTGGACAGATATCTGCCACCCTCCTCCAACTGTTGTCAGCGTCTGAAATAAAGCAAATTTTCCTTTCTACCAACTTGGCCTGCTTATTGGCTTTTGAGCAGCGAACAGTCAGACTTCCCAACACACACTCCTTTCAATAACATCCTGACTGATTCTTTCTTGTTTTATTCAAATCTCAACATCACCTCCCCAATGACCATCCATGCCATCCAAGAACAGTTCCCATTTGCCTGCCAGACCCCTTCAGTGCTCAAAATAGCACTTAGAAAAAGCAAAGGAACCAGAAATCAAATTGCCAACATTCACTGGATCATAGAGAAAGTAAGGGAATTCCAGAAAAGCATCTACTGCTCCATTGACTATGTTAAAGCCATTGACTGTGTAGATCAACAGATAACTGTGGGAAATTCTTAAAGACATGGAAATACTAGAGTACCTTACCTGACTCCTGAGATACCTTTATGCAGGTCAATAAGAAACAGAACTGTTCATGGAATAACTGGTTAATTTAAAATTGAGAAAGGCTGTATATTGTCACATTACTTATTTAACTTATATGCAGAAAATATTATGTGAAATGCCAGGCTGGATGAATCACAAGCTGGAATCAAGATTTCTGGGAGAAATATCAATAACCTCAGATATACATATCACTCTATTGGCATAAAGTGAAGAAAAAATAAAGAGAATCTTGATGAAGGTAAAAGAGGAGAGTGAAAATTTTGCTTAAAACTCAACATTCAAAAAACTAAGATCATGGCATTGGGTTCTATCACTTCATGGCAAATACAAGGGGAAAAAGTGGAAACAATGAAAGATTTTCTATTCTTGGGCTCCAAAATCACTGTGGACTGTGACTGAAGCCATGAAATTAAAAGACACTTGCTCCTTGGAAGGAAAACTATGACTAACTTAGATAATATATTAAAAAGTGGAGATGTCACTTTGCTGGTAAAGGTCTTTATAGTCAAAGCTACAGTTTTTCCAGTAGTCATGTATGGTTGTGAGAGTTGGACCATAAAGAAGGCTAAGCACTGAAGAATTGATGCTTTTGAGGTGTGGTTGTAGAGAATACTCTTGAGAGTCCCTTGTACTGCAAAGAGGTCAAACCAGTTGATCCTATAAGAAATCAACCGTGAATATTCATGGGAAAGGTTGATCCTGAGGCTGAATCTCCAATACTTTGGCTACCTGATGTGAAGAGCTGACTCACTGGGAAGGACCCTGTACCAGGAAAGTTTGAGGGCAAAAGGAAAAGAGAGTGGCAGAGGATGAGATGGTCAGATAGCATCACTGACTCATTGGGCAAATCTGAGCAAACTTTAGGAGACATTGGAGAACAGAGGGCCCTGGCATGCTGCATTCCCTGGAGTCACAGAGTTGGACATGACTTAACAAGTAAACAGCAAAAACAATGTAACACTTATGCAATCTAATATTTTTGCACTTCTACTACCTGGTTTATTGCCATCTCCAAAGAGCTCCATCCCCACACAATTCCAATAAGAAGTAGCTCTGGGAAAGTAGAAATAATGACTGTGTTGATCACCAAAGTAGCTGTAGCATCTGAAATGGTGCCTGACCATGGTGGGCTCTCAGTAATATTTGCTGGATGAATCAGGGCTGAATGACCATCAAGGGTAAACTCATAGGGACTAGAAATGAGAAAGAAAGGGAAAGATACCAAGATGTGATGACAGCAAAAAATTCAGGAGAGTCCAGAAAGACCATCAGGTAACTGAGCAGCTCCTGGGCTAGAGGCCTCCTACAGTTGCCAGGTGGACAAGCCACACATTTCCAATATTCATTCCAGAAGGAAACAAGAGCCCAATTGGAGTTTTAAAATTACTGCCTCAAAATAGATGGCAGCATGAGCCTCACATTTGCTTTGAGTCTCCTTTCCCAAAAACTCTCAGGAATGGGATATGGAAGCCAGGTGAATGCCACAACAGATGTGTATCACACTTAAAGAGCTCCAAGGCTATATGTCTAATTAGACATCATTGAACAATGCTATCAATATCTTTTGCTCTTAATATGTATGTAAACCCTAGACCATTAAGAATTATCTCAATAATTGGATCTTTGACCTGATTTGGAGTAGGGCCTCTAAGAAGCAGAAAATTCTAAGGCATATCTTGGCGAATGGAGAGAAGAAGGGATTTCATCATTTCCCAGGAGCAGTATGAAGAAGGCAGAAAAATGGATGTAGTTGAGAGCTCTACCGTGTGTCAGGAACTTTGGAGCCAAGGTTTCCCTGCAGTGGCACCAGGATGGGTCCATTACATTGTTCATAGCCCCCTGGAAGCATGAACTACCCAACACACTGAAAGACATGGGGCAGGGGGATGACAGATGATGCTTCAGTGGTGACATAAAAAACTTTGAGCCTTCTAACCATTCGGGATGCTCACCCCACAGGACAAATGAGTAAAAGGTCAGATGTGTCCCCTCAGCACCTGCATTCTATGGATGATCCTAAGGACATCCTAGCAAGAACATCCTTTCTCGAGTCACTTTCTTGATGAATCAAGATTTTAATCTGTTATTTCCTCTGACTCTGTAATTGGGAGGCTGCTGTGGGGGTGCAGCCTGTCAGCAGCTCCAGGGCTGCCATCTTGTTCCATCACCTTAACCACTACTATTCACATCTCTTCCTCCATAATTTATTTTTATTGTATCTTACAAAAGGGTCCATATGACATGGAATGAAAATAAAATTGAAAGGGAAAATGATAACAGGTTCTTCACCACAGATAGTTTGACAAAGTGCTTGTTTGGAGCAGTGTCATCCAGCAGAACTTTCTGCAACAATGGAAATGCTCTCTTCCTGCACTAGCACCACAGCTAACACTGAACACTGCAGATATGGCCCTTGTAAATGAGGGCCTCAATATCTCATTTAACTCTTGTAAATATGTTAAAATAACACATGACTAACAATGGCACCCCACTCCAGTACTCTTGCCTGGAAAATCTCATGGATGAAGGAGCCTGGTAGGCTGTAGTCCATGGGGTCAGTAAGAGTCGGACACGACTAAGCAACTTCCCTTTCACTTTTCTCTTTTATGCCTTGGAGAAGGAAATGGCAACCCACTCCAGTTTTCTTGCCTGGAGAATCCCAGGGATGGGGGAGCCTGGTGGGCTTCTGTCTATGGGATCGCACAGAGTCAGACACGACTGAAGCGACTTAGCAGTAGCAGTAGCAAAAGCTGCAGAATTGGACAGTGCTTATCTGGAGTACAGACAACCAGGCTCCAATGTTTACCTGTTTGCGAGTCACCCTCTCAAGTATCAATTTCCTCATATAATAAAATAAGGTAAAATAGAATTTATCATGAAGAAAACGTATGACACTTAATGAGATAATCCATGTTAGGTGTTTAGCACCCACCTCATGAGAATGGGATGCAGGCAAGAGTTATGAGGGTGATGGTTATGCTGACCACAGAGACAGAGTCCAGGGGCCTGTGGTAGGGCTCAAGAGAATGGGTGAGTGGCTGTTAGGTGAGAAAAGGGGTGTGGTGGGAAGCACAGGGATAATTTTTGAGATATCTTCAAAGTTGGAGATGAAGCCTCATAGCTGTCTGTGTCTGGGAGCACAGGACTGTGAGAGGGGACAGACCTGGTCCTGACAGCCACTTGAGGACACCAGAGGCTTAGCACCAGTGAATGCCCCAGGCTTCAGCTGCTCCCTTGAGCCAAATACAATGCAATGATCTCTGCTGCATCCAAATCATTTATTCAAAATCAAAACATGCATTTTTGAAATTATCAAATAATCTGAATCAAAGCATACATTTGCCTAAATCATCTGAAATTTACATCAAAAGATGTTCTGTTTTATATGTGTGTGTGCATGCATGCTCAGTCACTTCAGTGTGTCCAACTCTTGTGACCCTATTAACTCTAGCCCACCAGGCTCGTCTATCAATGGGATTCACCAGACAAGAATACTGAAGTGGGTTGCCATGCCTTTCTCCAGGAGATTTTCCTGACCTGTGGCTCTTAAGTCTCCTGCATTGTCAGGCGGGTTCTTTACCACTTTTGTCACTTAGGAAGCCCATACAAATGTATTTATGTGTGTACATATATACATATACATGTGTTATACATATATACACACACATATACATATATATGTATACCTACACACACACACACAGAGGCACAGATATGTTGATCTTGGTCCAAACAGGATATGCAAATCATATAATTTAAATAAGAAAACTTCACGTTAAAAAAAAAAAAACTAAGCTATTGTTAAGAAATAAGACAGAAGAGTGATTGTTGGATGTAAAAAGAACTCTTAAGGGCACCCTGGAGCTGTGAGAGAGGACTCAAGGACAGATACAGAGGAAAGGGCCTCAGACCTCAATGAAGAAAGTGGGACAAGACCAATGAGGTGATGGAGGATTGTGCCAGGTGTATCAGGCCAGAGTTGGCCCATAGCCCCTGGAATGGGAACCTATTTCTGGGGCACAGAAAAATTGAGCCCAATGAAGGGGCAGACAGAGTCTGGGTACATACATTCAGGTGTGAGGCCCAAAGCCCACAGGGTCCCTGTCAAGAGAGCCACAACAAACCAAGCCCCAGGACACAGGCAAGCTGAAGCTGACAGACAGTAGGGAGGGAGAGTTGATGCCACATGGATGCACTGCAGAGGCCTGTTTTCTCAGGCCTTTCTCAGGCCTCCAGAACACTTCTGTGCACAACGTGGGCCTCAGCAACACCTGTTTCCTCTGACCTGCAAGGGACAGAGGTCATGTAGGAAGCCAGCTTAGTGCACCTATGTTTCGGACAAAGGAGAGATCAAAAAGTACAAAAACCTGGATGGGCCTATCCTGTGCCATCTCCAGTTCCTGGCTGCTCAAGACTGCTCACATCAAGAGTTGCAGAAAGCAAGTAGCAGCAAAATGCTGGAGAGAGCAGCACCAAGCAGAAACCTAATCCTGGAGGAACACACTGCTGAGCAGTAAAGATAACACTTATCTCCCAAGATCTAGCCATGAGAACAGGAAGGGACCCCTTCCCTTTTTCTGCAGTATCTCTCAAGGGCCTTCTACTGACATCATCAAATCACCTGGCAAAGGAAAACTATTAAGAGGCCCATCTCTCTTTTCACAGATTGGAAAATGAAGAGTGAATCTGGACTTGAGACAATAAATTGATATCTAGCTGAACATAGCCTATGCCACCCACCCCACCCATCCATCCAACCAACACAACACTCACAAAACACTTCCTGGAATCTTATCTATGATTGGTGGAAAGAACTCTCTTCAGTGACAGAAGGATCTTTTGATAGAGTGTCCTTCTGGGTGTGAAATGATTGTTTCATCTTGCCATTAGTAAGTTTGCCACTGTGCAGGCTGAGTTAAAACCATGTGACAAAGAAGATGGACTTACAAGTGTTTCTGCTGCCTATGAACTCAGTTCAGAAATTCAGTAGACTCAATTTATCCCAGGGTCAGAATTTATCCTGTATGGACAACTGAAGATGAAGTGCCCTAGAACCCAAAATTTGCCTGTTCTTTCAATATGATGTAAAGAGCAAGTACAAAGTTTATTTTTTTAATTTAAATTTATTTATTTTAATTGGAGGCTAATTACTTTACAATATTGTATTCGTTCTGCCACACATCAACATGAATCCACCACAGGCGTACACGTGTTCCCCATCCTGAAACCCCTCCCACCTCCCTCCCCATACCATCCCTCCAGGTCATCCCAGTACACCAGCCCCAAAGATCCTGTATTGAACCTGGACTGGTGATTTGTTTCTTATATGATATTATACATGTTTCCATGCCATTCCCCCAAATCATCCCACCCTCTCCCTCTCCCACAGAGTCCAAAAGACTGTTCTATACATCTGTGTCTCTTTTGCTGTCTCGCATACAGGGTTATCATTACAATCTTTCTAAATTCCATATATATGCATTAGTATATAGTTATTCCAGTGGTCATGTATGGATGTGAGAGTTGGACTGTGAAGAAAGCTGAGCGCCGAAGAATTGATGATTTTGAACTGTGGTGTTGAAGACTCTTGAGAGTCCCTTGGACTGCAGGGAGATCCAACAAGTCTATTCTAAAGATCAGTCCTGGGTGTTCTTTGGAAGGAATGATGCTAAAGCTGAAATTCCAGTACTTTGGCCACCTCATGCAAAGAGTTGACTCATTGGAAAAGACTCTGATGCTGGGAGGTACTAGGGGCAGGAGGAGAAGGGAATGACAGAGGATGAGATGGCTGGATGGCATCACCAACTCGATGGACATGAGTTTGAATGAACTCCGGGAGTTGGTGATGGACAGGGAAGCCTGGCGTGCTGCAGTTGTGGGGTCGCAGAGTTGGACATGACTGAGCGATTGAACTGAACTGATACTGTATTGGTGGATATCTTTCTGGCTTACTTCACTCTGTATAACAGGCTCCAGTTTCATCCTCCTTATTAGAACTGATTCAAATGTATTCTTTTTAATGGCTCCATTGTGTATATGGACCACAGCTTTCTTATCCATTCATCTGCTGATGAACATCTAGGTTGCTTCCATGTCCTGGCTATTATAAACAGTGCTGCAATGAACATTGGGGTACACGTGTCTCTTTCAATTCTGGCTTCCTCAGTATGCCCAGCAGTGGGATTGCTGGGTCATAAAACAGTTCTACTTCCAGTTTCTTAAGGAATCTCCACACTGTTCTCCATAGTGGCTGTACTAGTTTACATTCCCACCAACAGTGTAAGAGGGTTCCCTTTTCTCCACACCCTCTCCAGCATTTATTGCTTGTAGACTTTTGGATCACAGCCATTCTGACTGGTGTGAAATGGTACCTCATTGTCGTTTTGATTTGCATTTCTCTGATAATGAGTGATGTTGAGCATCTTTTCATGTGTTTGTTAGCCATCTGTATGTCTTCTTTGGAGAAATGTCTGTTTACTTCTTTTGTCCATTTTTTGATTGGGTCATTTATTTTTCTGGAATTGAGGTCCTGCAGGAGTTGCTTGTACATTTTTTAGGTTAATTCTTTGTCATTTGCTATTATTTTCTCCTATTCTGAATGCTGTCTTTTCACCTTGCTTATAGTTTCCTTTGTTGTGCAGAAGCTTTTAATTTTAATTGGGTTCCATTTGTTTATTTTTGCTTTTATTTCCAATATTCTGAGAGGTGAGTCATAGAGGATCCTCCTGTGATTTATTAATAGTATCAAAAATACCACAAAATATTTGAAATCAATAAAGCCATGCAGTTTATTAAACATAATCATTTGTATCGGGGCTTATTCTTGCATATTCTCTTTTTATCTAAATAAGTAGAGCAAATACCACATTTTCTGAAAAATAAAGGAAGTCTAGTAAAAAATAAATAGCACTGTTATTATGACATAAAATTTTATAATAGAATGTGCTATGAATATTCATAAAAGCAGTTACTCTTGGGTCTTTAGCAACATTACATATGTAACATGATTCCTCTTCTATTTCCCTTCCTAATATTTCTCCCTACCTCACTTTTAAAACACCAATTTTTCCATTTTCCTCTTCAGTTATTTAAGTCATGCAATAAACCTGTTTTCATCTGCTGCAATAAACCTGTTTTCAGCTAGTTTTAATTGAAACATTATCTGTGAGCACTTTCAAGTCAGATCGTCATCATCAAAGCAAAAGAAAGAATTGAGGCAGTTTTGAGAAAACTCAGTGCCAGGACAAATTACTTAGATAAATGCTTTAATTTTACTATGTTTCTTCAACTAACCTTAAAACATGTGAATGAGTTTTCTATCCAGGGAATCACATGGTACAAAATCAATGTAAATCCAAATAAAGAGCTGAGAGCAGCCAGAGAGGTAAGCTCTATTTGTGGCTCTCTCCTCCCTCTGGTGGGGCTCTCTCCTCCCTCAGTAGGCACACACCTACTGTGTGCCTTGGTCACACCAGAAACAAAGAATACAACACCACCTCTCACAAAAGCTGTTATCTAGAGAAGCCTGATTATAAACAGGTGCTGGTAAGTGTTATGGATAAAATCTAACATCAGCTCCAGGGGCGAGGTAAAGCATGGCCTAGTGTGGGGAAGAAGGTGAGGAAGTATATTAAGTCTTGATGATTCCTGCCCAGGGATCTGAGTGATAAATGCTGAGAGGTTCAGAGATCAAATTGCCAACATCCGCTGGATCATGGAAAAAGCAAGACAGGTCAAGAAAAACATTTATTTCTGCTTTAATGACTATGCCAAAGTCTTTGATTGTGTGGATCACAATAAACTGTGGAAAATTCTGAGAGAGATGGGAATACCAGAGCAGCTGACCTGCCTCTTCAGAAATCTGTATGCAAGTCAGGAAGCAACAGTTAGAACTGGACATGGAACAACAGACTGGTTCCAAATAGGAAAAGGAGTGTGTCAAGGCTGTATATTGTCACCCTGCTTATTTAACTTATATGCAGAATACATGATGAGAAATGTTGGACTGGAAGAAACACAAGCTGGAATCAAGATTGCTGAGAGAAATATCAATAACTTCAGATATGCAGATGATACCACCCTTGTGGCAGAAAGTGAAGAGGAACTAAAGAGCCTCTTGATGAAAGTAAAAGAGGAGAGTGAAAAAGTTGGCTTAAAGCTCAACATTCAGAAAACAAAGATCATAGCATCCAGTCCCATCACTTCATGGGAAATAGATGGGGAAACAGTGGAAACAATGTCAGACTTTATTTTTCAGGGCTCCAAAATCACTGCAGATGGTGACTGCAGCCATGAAATTAAAAGATGCTTACTCCTTGGAAGAAAAATTATGACCAACCTAGGTAGCATATTCAAAAGCAGAAATATTACTTTGCCTACTAAGGTCCGTCTAGTCAAGGCTATGGTTTTTCCTGTGGTCATGTATGGATGTGAGAGTTGGACTGTGAAGAAGGCTGAGTGCCGAAGAATTGATGCTTTTGAACTGTGGTGTTGGAGAAGATTCTTGAGAGTCCCTTGGACTGCAAGGAAATCTAATCAGTCCATTCTGAAGGAGATCAGCCCTAGGATTTCTTTGGAAGGAATGATGCTAAAGCTGAAACTCCAGTACTTTGGCCACCTCATGCGAAGAGTTGACTCATTGGAAAAGACTCTGATGTTGGGAGGGATTGGGGGCAAGAGGAGAAGGGGACGACCGAGGATGAGATGGCTGGATGGCATCCCTGACTCGATGGGCATGAGTCTGAGTGAACTCCGGGAGTTGGTGATGGACAGGGAGGCCTGGCGTGCTGTGGTTCATGGGGTCGCAAAGAGTCGGACACGACTGAGCAACTGAACTCCAAGACAATAGGCACTGTGAACGGCCCCCAGGGAAGGTGAGCTTAAAGTTCCAGAAGCCTCCAGGAGTCCTGGCTCTCAGCAGGGAAAAGAGAATGTTCCAGGTGAGGTCAGGGAGGCAAAACTGGACTCTTGCTCTGGACAACTCCAGCCATGCCTGAAACCTGAGGCAGTTTGTACCTGAGTCAAAGGAAGGTGCCACCCCTAGTCCTCCACTCCCAAGCCTGTGGCTATCCTTCTAAGGCATTCTCTGTCCCTGGACTTGGAACTTCCTGATCCAAAAAATCCAAACTTGTTTCTAGAGCCTTCCAGGGCAGAAGGAGTGGGTGGAATTATGAGCAGGACCTGGCCAACAGTCTGGCGGCTGGATGGAGCTGAGCTCTCAGGCCTCCATCCCCTGCCAACATGAGGGGCCTGATTTCTTAGGCCCTTTCTGGAAGAACCAGAAGTTTACCTGTATCCCTCGGGTGGTGGGAAGCTATGGCATGTTTTCAGCAAGGGGCCACATGCTTTCCTTTACTTTATAAATTCACTCTGCAAACAGAGTCATATCCAGGAACCAGAATCATACCACAGGCTCCCAGAGTTCACCACCAAGCAGGAAGACAAGCTTAAAAGAATATTACAAGTTTGGCTACAAAAGTATTACAGGTATGAAGACAGGCTTCAACAGTACATGAACCATGAACTTCCAGATGTTCCAGCTGGATTTAGAAAAGGCAGAAGAATTAGAGATCAAATTGCCAACATCCACTGGATCCTCAAAGAAGCAAGAGAGTTAAAAAAAAAATCTACTTCTGTTTTATTGACTACACCAAAGCCTTTGACTGTGTGGATTACAATAAACTGTGGAAAATTCTTAAAGAGATAAGAATATCAGGCCACTTTACCTGCTCTTGAGAAATCTGTATGCAGGTCAAGAAGCAATGGTGAGAACTGGATATGAACAACAGACTGGTTCCAAATCAGGAAAGGAGTATATCAAGGCTGTATATTGTCACTCTGCTTATTTAACTTATATGCAGAATATATTATGTGAAATGCTGGGCTGGATGAAGCACAAACTGGAATCAAGATTGCTGGGAGAAATATCAATAACCTCAGATGTGGAGATGACACCACTTATATGGTAGAAAGCAAAGAACTAAAGAACCTCTTGATGAAAGTAAAAGAGGAGAATGAAAAAGTTGACATAAAAAACAACATTCAGAAAACTAAGATCATGGTATCAGGTCTCATCACATCATGGCAAATAGGGAAACAATGGAAACAGTGAAAGAATTTATTTTGGGGGGCTCCATAGTCACTGCAGATGGTGACTGCAACCAAAAAATTAAAAGATGTTTGCTCCTTGGAAGAAAAGCTATCACCAACCTAGACAGAATGTTACAAAGCAGAGACATTACTTTGCTGAAAAAGGTCCATCTAGTCAATTCAGTTCTGTCACTCAGTCATGTCCGACTTTTTGCGACCCCATGAACTGCAGCACTCCAGACCTCCATATCCATCACCAACTCCCAGAGTTTACGCAAACTCATGTCCATTGAGTCAGTGATGCCATCCAGCCATCTCATCCTCTATCCTCCCCTTCTCCTCCTGCCTTCAATCTTTCCCAGCATCAGGGTCTTTTCAATTAAGTCAGTTCTTCCTAAAGGAAATCAATCCTAAAGGAAATCACTAAAGTCAATCCCAAAGAAAATCACTCCTGAATAATCACTGGAAGGACTGATGCTGTGAAACTAAAACTCCAATTCTTTGGCCACCTGATTGGAAGAACTGACCCATCAGAAAATACCCTGATGCTGGGAAACATTGAAGACAGGAAGAGAAGGGGACGACAGAGGAAGAGATGGTTGGATGCCATCACTGACTCAATGGACATGAGTTTGAGTAACCTCTGGGAGTTGATGATGGACAGAGAGGCCTGATGTGCTGCAGTTCATGGGGTTGCAAAGAGTCAGACACGCTGAGGGACTGAACTGAACTGACAAGTGTGGTGCTTGCTACAGAGGGAGAAGAGTGTTGAGGGGCTATATTAAAAGCACAAGGGCTCATTTAGTTTGGGTAGGGGCTTAAGAAAACCTGCTGAGAAGAGTTACAGGAAGGGTTGACGCATCATTTTGGAGCTGCTGCTGCTGCTGCTGCTAAGTCGCTTCAGTTGTGACCGACTCTGTGCGACCCCATAGACGGCAGCCCACCAGGCTCTGCCGTCCCTGGGATTCTCCAGGCAAGAACACTGGAGTGGGCCATTTTGGAGCATGGACTTTAAAAAATTATGGCTGCACAGGACATTCCAGGTCTCCACAATTACCTTGAAGCAGGAAATCTGCAGATTTCCAGAAACTGGGAGTGTGGCCTTCAGGCATGAATGAGAAGAGTGAAGTAAAAGAAATATTAGCAGGGAAATAAATAAATCTTAGAGCCAAATCACACCACCCTATAGAACATGATCTTGGGTGGTCTCAGTTTGTAGCAGCTTGAAGCAAGGCTTCAGTTTCCCACCAGAGATTGAGGTCAAGTTGTGAAGTGAAGGCACCAAATCCTTGCCACTAAACCAGTGCCCAGTGACAAGGCCCTGGCCCTTCACTTTTGAGGAAAGAATTTCCACAGACATGAGAAATAGTGAAAGAAGTAAAGTGTTTATTAGGACAAAGAGAACAATAAGTGTAGATAGACACATAGGTATCCTCATGGTCGTTTGAATCATATGGGGCATTTCTTCTGGGTTTCCTTTGGCCGGTCAATTTGACTTTCATGATTCTGAATCCATGTTTGGCTTATCTCAGATCTTCTCACATGTGTGTGCTCATATCTCAGCCAAAATGGATCCCAGCAAAGAGGCCTATGGTAGGTTGACATCTCTCCTCTAAGGAGCTTTCTAGTTGGAAAGTCTCCTTGACTTTGAGAATGAGAAATACTTGGTCTTTTATTTTTCATCTGGGCAGAGCCCAGTCTCCCCTGATTTGTCCTACTATTAATATTTTGGAGGTCTGTTCACAGAGAATGAACTCAAATTGCTCACCTTCTTGGAGGAGAAGGGGGGATGGGCCATCAACCTCCTGCCTCAAACATACTCCAGATATCATTATATTCTAAAGGCAACAGGTAGATGAAAAAGGGTTCAGACAGGATCAAGTTCCAGTTTTTAAAGGTCACTGACTACAGAAAAATATTGAAAGGAGGTAAAAGCAGATGCAGAAAACACTGGTTAGAAACTATTGTCTGAGGTAAAGATAGAGTGACATAGACAGCCTTGTGGAAGGAGGTGAGGAAAGTAAATGTGTTTCTCCTCCTGCTCTGGACCTGACAGTCACTGCATAAAGCGTGATGCGTGATTTTCCCCTTCCACCACTTGAAAGTGGGTGTTGCACTGCATTTCACAGCTGAGGAGACAGAGTTCAAGAGGCTGAGCACAATGTCCAGGGTTTCAAATGCCTGGGTCTAGACACCTAGAGTGAGTCACATGGTCCCCGCTGGATGCCTGCCCTGCCCTGAGTAGGGAGAGTGCTTTTCCTGATGCTCCAAGCCTGTGGACACTGGGCTCTTAGCATATGTAAGCCAGTTTTGCTCCCAGCCTGTCCTGCAGGAGGGTCCTACAGGGGAAAATCCCAGCTCAGAGAACGTGGGGACATGGAGCTGTGAGGGCTGTGAGCAGTGACTTGACACAGAGGTTGGACCTCCGTCCCCCCCCTCCCTCTGTGGGCACCTGGTCCCTTGCCACCAGCACTGGCACCTGGGCTGCACAGAGCCACCTGGGGGTGGAGAGTGGGGGTGGAACCAGATCCTGTCTGTGACAAAGGCTGTTTCGGCTGGATCAGAGGGTGAGGATGATGAGTAAACACAGAGGAGGCAATTGAGGAAAGATATCAACACCCCCTGGTTCTTGGCAAGTGTATAAGCAAATGGCAGCCCTCCCTCCAGAGTGAAATTGGTGTCTCCTGTCTGTCTAATCCTGTGACTAAAGCTGTAGCAGATAGAACAAGGGATCCATTGACCCACACACTTAGGCTATTTCTGAAATAGAAAGTTCTGAATCTCTGGCTTGAAACATGCTCCATGGAACACTCTGATAAATGATTCAGGGACACAGGCTCCTTCCATCTTTGTTTCACCTTCAAAAATGTGGCCTCCAAGTGGTGACACCTAAGGGAGAAAGGAATGACTCAGGATGTGTTGTCTTGTGCACCTGGGGGGTAACTGGCAGTTGCTATACAGAGGAGCTAACACAGGAGTTAACACAGGCCTACAGCTATGTTTAGCTTTAGGCCTCTGCAGAGGGCAAAATGCATAGAGTGGACTCCAGCCTACTTGGGCAGACCCTCCAGGTCACTGAACGTTCTTCCTGTTTGCAGAATACTCTTGGGTCCCCCACGGAGAGGCTGCCCAAAGGTCCTCCAGTCACTGAATCCAGTACAAGGGCACAGCATCCATGTGGGCTCAGTTTTTCAGTTGTGTCTGACTCTTTGCAGCTATAGACTGTAGCCTACCAGGTTCCACTGTTCATGAGATTCTCCAGGCAAGAATGCTGAAGTGGGTTTCAGACCTCTGAGCAATTTCACTCCATCAGGGCTCATGTGCCTGCTTTTGGTGCTGCAGTGTAGAAACCAGAGACCCGCATGATGCTCTCCCCTCGCTGGATATACCAGCACAGAATGATGACAGTAAATGCTGCCTTTCAGGAAAGGACAGACATATGCCAGTCCCTGACCCACAAGGACACCTGGACTCTGCAGGGCAAGCTTTGTCACACATCTCTGTCTGCTTTGGGAGCCCTGGTCAGAATATGGTGCCTCTCTCTGGGAGGAGTTTCAAAGTCTATTTTTCTCAGGGATCCCTGCCCTGAATCTTCCCTCCCTGGGAGTTTTTGCTCTCTACATTATGTTATCTTCCTGACTGTGGGAGTTGGAGGTGGAGGGGGGGAGGCAGGTATTATTTCTGAGGCTCTACAGAGGCTCTGGATCCCACTTTCTATCTGCCCAGTCATTTTAGACTAGTTTTGCAGTTTCTTTGGCTGTATAATTTACTCAAAACCTAGAAAGTTTCTGATGTATTTGCTTCCAAATAGTTCCATATGGCTGTAACCACACCCTAAGCCCTTCTGTAAACCAGATTTGCAAATTTACTTTTTTTTTTTCTCATGCCCTTGCCTATATCAGCTTAATAGTGGCAAAACACTTTCTAATTTTGATCATGTCCATGAGGCTGAGTCATAATATGGCTTTGAAGCTTAAAGGCTTTTCCCCCCCCAATATCTCATTTTCTACTGTTTGTGTTCCAGAAGCAGTTGGAATTTCCAATCCTTCACAGACTCAAGTTTTTGGACTCTCTGCTTACAAACTAGCCAGATTTCTTCTGAGTTCTTCTTTCTTTTAATAATGTACCAACATCAGCCATATTCTTTTAATAATGTACCAACACAGCCATATTCTGTTGCAAACGCACATTAACATTTTTATTTTTTTCCAACTACTTTTGCTAGGGTTTCCAAATCATGAGACTCACAATCCACCTCCAAAGAGATATTCAGATAACAATTTTCCACATATGTCACCATCTTTCTTGCTACCTGACTCTAAGTCAATGGTCAGACATCAGAGCTTTGTTATTATAGCCTTTCAGATTATCATTTTTTTAAATGTTAGTCCTCATAGTTTAATTGCTCTACCAATTCTCAAATCTCAGTGGTTTAACATGATAAATGTTTTTCTTCTTCATAACAGAGTTTGCCGGTTCTCTTCCAATTGTGACTCAATGATCTAGGCTCCTTCTATCTGTGGCATTTCCATATTCAACATGCAGCTCCAAGCTTGCCCCTGGAGGATAAGGAGCTTTATATATGCCACCCAGAAGTGCTGACATCATGCCCACCACATCCCACTGGCCAGAATACAGTCAGCATCCAACTCACTGCACAGGCCATTCATCTATGTTTCTAGGAAGACAAAAAAGACATCACAGAGTGTTCTGGAAATCTTGGTCACACTGTTTATAATGATCCCAGATGAGTTTGTTTAGTTGCTTCCCTCTATAATCTTACAGGAGATAAACAATAAACAGATAAGATGGGAATGAGAATCCTGTACTCACCAAAAGTCATTTAAACATGAAGAAAGATCCTGTCAACAGTACTGGCAGAATACAGCACTGTCAGTGGATTTGTGTGTTGCAAGGCTGGCAGGGCAGGGGTGGTTAAATCGATGAATCTTTCTGATGCTTATACATCACTTACAGTCATACCATGTTTGGTATTCATATTCCAATCACTTTCTGAGTGCCTTTTCTCAGAGCTAAGAAAGGAATCCAGGAATATAATGGTGAATAGATTTGTTTCAATCCTTCCTTTTGTCCTGTTTACATTCTAACACAGGAGAGAAGACACACAAACAAGTGCTCACTTAAATAGCAAGTGATATGCCTAAAAAGTACAAGATAATGTAAGAAAATGGGCTTCCCTGGTTGATCAGATGGTAAAGAATCCTCCGGAAGTGCAGGAGATCCAGGTTTAATCACTGGGTCAGGAAGATCCCCTGGAAAAGGGAATGGAAATTCATTCCAATGTTCTTGCCTGGAGAATTCCATGGACAGAGGAGTCTGACTGGTTATAGTCTATGGGGTCTCAAAGAGTAGGACATGACTGGGAGACTAACACTATTGTCACTATATAATGTAAGAAAGTGAAAAGACAGACCTAGCTTGGGAGTTGGTAGAGATTCTAAAGCATTAAACTGAGACCTGAAACACTGGGATTCCTGTTGATAAAGAATTCAGTTCAAGTTCGTTGCTCAGTCCTGTCCAGCTCTTTATGACCCCATGGACTGCAGCATACCAGACTTCCATATCCTTCACCAATCCTAGAGCTTGCTCAAGCTCATGTCCTTCAAATCAGTGATGCCATCCAACCATCTCATCCTCTACCATCCCCTTCTCCTCCTGCCTTCAATCTTTCTGAGCATCGGAGTGTTTTCCTGATGAAGAGATGAGAGAAATATCCAGGTGTCTGGTTTTACAGTTGGGTAGAGTAATGCCATCCTGAGACAAGGGAACACTGTATTTTTATACAATTGCCTTGAATGGGAGATCATGCCTTCATGTGAGGATACATTAAGGCCAAGTTAACCTGGATATCTCCAAGTGGAGATGGCAAACAGGCAGTTGGTGTCCAAGTTAAGATCTCATTAAGAGATATGAAGATGAAGGTGAAGGTGAAGTCGCTCAGTCATGTCTGACTCTTTGCGACCCTGTGGACTGTAACCTACTAGGCTTCTCCATCCATGGGATTCTCCAGGCAAGAATACTGGAGTGAATTGCCATTTCCTTCTCCAGGGGATCTTCCCGAACCAGGGATCGAACCCAGGTCTCCCACATTGGAGGCAGATGCTTTAACCTCTGAGCCACCAGGGAATGGTCCTATATCTTTGGAGGATGTCTTATGATGCTCTGTCGTCAAATATGCCCCTCATGACCACTTCCCTGATTTCGTCATCCATGGGGGAAAATCATGGAGTTTTAATTTTAGGAGGATTAATTTGAAATCAGAACATTCTCATAGGTAGTCCAAAGGTTTTGTGAAATAGTGAATCATTGACACAAGTAAGAAAGGTTTCCCACTTTTAAGTATCATTTTTCAGATCCAGGTGACAAACAGAAACACTACAAGAAGCAACCATGGTGAGCAACTAGCCATTGGGGGAAAATAATTTATTAATAATAACAAGAAAATACCCAATAAGAGAAGTTGGCAAGGTTAATGGATTCTTTTTTCTATTTTTCTTTCACCTGGTTTATTCAGTGCCTTAAGCAGAAACCACTGATCTAATATTCAGCTTTTTCTTATTTTATTTCTTAATATAAATTTATTTATTTTAATTGGTGGCTAATTACTTTACAATATTGTATTGGTTTTGCCATACATTGACATGAATCTGCCACGGGTGTAAATGTGTTCCCCGTCTTGAACCCCCCTCCAACCTCCCTCCCCATACCATCCCTCTTGGTCATCCCAGTGCACCATCCCCAAGCATCCTGTATTCTGCATCAAACCTGGACTGGTGATTTATTTCACATATGATAAAACACATTCAATGCCATTCTCCCAAATATCCCACCATCGCCCTCTCCCACAGAGTCCAAAAGACTGTTGTATACATCTGTGTCTCTTTTCCTGCCTTGCATACAGGGTTATCATTACCATCTTTCTAAATTCCATATATATGTGTTATTGTACTGTATTGGTGTTTTTCTTTCTGGTTTACTTCACTCTGTATAATAGGCTCCAGTTTCATCCACTTCCTTAAAACTGATTCAAATGTATTCTTTTTAATGGCTGAGTAATATTCCATTATGTATATATACCACAGCTTTGTTATCCATTCATCTGCTGATGGACATCTAGGTTGCTTCCATGTCCTGGTTATTATAAACAGTGCTATGATGAACACTGAGGTACACGTGTCTCTTTCAATTCTGGTTTCCTCGGTGTGTATTCCCAGCAGTGGGACTGCTGGGTCATATGGGAGTTCTATTTCCAGTTTTCTAAGGAATCTCCACACTGTTCATTGTGGTTGTACTAGTTTGCATTACCACCAATAGTGTAAGAGGGTTCCCTTTTCTCCACACCCTCTCCAGCATTTATTGCTTGTAGACTTTTGGATAGCAGCCATTCTGACTGGTGTGAAATGGTACCTCGTTGTGATTTTGATTCACATTTCTCTGATAATGAGTGATGTTGAGCATCTTTTCATGTGTCTGTTAGCCATCTGTATGTCTTCTTTGGAGAAATGTCTGTTTAGTTCTTTGGTCCATTTTTTGATTGAATCTTTTATTTTTCTGGAATTGAGCTGCAAGAGTTGCTTGTACATTTTTTAGATTGATTCTTTGTCATTTGCTTCATTTGCTATTATTTTCTCCCATTCTGAAGTCTGTGTTTTCACCTTGTTTATAATTTCCTTTATAGTGCAAAAGCTTTTAATTTTAATTAGGTCCCATTTGTTTATTTTTACTTTTATTTCCAATATTCTGGGAGGTGGGTCATAGAGGACCCTCCTGTGATTTATGTCAGAGAGTGTTTTGCCTATGTTCTCCTCTAGGAGTTTCATAGTTTCTGGTCTTACATTTAGACCTTAATCCATTTTGAGTTTATTTTTGTGTATGGTGTTAGAAAGTGTTCTAGTTTCATTTTTTTACAAGTGTTTGACCAGTTTTCTCAGCACCACTTGTTGAAGAGATTGTCTTTTCTCCTTTGTATATTCTTGCCTCCTATGTCAAAGATAAGGTGTCCATAGGTGGGTGGGTTTATCTCTGGGCTTTCTATTTTGTTCCATTGATCTATATTTCTGTCTTTGTGCCAGTACCATACTCTCTTGATGACTGCGGCAGCTTTTCCTTATTTTAAACTCATACCTTTGCTTTAAAAATGAGTGCTCATTGTAGGTTCTGAATATGAATACATTAGTAGGAGTGTATTTATTTTAATTTATTTGATGATGACTTTACTAAAGCTTAGGATCTAGTGTCTCTGAAAACCTTAGAAAATTGATTTGAAACGACTCTTCAGATGAATGTAAATGCATGAAAAGGAAACTGGCTGAAGGTCATCATACAAACAGCCAACACAAGAAGGAACAACTAAGAAAAGGCACCTATTTTAATTTCTCATGTGTGCTGATAAGGAAAGGTGGAACAGTTTTAATTGCTAATCTCTCAAAGGAAGGAACATGCCATGTTAATTAAATTCACTGATGATAGAAAAATAGGGGGTGGATTAATCACTACTAATGGCAGAAAAATCTTCTTGAAAAGCTAGTTTTACAAAGTACTGGGATTGGAAAAGAGAGAGAGAGAGAACTGTCTTCTCAGAGAATGCATACATGCACCTATGTACAGACATCCTCCACCCTACCCCCCCATATACACACATATAGAGTCTAACTGCCCCCAGGGGTTACAATTACAGGTTGCACACTTTTAAAGTTATTTTAAAAGGTGCAATAACCATAAAAATGACATCTCCAGTTCACTCTTTGAACAAATCTATATTAAGAACATGTTACTGCTGTTGCTGTTAAGTCACTTCAGTCATGTCCGACTCTGTGTGACCCCATAGACGGCAACCCACAAGGCTCCTCCATCCTTGGGATTCTCCAGCAAGAACACTGGAGTGGGGTGCCATTGCCTTCTCCATATTAAGCACCTACTGTACATCTAAAGCTGTGGCTTGAGTAATGAAAGAAATTAAGTAAATGCACTTTTTGACTATATTTTGGGACAGTGGATGTTTTTATACCATCTGGATATCAAACATTAGAGACAAAATTCACTTTACTGTGGCACCTTAATAAGGTAACATCAAAGGGAATGAAGGGAATAACAAAGGGAATATTTGAGTCTACCTTTTTATTGAACTGAAAATTCTTTAGATGCTCTGGCATATAATAAGGTATATATCACCAGGGAGTTTTACCTTTACAAATAGAGAAGATGGAAAAGTAAAGTACCAGTTACAAGCATTATATAATGTTTAGTTCTCCAAACTTCATACTGGAAATATTAAAGTTATCAAAATCCAAAGATGGAGCAGGCAGGTATCTGGCTAGACCTGGAAGTAAGACTGTGACTGAGGTGAAAGGGCCCTTTGGTCAAGGGCTCCCAACAAGTTCCTTTAGGAGTATAAAGTTCCTGAAGGTGCTGTGCCCAAAACAATGCCTGAGATAGAGGGGATAATGGACTCCAAGCTGAGAACCCAGCATGGTCATCAGAACCAGTTACTATTCATGGCTTGAATGAAAACTATTTTGTTAGCAATCTCCCTCCTTGAAACCAGGGTGCCTAATTGGAAGCAGCAGCTATCAGAAAAAAAAATGTGAAACATCCACTCACTAGCCAAGGTTCATACATTTTTATCTTCTAGATTGTCCATGTATATGTATTTTGTTCTTACCAGAACAGTGGAAACAACACAAAACCTTTTATTCTGTCTCTTGACTGAAGAACATTCCATCAGCACTCCCTACCTTTAGCTTGCTGATGAAAAGGATGGGCTCAAGGAAAATAAACTATATTTCCATTTCCTTCTTTTGCAGCACATGTGGTTGGCTAATGTCAGAAAGTAACAAGAATAAGAAAGGTTTCCCTGGTTGTTCATGTTTCATAGAGTGCAAAGACATTGTTTGACATTCAAAGCAAATTCTAATTCAGATAAGAAGTGTGATTGCTAAGGGTTGTCAATGCTTGGTATCACTGTGAGTCAATGGGGACACTGATGTTCTGTGAGATTGGGAAGGGAAATGGTAGACACACAGACGATGCATATTCTTTTTGTCCAAAGTACTCTTCATTGGCCCATAAGGCATCACTGACAAAACACAAGTTCAGAGATATTTTTTTCCATGAAACTTGCCTCTTTATTAACTTTTGATCACTAAGCAAGCAGACCACAATTTCAGTCACAAACCTCTAATCAAAATCAGAAAGGAGGACAATATTTCAAAAGAATTGAGAAAAACTTACTTAAGCCAACTCTTTAAGTTGTTGTTGTTGCTGTTCAGTCACTATGTCATGTCAGATTCTTTGATACCCCATGTACTCAAACATGCCAGACTCCTCTGTCCTCCACTGTCTCTCAGAGTTTGCTCAAATTCATGTCCACTGAGTTGGTAATGTTATCTAACCATCTCATCCTCTGTCACTCCTTTCTCTTTTTGCCTTTAATCGTTCTCAGCTTCAGGATCTTTCCCACTGAGTTGGCTCTTTGAATCAGGTGGCCAAGTATTGAAGCTTCAACTTCAACATCAGTCCCTCAAATGATTGTTCAGGGTTGATTTCTTTTAGGACTGACTGGTTTGATCTCCTTGTTGTCCAAGAGACTCTCAAGAATCTCTAGTACCACAGTTTGAAAGCATCAATTCTTTGCTGCTCAGTCTTCTTTATGTTCCAACTCTCACATCCATACATGATTACTGGAAAAAAAACATAGCTTTGACTATGCAGACCTTTGTTGGCAAAGTAATGCCTCTGCTTTGTAATATGCTGTCTAGGTTGGTCATAGCTTTTCTTCCAATGAGCAAGCATTATTTAATTTCATGGCTGCAGTCACTGTCTGCAGTGATTTTTGGAACCCAAGAAAATAAAATATGTCACTGCTTCCATGTTTCCCCCTTCCATTTGTCATGAAGTGATGGGACTGAAAGCATTATCTTAGTTTTCATAATGTTGAGTTTCAAGCCAGCCTTTTCATTCTCCTCCATCATCAAATCTGTTAAGTTCTTCTTTACTTTCTGCCATTAGAGTGGTATCATCTGCATATTTGAAGTTTTTGAAATTTTCCCCAGCACTCTTGATTCCAAATTGTGATTCATTTAATCCAGTATTTCTCATGATGTACTCTGCATATAAGTTAAATGAACAGAGTGATAATATACACATTTGTTTTACTCCCTTCCCAATTTTGAACCAGTCAATTGTTTTATATCTTGTAATAACTGTTGCTTGTTGACCTGCATACAGGTTCCTCCGGAGGCAGGTAGGGTAGCCTGGTATTTTCATTGTTTTAAGAATTTTCCACAGTTTGTTGTGATCCACAGAGTCAAAGGCTTTAGCATAGTCAATGAAGCAGAAGTACATGCTTTTCTGGAGTCCCCTCACTTTCTCTAGATCTGATGAATGTTGGTAGTTTGATTTTTGGTTTCTCTGCCTTTTCTGAAGCCATCTCGTACATCTGGAAGTTCTCAGTTCACATACTGCCGAAGCGTAGCTTGAAGGATTTTGGGCATGACCTTACTAGCATGTGGAATTAAACTATGTGTACAGTAGTTTGAACATTCTTTGGCATTGCTCTTCTTTGGGACTGAAAACCAATACATATTGTAAAGTAAATTAAAGTAAAATTTTAAAAAAATAAATTAAATAAATAAATAAATAAAACTGACTTTTTCCAGTCCTCTGGCCACTGATAAGTTTTCTAAATTTGCAGACATATTGGTTTTGTTGTTGCTGTTGTTGTTGTTCAATCACTCAGGCATGTCTGACTCCTTGAGACCTCATGGACTACAGCATCCCAGGCTTCCCTGTCCTTCACTATCTACCAGAGTTTGCTCACTCATGTCCATTGAGTTGATGATGCCATCCAAGCATCTCATCTTCTTTCATCCCCTTTTCTTCTTGCCCTCAGTTTTTCCCAGCCTCAGGGTCTTTTCAAGGGAGTCAGCTTTCTGACCAGTTGTCCAAAGCATTGGAGCTTCAGTTTCAGTTTCAGTCCTTTCAATGAATATTCAGGATTGATTCCTTTTAAGATTGACTGGCTTGATCTCCTTGCTGTCCAAGAGACTCTCAAGAGTCTTCTCTAGCACCACAGTTTGAAAATACAATTCTTTAGCACTCAGCCTCCTTTATGGTCCAATTCTCACATCTGTACATGACTACTTGAAAAACGATTGCTTTGATTATACCTAGCTTTGTTGGCAAAGTGATGCACTCAAACGGACATATTGAGTGCAACACCTTAACAACATCATCTTTTAGGATTTTAAATAGTTCAGCTTGATTAAATCACATTCACCAGCTTTGTAATAATGCTTCCTAAGTCCTACTTGACTTCACACTCCAGGATGTCTGGCTCTAGGTAAGTGACCACATCATCATGGTTATCTGGGTCATTAAGACCTTTCTTGTACAGTTTTTATGTATATTCTTTCCACCTCTTTTTTCAATATCTTCTGCTTCTGTTAGATCCTATGGTTTCTGTCCTTTATCTTGCCCATCTTTGCATAAAATGTTCCCTTGATATCTCCAATTCTCTTGACAAGATCTTTGGTCTTTCTCATTCTATTGTTTTCCTCTCTTCTCTGCAGTGTTCACTTAAGGAAGCCTTCAGATCTCTTATTGGTATTCTCTGGAACTTTGCATTCTGTTGAGTTTATCATTCTCTTTCTCCCTTGCCTTCAATTTCTCTTCTTTCCTCAGCTATTTATAAAGCCTCCTCAGACAACCTCTTTGCATTCTTACATTTCTTTTCCTTTGGGATGGTTTTGGTCACTGCCTTATTTACATTATGCCTCCATTATGAACCTCTGTCCATAGTTCTTCAGGTACTCTACCAGATCTAACCCCTTGAATATATTTGTCAACTCCACCACAAAGGATTTGACTTTGGTCATACTTGAATGACCTAGTGGTTTTCCCTACTTTCTTCAGCTTAAGTCTGGATTTTGTAATAGCAAGCTCATGATGTAAGCCAAATCAGCCAGCTCCTGTTCTTGTCTTTGCTGACTGTACGGAGCTTCTCCATCTTCAGGTGCCATGAATATGATCAATCTGATTTCGGAATTGACCATTTGATGATGCTCATTTGTAGAGTCTTCTCTAGTGTTGTTGGAAAAGGGTGTTTGCTATGACCAGCATTTTCTCTGGACAAAACTCAGTTTTTGCCCTGCTTCATTTTGTACTCCAAGACCAAACTTACCTGTTATTACAAGAATCTCTTGACTTCCTACTTTCACATTCCAATTCCCTATGATGAAAAGGACTTTCTTTTTTTTTAATTTTTCTTCTTAGTGTTAGTTCTAGAAGGTGTTTAGGTCTTCATAAAACCAGTCAACTTCAGTTTCTTTGACATCACTGGTTGGAGTGCAGACTTGGATTACTGTGGTGTTGAATGGTTTGTCTTGGAAATAAACTGAGATCATTCTTTCATTTTTGAGATTGCACCCAAGTTCTGCATTTCAGACTCATTGTTTACAAAGAAAGATACTCCATTTCTTCTAAGAGATTCTTGCCCACAGTAGTATTAGTTTGGTGCAAAAGTAATTGAGGTTGCTGGTGCAAAAATAATTGTGGTTGCTGGTGCAAAAATTTTGACAATTGGTGCAAAAGTAATTGCTGTTACTGCAAAAGTAATTGAGGTTCAAAGCCACAATTTGGTGCAATTAGGCACAAAAGAAATTTTGAATCTCTGTTATTTTTGTACCAGTAGCAATTATTATTACCAATTGCAATTCCTTTGAACTGCTATTATGTTTGCATCACCATAATTATTTTTGCTTCACCATAATAGATATAATAACTATCAGAATTATATTCTCCCATTCCCATTCATTTCACTGATTCCTAAAATGTGAATGTTCACTCTTGCCATCTCCTGCTTGACCATGTCCAGTTTACCTTGATTCATGGATCTAACATTCCAGTTTCCTATTATTTATAACAATAGAATTTACTTGTACCACCAGGCATATCCACAGCTGACCATCATTTCTGCTTGGTCCAGTCACTTCATTCTAACTGGAGGTATTAGTAATTGTCTTCAGGTCTTCCCCAGTAGCATATTGGATACCTTTAAATCTGAGGAGCTCATCTTTTGGTGTCATATCTTTTTGCCTTTCCATACTGTCCACGGCTTCTTTAAGCAAAAATAGTGGAACGGGTTGCCATTTCCTTCTCCACTGGACAACAGTTTTGTCAGAACTCTTCTCTATGATCTGCCTGTCTTGGGATCGGTCATGGATCACAGCCTTGTCTTAAAGAAGTTGTTTGTATAACTCAATGAAGCTATGAGTCATGCTGTGCAGGGCCACCCAATCGGGAAGGGTCATAATGAAGAGTTCTCATGAAACTCTTTAAGACTATTACACAAATTGGTGTCATATAATGTGACCAAGGTAGAGGGAGGAGCTAGGAGGATCAGCCATGGTGGGCTTATCTGGAAATGGAGCTCCTTGACAGTAACTTCCTTATGGAAAAAGTGAGCACTGAATTGTTTCTTCCATGAAAAGTACCTGGAACATCATTTCCATTCTTGGAAGGGTTTTATGCCTCTTGGTATCTGTACATGTTCTCTTTTCCATGAAAAGCATATCTCTTTCACTTCCTTCCTTTAGGTGTGAGGGATTGACCAAGAAGGAATTCAAATCAGCCAAGATCTTCAATGGAAGCCGAAGGTGTGCACAAAGTTCCTTCCTGCTTTACCCCCTACTGCCAGGAGCAGCTCAATCAGACTGCCTTCTTTGTTTTCCACCTATGGGAGACCTTGTCAGAGCTCACAGATGATCAGAGACCCAAAGCTGGCATTCTTCCGGGTATATGCCATGTCCATGTTAATCATGCGCAGAGGCTGACAGGTCTCCTGCTCTAAGGCCCACAGATTTTCTGCCACACTGATATAGATACTCTCCTGACATGTGAAAATGTCATCAAAGTGTTCTTTGCACTCTTGTAATCTTTCTTGGCAAGACTTTATTCTCTCATTTTTTTTTTCTCCAAAATATGTAAGATGCCATTGTTGTATAGCATTCTTGGTCTTTGCAGAGAACTTCCTTGTCCATCTGCTCATATGTGGTAGAAAAAATTTTAAACCACAGGATAATTACATGCCACTCCTGGGAGCCTGACTGGGGATCCAACTCTGAAAGACCTGATGCTAAACCCTTTCTTCCCAAGGATGCTTGGGCCTCCATGTTCTTTTTCATGTTGCTCATACAGACCACAGGCCACAGCCATCCTGAGCTAGGATGGGAGCATGATGACAGCCACTTGCTACTCCAGTCAGACAAGTAGGCTTTAGGGGGGTGCTCTGAAGCCTGGAAAATTACAGCCTGAATCCAGCTTTTCCAACTAGAGTTAGTGTAAATGAACAAACCCTGTTTACATGAAATTACCTCCCCAAGGTGAGTGGATAATTCTTGATTGGTGATTGTGTTACATCTTGAGTGACTGGGTTTTTGTTTGTTTGTTTGTTTGTTTTTCAGTATAAAATTTATTATTTTTTGAAAATTTTATTTTGTATTGAGGTATAGCTGGTTAATAATGTTGTGATAGTTTCAGATGAATGGTGAAGGGACTTGGTCATACATATACATATATCCATTCCTCTTCAAACTCTCTTCCCATCCCAGCTGCCATGTAACATTGAGCAGAGTTCCATGTGTTATACAATAGGTCTTTGTTGTTTATCCATGTTAAATATAGCAGCGTGTCATGTGTGTGTGTGCTCAGTCATATCCAACTCCTTGTGGCCCCATAAACCATTTCCTGCCAGGCTCCTCTGTCCATAGAATTTTTCAGGAGAGAATACTGGAGTGGGTTGCCACTTCCTTCTCCAGGAGAGCTTCCCAACCTAGGGATCAAACCCACATCTCGCATCTCCTACGTTGGCAGGCAGCTTCTTTACCACTAAGGCCACCTGGGAAACTCTAGGGTATACATGTCCATACCAAACTCCCTAACTATTCCTTCTGCCCCATCCTTCCCCCTAGCAAACATAAGTTCATTCTCTAACTCTACGAGTGAGAGACAAATTTTTAAGAGTTCAAGATGGCTGCAGCAGAGCATGAAAACAAACACAGAACCCTTCTGAGAATGGGCACTTTGATGGGGCCCTTTACCATTGCCCAGGTCACACACCCTTGCAGTAGCCTTTCAGGGAATATTGTTAATGACACCTTGCATCTTCTGTGACCCTTATAAGCAAAATGCTGTAGGCAGGTCACACACAGAATGATGCCCTGTGGGAACTTCTACCAGGCATCAGAGTTTTTCATCTGCCCACTATGTCAAAGAACCAGGCTATAGAATAGGAAAAGATTGCATTTCAGCAATACGAATAGCACCTGCTCCTTGTTTCAGTTCACTTCAGTCACTCAGTCGTGTTCAACCCTTTGCAAACCCCTGAACCTGCATGCCAGGCCTCCCTGTCCATCATCAACTCCTGGAGTCTACCCAAACCCATGTCCATCGAGTCGGTGATGCCACCCAACCATCTCATCCTCTGTCATCTCCTCCTCCTGCCCTCAATCTTTCCCAGCTTCAAGGTCTTTTCAAATGAGTCAGCTCTTCACATCATGTGGCCAAAGTATTAGAGTTTTAGCTTCAACACCAGTTCTTCCAATGAACATTCAGGACTGATCTCCTTTAGGAGAAACTTGTTGGATCTCCTTGTAGTCTAAGGGACTCTCAAGAGTCTTCTCCAACACTACAGTTCAAAAGCATCAATTCTTTGGTGCTCAGCTTTCTTTATAGTCCAGCTCTCACATCCATACATGACTACCAGAAAAACCATAGCCTTGACTAGATGGACATTTGTTGGCAAAGTAATGTCTCTGCTTTTGAATATGCTGTCTAGATTGGTCATAACTTTCCTGCCAAGGAGTAAGTGTCTTTTAATTTCATGGCTGCAATCATCATCTGAAGTGATTTTGGAGCCCAGAAAAATAAAGTCTAACACTGTTTCCACTATTTCTCCATCTATTTGCCATGAAGTGATGGAACCAGATGCCATGATCTTCATTTTCTAAATATTGAGCTTTAAGCCAGCTTTTTCCACTCTCCTCTTCACTTTCATCAAGAGGCTCTTTAGTTCTTTTTCACTTTCTGCCATAAGAGTGATGTCATCTGCATATCTGAGGTTATTGATATTTCTCCCAGCAATCTTGATTCCAACTTGTGCTTCTTCCAGCCCAGCGTTTCTCATGATGTACTCTGCATATAAGTTAAATAAGCAGGGTGACAATATACAGCCTTGTCGTACTCCTTTTCCTATTTGGACCCAGTCTGTTGTTCCACATCCAGTTCTAACTGTTGCTTCCTGACATGCGTACAGATTTCTCAAGAGGCAGGTCAGGTGGTCTTGTATGCCCATCTCTTTCAGAATTTCCCACAGTTCTGACAAATAGGGGCTCGTTTTTTAGCCCCTATTAAATGTCTGCACCATGCAAAATATTGTACTGAGGAAATGATGTGCACCAATCTGCCCTTAGCAACCTTTAGACTAGATCGATCTACCAGTATGAGAACAACTACATGGTTTTAAAAACATCATGACACAAAGCAAACTGAAGAATGATTTAAAGTTACAAAAATTAGAATAAAAATCCCTGTGCCTTAGCAATGAGGCAGTAATCTGAAATCTGTAAGCAGCAGATTCGAAAGTATATATTTTTCTGTTTCATTTACAAATTGTTTACAATGAGCTTGAGATTTTTATAATGTGAAGGAAAAGTTGTTATTTTTCAAAGAGGCACAAATCTTCTTGACATATGAGCACTGGCTCTTTCCCTTCTCCTGAGCTGGCTTTTGCTATGAATCAGAATAGAAGCCTGTGACACTATAGCAAAGTTCAGGCACGCTTGGAGGATACCTTCTCTTTTTTGTCCTGTCAAGTCAACTGGCAATAATAAAAGATGTTTGAGTACAAAGAAAATTAGAAAACAGCAACCTTTCTTGTAAAGAGAATTTGAAATTAAAAAATAAAGAAAGAAAGAAAAAAAGGGAACACTTTCATTCTCCTCACTCTGGCATAGAGAAAGTTCAGTGAGTGTGTGTGAAATCATTTTCAAGGTTTCCCTGTTTTCTTTTATCTTCATTTGATTAGTCACATGGGCTTTACTCAACTAGAGTTATGACACTAATTTTTTGTAAGAATTTTGTGCACTTATTTCTCCACATCTGTAAGTATAAGAAATCTTTTGCATAGAATTTGGAATCTGTTTGAAATCCATCTGTGCACATCTTTAGCAAGCTACACCATAGAAGTGAAAACATTAAATTTATACAAAGTGTGGAAGTGGCAATAATTTCTCTAAAAATGACTGATGGTTTATTGCCCCAGATGGAGTCTCTGTTCTCCTTACTGATCCAGGAGCAGGATGGATAACTAACATGAGAACAGGAACTTTTAGATTCACCTCATTTGTTGCAATTCTCAAATCAGGTGCTTGTTCTTGAATTTTTGTTTTTAAATTAAGCTTCCTCTCTTTTCAAAACTGTCCACCTACTCTGACCCTCTGTCTGCCTCCTGGAGAACAGGAATCCAAAAGGAGCTCTTATGAAGCCCTATATTTCATAAGCTTCATGATCTTTAGATAGAGTTCACCTGAGTGGATAGAATTGAAATGAGGAAATCAATAGCCATATACTAGTTTGTCCAGTGTATCAGGGAGATAAGTCTAGAACTCCAGTTAAAACTAAAACATACAAAATAAGTCTGTCTCAAGACAACCAATGGCAGGACAGCAGAGACTGCTGCCACAGGGTGCCTTCACTCCTGAAGCCAGCACATGCCAGGTCTTAAGCCTCCCCTGCAGGGAAGGGTGGTCACAGGCAGGATGGCAGCAGTTTCTTCCAAGCTGGCCCCAAACCTTCAGGCCAGCTTGCAGCAGCTGGTGAGTATCCCAGTAGGCTGCCCAAGGCCTGTAAGGATGGCAGGTGCCCCTCCGGTGACTCTGAATGGCTGTGCCTCAGAGACCCCTCATCCCACCCAAGCACAATTGCCTGGAGGTCTTGACACACCTTGGGGACTGTTTGGTTGATTAGCTTTCATTACTAATTGAGATATTTACCCAGAAAGAGCTGTTTACATTTATTTGACTATTAAAAAATTTAATACAACAAGTCTATTTTTTAGAAGATCACAAAGTGGAGGCAAAGAGTGTGGAGATTTTATAGGATCGATCAGTGACAAAGTTAGCAACATTGTTAATACACTATTTGAACATGTTTTATGGCACAAGCTGCAGGCTCTAGTTGAATGCACACACCAAAATGTTTGTTGTTGTTCAGTTTCTAAGTCATGTCCAACTCTTTGCCACCCCATGCAAAGAGTTGCAGAATGCCAAGCTTCCCTGTCCTTCACCATCTCCCAGAGTTCGCTCAAACTCATGTCTATTGAGTTGGTGATGCATCTAGCCATCTCATCCTCTGTTGGACCCTTCTCCTACTGCCCTCAATCTTTCCCAGCATTAGGTTTCTCACAATGAAGCTTACATGTGCATAAATATACTCGATGCTACTAACCTAGAACAGTCCTGCTGTGTGTGAACAATCCACATTTTGATCAATTTTGAATAATCTTCACCTTGAATTTCATATGTAACAAGTTGGCAACATCTCAAATTTGTCTCAGTGCTTTCTGACCCTGTCAAGTTTTCTTTCATTCTTTTATTAATGACAGGAATGAGATTTTCATCTGGGCAAGTCCCTTTTGCCTTCTCTCACTTTGGACTCACCACACTCTTCATTCACTGAAGAGTGAAGCTCTTTTCCAGGTGTCCTATCAAGTGGGAATAATGGAAGAAGAGGCCTCAGAGGCTGGAGGACAGGGAGTATCCTTACTACATGTTGTAATGTACATGTTGTAATGTTATTATTATTTTGACAGGATTACTCTGCACTGGAGGCCAGGCAACTCAGTTGGATGGGAAATCATGTTGTCATACTGCTCTGTCTCCATCAAGTTCACAGCCACTAGCCTCAGAGGCTGTGATATGACTTTCCTTCATCTTATGGAACATAATACAGAATTTCCTTCACCATTCACTTTCCCTCCCTCTTCTTGTATTCCTACTCTTTATGCCTCCCATGCCTTCTCCTCATCCTTCTCAATGGTCACCCAATTGCCCTCACTGAGAAGATAAATGCTTTAAGGCAGGTTGTCCAGAGCTCCTTTCTTCACAGTTAGCCATCCACTTGAATCTGTGCTCACAGAGTTCTTTCTCTTCTATTATAATACTGAAGCTAACATCTCAACTTGTTCACCACGTCTCTTTTCCTCTTGCTTATTCCACCCAGTGTGTCTCTCTCTCTCTCTCTCTCTCTCTCTCTCTCTGATCCCCTTCTCCTGCACCAATAGTTTTTTCCCCACTCTGCTGGGTCATTCCTTAATTTTTCAAACAGCTTTTTTATCCTTCTCATCAAAAGAAATTCTTCTTCTGACACCACTGTGCCTCCCTCTTTTGCTTAAATTCTCAGTTCTTCTGTGTAACTAATCTTCTTATAAAGTTCTTGCTACTATACACTTGTCATTTCCAACTTTTCTCCTTCAATTCTTTGCATATCTTCCTATCAGATTTTTATCCTCCCCATGCTAATGAGCTCCATATTGCTATAGGCTTTGTGCAAAGTGAAGTTACACAGTCGTGTCCAACTCTTTGTGACCCCATGGACTGTAGCCTACCAGGCTCCTCCTTCCATGGGATTCTCCAGGCAAGAGTACTGGAGTGGGTTGCCATTTCCTTCTCCAGGGTATCTTCCCGACCCAGGGATCAAACCCAGGTCTCCCGCATTCCAGGCAGAGGCTTTAACCTCTGAGCCACCAAAGAAGTAAAACCTACAGGAATTGACACCATTGAGATTCATCCCAAGTTCTGAAAACACTCTTTCTGTGTCTCTTAATAATGTGGTGAATTTATGTCTTTTGGTGGGAAATTAAGGGGGCTGACCTCAGGAGCTAGACCTTAGGTAACATTTTAAAGCAAATCTTTTAGACTATATTTCTTTTTTTTCCTTAACTTCATGGCTTGTTTTGGCAAAATACTTTATGGACACTATTGCCTTAATAATTTCAATATCAAAGTAATTTCAAGATCTGTTTTTTTAAATATTTAGAATATTTTAAATTATACAAATATTTACAAAAATTAATTCATTGAGCAAAATGGATAATACCTCAATTGCTATTAAGGAAAATAGCTATAGTCTATCAGAATTTCTATGTTTGTTCCCTTTATTGTCTATGATGAATGTTGAGAAGCAGGGACAAAAGGAAACAAAGTGCTAAAACTGTGAGTTAAAGTTATTCTGGATGTTTTAGCTAATAGAAAATACCTCATCAATGTGAATATAAATGCTATCAAAGAAAGGAAATGTACAATATTTTCAGGTAATTTCTTTAACAGCTACTGGGACACTGTGCCAGGTACTGATCATCTATCCCATTATCCCAAAAGGATGAAGTGAAAATTTTTGTATATATTGAATGCATACAGTGGCTTATATGGTGGCAAGATATAAAATAAATACACAAACACCGGTTTATTTCCTATTAATATTCTAGCAATATAACCATAAGAAAACAGATTGGAAAAAGACACCATTAACATGATACCAACCTCAGTGCAATCTTGTGCAAGGTGTAGATCACGACATCCACACCAGGCTGGGGGAAAGCAGGTACACGTTCTTGAAATCCTCAGGATCAAAATCTCAGCACATAGGCCAAGGAATCTGAAATTTTAAACTATTTTCCAGGTAATTATTCTGTTCTCTAAAATTTAGGCTCCCTGACATAGTAAGTAGGAGGACACACATGATGGGAATTTGAGCAAATTACTAAAACTAATTAAGCTTCTGTTTTGTTTTGTTTTCTCTTCAAAAAAGAAATAATGATAATATCCACATCATAAGACATTTTGGAAAAATAAGTGAAATAAGATAACTGAGTGGTTTGGGGCTTTATAAATAATTGTTGTTAGATATTGAATGTATATATTGAAACAAGAATGTAAAATATGTAAAAAGAAGCTTAAGAAGGAAAGACAATTCAGGTCTTAAATGAATACAATAACAAAATTACTTAGGAATACTTTTTTACCCAAGGTTTATTTATTTATTTTTGGGTGAGATGGATCTTCCTTGCTGCACATGGGATTTCTCTAGTTATGAAGAGAGTGACTATTCTTCGTTGCAGTGTGCAGGCTTGTCATTGCGGTGGCTTCTCTTGTTGCAGAGCACAGGCTCAGTTGCCTCGTGGCATGTGGAACCCTCCTGGACCAGTGACTGTACCTATGTCCCCTGCACTGCCAGGGAGACTCTCAACCACTGGGTCACCAGGGAAGTCCAGGAATACTTTAAAAGTCATATAAACTGAGGAGCATACTATGTTCCTACTGGAATAGAGGTGGGGAAGACAAGAGAAAAGCAATATTTGTAAAGAAAAATTTTTTCAAGGTTAATTTTTAAAATTTCAGATAGCTCTATACAAAATATCAGATAGATAATCTTGTAACTCAACAAAATGAAGTTAATGGTCATCTTAAAGAAGATACAGTGGAGAAAAATATTATCCAGCCCTTCCTTCACACACACACACACACACACAATGCAGAAGCAAGCATATAAAAGGTCACTTTCATTGCAAGACACCATAATGCATAGTTATAATACAATTAACAATATTGTATTACTATCAAACTGGGAAGACATAATGATGAAACTGAAGAGAAAATGCAGAAATCTAAGAACAAGTTAAGAGCATATGATAGAATTTTTTTTTTAGTTCAATGGAGAAAATAGAAATTACTTAAGGCATAATAATTGGATTATTAAGTAGTTAGAAAAAAGGAACCTTACTTCAAATTCATCTCAAAACTGATTAAAGATAAAATAAAACTATAAAAGAGGAAATTGGAATGTAATGAATAAGTATATGTTTGGAAGCATTCTGTATATTATTTTTGTAGAAACAGAACATAATATCAGAATTATCAATGACTTTAGGAAGTCAGGCTTGATTAGTAAAATGTAAGAAGAAATGGGCAAGATAAGAAGGAAGAGGTGGTGGAATATTTACAATCTTTTGATTATGAGAAAATGGGTCAAGAACATTCCAACAGGCAGAGGAAACAGCTGGCTAATATTAAGCCACATCAGCACCACAGATGGTTGCTTAGGTTACTGGATGCTCTCACTTGCTAAAGTAAAGTCCCTCACGTCCTACTCTTTGCGACCCCATGGACTGTCGCCTACCAGGCTCTTCTGTCCATGGGATTTTCCAGGCAAGAATACTGGAGTAGGTTGCCATTTCCTTCTCCAGATCTTCCTGACCCAAGGATCGAACCAGGATCTCCTACATTGTAAGCAGATGCTTTACTGTCTGAGCCACCAGGGAAGTCCACTCACCTTGTTAATAATATAATAATTGGCAAACCTATAATCAAATCATTCAAAGGCAATAAATATTAATCAGGAATGGAAAGGCAGGTAGAGCTCCAGGACTATATATGGTCAGACCATTCCGAAAAATGCACTCTTCTATCCAGTATGGTGGCCACAACCTATTTCCCATATCTTCAGTCTTAGATGGGTCTTTGACTTGACCTCTGCTGTTTCAGCATATTCCCACACCTCTAAAATCAAGGACCTTTTTAATTTCATGAGCATTCATAGCTAGCTAGGGATAGTCATGCAACATGCACATGTACATGCACTCTCCTCCACATCGTGACTGTTAAAATTATGCCCTCTTCCTAAAACTTCCATAATCATATCTACCTTAGAGAAGGTACCAGTGTTTTACAAGGTTTCAGGGGACCTAATTAAAAAATAGGTGGGAAAGACATACATGAGAGAGGTACTTTAGCATAACAGTTTCCTAAAGGACAAATGACTCTTCCAATCAGCAAATAGATACAAACTTTCTGTCAGTTTGATAATGGACATCAATGATTTTGACAATATGCATATATTTTGATCCAGCAATTTTACTTTTTTCCAATGTGTTTTATTGCAGTAAAATACACATAACATAAAATTTGCCATCTCAACATTTTTTAAGTACCCAGCTCAGCGGTATTAATCATATTCCTAATATTGTACAATCATCACCACTATCCATTTTCAGAACTCTTTTCATATTGTAAAGTTGAAATTCTATTACCATTCAGCAATTACTTCTCATTCTTTTCCCCCAAGACTTGGGTAACCACCATTCTCATTTTATGGCTATAAGTATGATTATTTAGATACCTCATATAACTTGAATCATACACTATTTGCCTTTTTGTGACTGGCTTATTTCACTTAGCATAATATCTTCAAGTTTCATCTGTAGATAACTTGTTGTAGCATGTTGTCTTCCATAAGCCTGAATTATATTTCATTGCATGTATATACCACATTTTTTAATCCATTGATTCATTAATGGATACTTGGGTTGTTTCCATGTTTTAGCTCTTGTGATAATGTCATTAGGAATCTAGATATACCAATATCACTTTGAGACCTTGCTTACACTTTTGGAATATATATATATATATATATATATATATATATATATTCAAAAACTAAATTTCTAGATCATATGAAAATTATATTTTGGTGAGGGTGGGGTGAGCCACCATACTACTTTGCTTACCACAGTAACTATCCCATTTTATGTTTCCACCAACAATGCACAAGGTTTCCAGTTTCTAAGCAACATTTGTTTTCTACTTTTTTATAGTGACTATCATAACGAGTTCAGTCCAGTTCAATCGCTCAGTCATGTCTGACTCTTTGTGACCCTAGGAACCAAAACACGCCAGGCCTCCCTGTCCATCACCAACTCCCAGAGTTTACCCAAACTCATGTTCATTGAGTCGGTGATGCAATCTAATCATCTCATCCTCTGTTGTCCCCTTCTCCTGCCTTGAATCTTTCCCAGCTTCAAGGTCTTTTCCAGTGATTCAGTTCTTCACACCAGGTGGTCAAAATATCAGAGTTTCAGCTTCACCATCAGTCCTTCCAATGGACATCCAGGGCTGATTTCCTTTAGGATGGACTGGTTGGATCTCCTTGCAGTCCAAGGGACTCTCAAGAGTCTTCTCCAACACCACAGTTCAAAAGCATCAATTCTTCAGTGCACAGCTATTTTTATATTCCAACTCTCACATCCATACATGACTACTGGAAAAACCATAGCCTTGACTAGACGGACCTTTTTTGGCAAAGTAATGTCTCTGCTTTTGAATATGCTTCTAGATTGGTCATAAGTTTCCTGCCAAGGAGTAAGTGTCTTTTAATTTCATGCCTGAATCACCATCTGCAGTGATTTTGGAGCCCAAAAAAATAAAGTCTGCCACTGTTTCAATAGTTTCCCAATTTACTTGCCATGAAGTGATGGGACAAGATGCCATGATCTTCGTTTTCTGAATGTTGAGCTCTAAGCCAACTTTTCACTCTCCTCTTTCACTTTCATCAAGAGGCTCTTTAGTTCCTCTTCACTTTCTGCTATAAGGGTGGTGTCATCTGCATATCTGAGGTTATTGATATTTCTCCCAGCAACCTTGATTCCAGCTTGTGCTTCTTCCAGCCCAGCATTTCTCATGATGAACTCTGCATATAAGTTAAATAAGCAGGGTGACAATATACAGCCTTGACGTACACCTTTTCCTATTTGGAACCTATCTGCTGTTCCATATTGTTCATAGTGAGTATGAGGTGACAATTCATTGTAGCTCTGATTTGTATTTCCCTAATAAATAGTGATGTTGAACATCTTTTCAAGTGCTTATTGGCCACTTGTATACCTTCTTTGGAGAAATGTCTTTCCAATCCCTTGGCCTGTTTTTGAATTAGTTTTTTTTCTTGTTGTTCTTGTTGTTGTTGAGTTTTATAAAATCTCTATATATTCTTTCTGTTTTTACTTTTCTTTTCTTTTTAATTTTATTTTCTTTATTTTTAATTTTTTTCCCCAAATTTTCTTTTCCTTCAAAGCCTGTGTAAAGGACTATCTTTCAACAGATAGCAGCGAGAGAACTGCTCCGCTATGTATAAAACCTCGACCCAGAAGCAGGTTGTCTAGAAAAGGGTTCTCTATATATATCTGAACATGATTTGCTTACCTGATACCTAATTTCCAAATATTGTCTTCCATTTGGTGGATTGTCTCTTTACACTGTTGATAGTGTCTTTTTATGGTGAAGTTTTAAATTTGTTAATAAATTAAATGTGCCTATTTTTCCTTTTGTTGCCTGTGCTTCTGGTATCATACCTAAGAATCATTGCCAAATCCAATATTCTGAAATTTTTGTCCTATTTTTTCTTCTGAAAGTTTTATTGGTCTAGGTTTTACATTTAGGCCTTTGATTCATTTTGAGTTAATTTTTGTACATGGTGCTAAGTATCCAACTTCATACTTCTGCATGTGGACATCCAATTCTCCCAGCACCATTTGTTGAAAAGATTGCCCTTTCCCCACTAAATAATCTTGGAATCCTTGCCAAAAGTTATTTGACCTTAAATTCAACATCTTACTCCTGGACTTGATTCTATCCCACTGGCCTATATGTCTGTTTTTGTACCCATACCACAATGAGTTTTTTGTTTGTTCATTTTGTATTCATTACCACACTGTTTTGATGACTGATTTTGTAGTAAGTTTAGAAATCAGGAAGTATGAGTTCTTTAGTTTTATTCTTTTTTAAAGATTGTTTTGGTTATTCAGGGTCCCTTGAGATTTAAGGATGGGTTTTTCTATTTCCACAAAAACCATCATTGGGATTTTGAAAGGGACTGCATCGAACACATAAAACTCTGGCTCTTCTACGACCGAGGTGATTTGCTCTTCCATTGCCCCATGGCTTCAGTTCACCTCGCACAGGAAGGCGAGGCTTCCTACCAGCACAGGGGGTGAGCTGGATCATGGTCCCCACAGTCCCCTGAAGAGCATTCAAAGGAGGGGGCTCAATTTCAGGGGTCCTCGAAGGGACATATTTCGGAGCTCTGAACCTGGTGTGGCATTTAGAGGTGGCTGTTTTTGAGGGGACGCAAGTGGCATTAGGGACTCCAGGGTAGGACTTTGAAGTCTGTTTTCTAAGCGTCCCTCAGAGGCAGGGTTTATAGAGACCGGGTTTAGGGGAATGTTTGGGGCGACTCTTAGGATCCGTGTATGAATACTCTTGTCCATGGGGTAGGATTTGGTGTGCTTCCCAAGGGGAGAGGCAAAGTTTGAGGTTCCTGAACTCAAGGCAGAATTTGGACAGGGCTTGATTCAGGAAGGGTCCTGGTGATGGTGGGAAAGGTGGGACCGACGTGGCATGTGGAGGTATCTAATGGCCTTTGTGACCTCTGCTTCTATTATGATGTCTTGGGTATTAAAGGCTGAGAGGCTGGACACATTGGGGCTCACATGTTTTAGGAAGAGGAGCCCCCGGCCCAGGCTGTAGAAGGGATGCTGGAGCCTAGCATGCTAGGCTTTTCCCAAGGCAGCAGTGTCCCCGGCTTTCCTTTGCCATGGCTTTACTCGTTATGCCTGAGGAGATGGGCTGTTGAGAGAGACCATTTGGCCCTTTTCACACCTGGTTCGTTGGAAGTATCAGCTTGTGAATTATTCACAAGGGAGCGGTTCATTTTGCTTAAGGGGCATGTTGCAAGGGACACCTTGCAGTCTGCCGGGCAGATCTAGATCACACTGATAAAGCGTAAAAAGGTGAGTAGCGGCCTGAGTTTTCTGTGGCTTGTCTAGGGGCATTGTGCATAATTCATGCGGGGCATAGATTTTAGGGCTTCGTCTGCACGATCAGCTGTTAGCCTTTCCTTAGAGGTTTCAGGATTTAAGTTTTGCATATTGCGAAGGGATGAGGTCTGGCACATTGTTCATTCTTTGCTGCCTGCTAATCCCAGATTATCAACAAAGACTCTAGATTCAAGTCACATCGATCCTTGCTAGCTGTGTGATCATTGGTAGATCTGTGAAATTGAAAAAAGTGAATCTGAGCATAATGGTGATCATGTTAGTTTGCACTCATTTAGCATCTTTATTAGACCATTTAATCCCCACAACAACCCTGAGAGGTAGGCTATTATCATCCCACTTTATAGATAAGGAAACTAGGACAAAAGATGAAGAAGCTCTATATAGTCAACAAAAACAAGACCGGGAGCTCACTGTCTCAGAGCATGAGCTCCTTATTGCCAAATTCAGACTTAAATTGAAGAAAGTGGGCAACACTACTAGACCATTCAGGTATGACCTAAATCAAATCCTTATGATTATACAGTGGAAGTGAGAAATCTAGATCTGATAGATAGAGTGCCTGATAACTATGGAATGAGGTTCATGACATTGTACAGGAGACAGGGATCAAGACCATCCCCATGGCAAAGAAATGCAAAAAAGCAAACTGGCTGTCTAGGGAGGCCTTACAAATAGCTGTGAAAAGAAGAGAAGCAAAAAGCAAAGGAGAAAAGGAAAGATATAAGTATCTGAATGCAGAGTTCCAGAGAATGGCAAGAAGAGATAACAAAGCCTTCTTCAGTTATCAATGCAAAGAAATAGAGGAAAACAACAGAATGGGAAAGACTAGAGATCTCTTCAAGAAAATTAGAGATACCAAGGGAACATTTCATGCAAAGATGGGCTCGATAAAGGACAGAAATGGTCTGGACCTAACAAAAGCAAAATATATTAATAAGAGGTGGAAAGAATACACAGAAGAACTGTACAAAAAAAGATCTTCACGACCCAGATAATCATGATGATGTGATGACTAATCTAGAGCCAGCCATCTTGGAATGTGAAGTCAAGTGGGCCTTAGAAAGCATCACTATGAACAAAGCTAGTGGAGGTGATGGAATTCCAGTGGAGCTGTTTCAAATCCTGAAAGATGATGCTGTGAAAGTGCTGCACTCAATATGCCAGCAAATCTGGAAAACTCAGCAGTGGCCACAGAACAGGAAAAGGTCAGTTTTCATTCCAATTTCAAAGAAAGGCAATGCCAAAGAATGCTCAAACTACCACACAATTGCACTCATCTCACATGCTAGTAAAGTAATGCTCAAAATTATCCAAGCCAGACTTCAGCAACACATGAACTATGAACCTTCAGCAAACAGTTCACGTAAGCCGTGAACTTCCAGATGTTCAAGCTGGTTTTAGAAAAGGCAGAGGAACCAGAGATCAAATTGCCAACATCTGCTGGATCATGGAAAAAGTGAGAGAGTTCCAGAAAAACATATATTTCTGCTTTATTAACTATGCCAAAGCATTTGACTGTGTGGATCACAATAAACTGTGAAAAATTCTGAAAGAGATGGGAATACCAGACCACCTGACCTGCCTCTGAGAAATCTGTATACAGGTCAGGAAGCAACAGTTAGAACTGGCCATGGAACAACAGACTGGTTCCAAATGGGAAAAGGAGTACGTCAAGGCTGTATATTGTAACCCTGCTTATTTAACTTATATGCAAAGTACATCATGAGAAATGCTGAACTGGAAGAAACACAAGCTGGCATCAAGATTGCCAGGAGAAATATCAATAACCTCAGATACGCAGATGACACCACCCTTACCGCACAAAGTGAAGAGGAACTAAAAAGCCTCTTGATGAAAGTGAAAGAGAAGAGTGAAAATGTTGGCTTCGAGCTCAACATTCAGAAAACGAACATTATGGCATCTGGTCCCATCACTTCATGGGAAATAGATGGGGAAACAGTAGACACAGTGTCAGACTTTATTTTTTGGGCTCAAAAATCACTGCAGATGGTGACTGCAGCCATGAAATTAGAAGACACTTACTCCTTGGAAGAAAAGTTATGACCAACCTAGATAGTATATTCAAAAGCAGAGACATTGCTTTGCCAACTAAGGTCCGTCTAGTCAAGGCTATGGTTTTTCCTGTGGTCACATATGGATGTGAGAGTTGGACTGTGAAGAAGGCTGAGTACCAAATAATTGATGCTTTTGAACTGCGGTGTTGGAGAAGACTCTTGAGAGTCCCTTGGACTGCACGGAGATCCAACCAGTCCATTCTGAAGGAGATCAACCCTGGGATTTCTTTGGAAGGAATGATGCTAAAGCTGTAGCTCCAGTACTTTAGCCACCTCATGCGAAGTGTTGACTCATTGGAAAAGACCCTGATGCTGGGAGGGATTGGGGGCAGGAGGAGAAGGGGACGACCAAGGATGAGATGGCTGGATGGCATCACGGACTCAATGGATGTGAGTCTGTGTGAACTCCTGGAGTTGGTGATGGACAGGGAGGCCTGGTGTGCTGCAATTCATGGGATCGCAAAGAGTCGGACACGACTGAGTGACTGAACTGAACTGAACTAAACAGGAGGCTAAGTAATTTGCTTAAGGTTCTCACAGTTAGTAAGTGGCTGAGCCAGGATTGAAATCCAGTTAGTCTAGTTCAAGAATCTGTAGTTTTCAATACCATAATGTCTCTCACACCAACCCAATTCACTGGTACTTCTACTACTGTTAGTCATATAGCACCAGATGACCAGGCACTGTTCTGAACCCATTTAACCTTCATCACAAGGTAGGTGACTACTGTTCTCCTTTTATGGGTGGGGAAACAGTGGCCCAGAGATGTTTCTGGTCCCAGGCCACAAAGCTAGTCATCAATGGGTGGAAGTGATTTTTGTGATGATTTGAGAACTCAGGAGGTCTCCTTTGACCTGAAACTTGAAGGAACTGAGTCCCTGCTTTGCATTCCTGAGACAAATGGCACAACTCATGGAAAGGACTCACCAAAGGAACAACCACATAGCAGGCAATCAGTTAACATGATCTATTATTATTAAATAGAAATATAGTGGGTGTTTATCGTGTGCCTGGGGCTTTGGTACACAGTTGTATCTCTGGTGACCTGGTAGTCTGTGCTACCTATTTAAAGAACATTGGTGGCTTAGTGTTGTTTTACAGTGTAAATTTGGAAGGGTATTTCAAGACATTATTTTTTAGATAATGCAGCAAGTTGGAGGTTTCTCTGGTGTCTGGGTATACCCTCACCCATAACTCAAACTGCCACACAACTGCACTCCTCTCACAGGCTAGTAAAGTAATGCTCAAAATTCTGCAAACCAGCCTTCAGCAATACATGAACCACGAACTTCCAGACGTTCAAGCTGGTTTCTGAAAAGGCAGAGGAACCAGAGATCAAATTGCCAACATCTGCTGGAGCATGGAAAAAGCAAGAGAGTTCCAAAAAAACATCTACTTCTGCTTTATTGACTATGCCAAAGCCTTTGATTGTGTGGATCACAATAAACTGTGGAGAATTCTGAGACAGATGGGAATACCAGACCACCTGACCTGCCTCTTGAGAAATCTGTATGCAGGTCAGGAAGCAACAGTTAGAACTGGACATGGAACAACAGACTGGTTCCAAATGGGAAAAGGAGTATGTCAAGGCTGTATATTGTCACCTTCCTTATTTAACTTCTATGCAGAGTACATCATGAAGGACTGGAAGAAACACAAGCTGGCATCAAGATTGCCAGGAGAAATATCAATAACCTCAGATATGCACCTGGAGAAGGAAATGGCAATCCACTCCAGTATTCTTGCCTGGAGAATCCCATGGACTGAGAAGCCTAGTAGGTTATAGTCCACGGGGTCACAAAGAGTCGGACACGACTGAGCGACTTCACCTCACCTCAGATATGCACATGACACCACCCTTATGGCAGAAAGTGAAGAGGAACTAAAAAGCCTCTTGATGAAAGTGAAAGAGGAGAGTGAAAAAGTTGGCTTAGAGCTCAACATTCAGAAAACGAACATCATGGCATCTGGTCCCATCACTTCATGGGAAATAGATGCGGAAACATTAGAAACAGTGTCAGACTTTATTTTTTTGGGCTCCAAAATCACTGCAGATGGTGACTGCAGCCAGGAAATTAGAAGACACTTACTCCTTGGAAGTAAAGTTATGACCAACCTAGATAGCATATTCAAAAGCAGAGACATTACTTTGCCGACTAAGGTCTGTCTAGTCAAGGCTATGGTTTTTCCTGTGGTCATATATGGATGTGAGAGTTGGACTATGAAGAAGGCTGAGCGCAGAAGAACTGATGCTTTTGAACTGTGGTGTTGGAGAAGATTCTTGAGAGTCCCTTGGACTGCAAGGAGATCTAATCAGTCCATTCTGAAGGAGATAGGCCCTGGGATTTCTTTGGGAGGAATGATGTTAAAGCTGAAATTCCAGTACTTTGGCCACCTCACGCAAAGAGTTGACTCATTGGAAAAGACTCTGATGCTGGGAGGGATTGGGGGCAGGAGGAGAAGGGAACGACAGAGGATGAGATGGCTGGATGGATTCACTAATGTGATCGACGCGAGTCTGAGTGAACTCTGGGAGTTAGTGATGGACAGGGAGGCCTGGCATGCTGAGATTCATGGGGTCACAAAGAGTCAGACATGACTGAGCGACTGAACTGAACTGATAACTAATTTTATATCAATTCAAAATATTATATTTACGTGTTACTTTTACATTAATATATAATACTTAAAAAATGTAACAGTGCTCTGTGCCAGCACTGCTCTGAGTTTATTTTATAGTTTATATTCTCTGGTTTTCAGAGTGACACATTTTGCCTTTATGATGTAGGTGGGTTCTACTACTACCCACATTTTATGGTTGCAGAAGCTGAGGTAACTGCCAAACACAGGTAGTAAACCTGGATTTGGGTGGACCAAAGCAGCTCTGGTCACGTGCAGTTAGTGAACGGTGGGGAGGAGGCAGCTTCACTTCCCCCTGTGTTTCCCCTGCGGCTCTGCAGCATCTTTCATTATTCATGAACAGGAAACGGTGACCACGTTCCCTTGGCTGGAATACCATAATCCTTACTTGCTGGGCAAGGGCTGTCTAGAGAATTTCTATCCATCCAGCCTCATGCATAATTCATGAATAACTGGGTGGGGCCTTTCTGAGTTTCCAGGTTGGGCTGCTGCAGTATCACTATTCATTATTCATGAGCCAGGTGAGATTGCTTTCTTGTGTTAGACTTATTTCCCTGCTTCAGGGTATTAGATGCAGCAGTGGGCGGACCTGTCTCTTTTGTCCTTGCCCCCTTTATGCATTATTCATGAGACGTGGCCTCAGGCTCCTTGGCTTCCAGGCTGCAACAAGATTATTCATTATTCATGAGCATTGGGGTGTGGCTTCCATGTTTCAACATTGGCTTTCTGGTTGAAGGTTCCAGCCACCCAGCTACATGTATAATTCACGATCAGGAAGTGTTGTTTGGAGCCATGTTAGGCATTATTGACAAAATGGAGGCATGGTCCCCAGCCCCCCTCCTCATTCCACAGGCACAGATACTGGGATGAAGGAGTTAGGCCTTGTAATCCTGATTTGTCTTTTCCTATGCTCAGCTGAGTAGATGGAAAAAGAATATTAAGGTGCTTATTGTTCTTGAGAGGAGCATGAGAAGGAACAAAGCCTTCTGCAGTATTACTCAGAAAATAATTCATAAAGTTAATCACAGACATTTGTTCAAGGACTTTTTTTAAAAGTGTTCTAGAATGAACGTATAGGCCGCAGCTTGTGGCCATGGGAGAGATTGATATCTGAAGCCTTTTTGCAAGGAGAATGTTTATGGAAAAGGACTTTACTGAATATCAATTCAGTTCAGTTGCTCAGTCATGTCCAACTCTTTGTGACTCCATGAATTGCAGCATGCCAGGCCTCCCTGTCCATCATCAACTCCCAGAGTTCACTCAGACTCACGTCAATCCACTCAGTGATGCCATCCAGCCATCTCATTCTTGGTCGTCCCCTTCTCGTCCTGCCCCCAATCCCTCCCAGCATCAGGGTCTTTTCCAATGAGTCAACTCTATGCATGAGGTGCCCGAAGCACTAGAGTTTCAGCTTTAGCATCAGTCCTTCCAAAGAAATCCCGGGGCTGATTTCCTTCAGAATGAACTGGTTGGATCTCCTTGCAGTCCAAGGGACTCTCAAGAGTCTTCTCCAACACCACAGTTGAAAAGCATCAATTCTTTGGTGCTCAGCCTTCTTCACAGTCCAACTCTCACATCCATAGTGACCACAGGAAAAACCATAGCCTTGACTAGACAGACCTTAGTCGGCAAAATAATGTCTTTGCTTTTGAATATACTATCTAGATTGGTCATAACTTTTCTTCCAAGGAGGAAGCGTATTCTAATTTCATAGCTGCAGTCACCATCTGCAGTGAAGTTGGAGCCCAAAAAATAAAGTCTGACACTGTTTCCGCTGTTTCCCCATCTATTTCTCATGAAGTGATGGGACTGGATGCCATGATGTTCGTTTTCTGAATGTTGAGCTCTAAGCCAACTTTTTCACTCTCCTCTTTCACTTTCATCAAGAGGCTTTTTAGTTCCTCTTCACTTTCTGCCATAAGGGTGGTGTCATGTGCATATCTGAGGTTATTGATATTTCTCCCGGCAATCTTGATTTCAGCTTGTGTTTCTTCCAGTCCAGCGTTTCTCATGATGTACTCTGCATAGAAGTTAAATAAGCAAGGTGACAATACACAGGCTTGACGTACTCCTTTTCCTATTTGGAATCAGTCTGTTGTTCCATGTTCAGTTCTAACTGTTGCTTCCTAACCTGCATACAGATTTCTAAAGAGGCAGGTCAGGTTGTCTGGTATTCCCATCTCTTTCAGAATTCTCCACAGTTTATTGTGATCCACACAGTCAAAGGCTTTGGCATAGTCAATAAAGCAGAAATAGATGTGTTTCTGGAACTCTCTTGCTTTTTCCATGCTCCAGCGGATGTTGGCAATTTGATCTCTGGTTCCTCTGCGTTTTCTAAAACCAGCTTGAACATCAGGGAGTTCACGGTTCATGTATTGCTGAAGGCTGACTTGCAGAATTTTGAGCATTACTTTACTAGCATGTGAGATGAGTGCAATTATGGGGTAATTTGAGCATTCTTTGGCATTGCCTTTCTTTGGAATTGGAATGAAAACTGACCTTTTCCAATCCTGTGGCCACCACTGAGTTTTCCAAATTTGCTGGCATATTGAGTGCACCACTTTCACAGCATCATCTTTCAGGATTTGAAATAGCTCAACTGGATTCCATCACCTCCACTAGCTTTGTTCGTAGTGATGCTTCCCAAGTCACACTTGACTTTACATTCCAGGATGTCTGGGTCTAGGTGAGTGATCACACCATCATGATTATCCAGGTCATGAAGATCTTTTTTATACAGTTCTTCTGTGTATTCTTGCCACCTCTTCTTAATATCTTCTGCTTCTGTGAGATCCATACCATTTCTGTCCTTTATCGAGCCCATTTTTGCATGAAATATTCCCTTGGTATCTCTAATTTTATTGAAGAGATGTCTAGTCTTTCCCATTCTGTTCTTTTCCTCTATTTCTTTACATTGATCACTGAAGAAGACTTTCTTATTCCTTCTTGCTATTCTCTGGAACTCTGTATTCAGATACTTATATCTTTCCTTTTCTCCTTTGCTTTTTGTCTGTCTTCTTTTCACAGCTATTTGTAAGGCCTCCCTAGAGCGCTATTTTGCTTTTTTGCATTTCCCACCCCCCCATGGGGATGGTCTTGATCCCTGTCTCCTGTACAATGTCATGAACCTCACGCTTATCAGGCACTCTTCTAGGCCCTTAAATCTGTTTCTCACTTCCACTGTATAATCATAAGGGATTTTGTTTAGATCATACCTGAATGGTCTAACGGTTTTCCCTACTTTTTTAATTTAAGTCTGAATTTGGTAATAAGGAGTTTATGATCTATGCCACAGTCAATTGCTGGTCTTGTTTTTGTTGACTGTATACAGCTTCTCCACCTTTGGCTGCAAAGAATGTAATCTATCTGATTTCAGTGTTGACCATCTGGTGATATCCATGTGTAGAGTCTTCTCTTGTGTTGTTGGAAGAGGCTGTTTGCTATGACCAGTGCATTTTCTTGGCAAAACTCTATTAGTCTTTGCCCTGCTTCATTCCTCATTCCAAGACTATATTTGCCTGTTACTCCAGGTGTTTCTTGACTTCCTACTTTTGCATTCCAGTCTCCTATAATGAAAAGGACATCTTTTTTGGATATTAGTTCTAAAAGGTCTTCTAGGTCTTCATGAACCTAGAATTTCAACTTCTTCAGAGTTACTCATTGGGGCATAGACTTGGATTACTTTGATATTGAATGGAGAGGTCTGACAGAATGTGGTCCACTGGAGAAGGGAATGGCAAACCACTTCAGTATTCTTGCCTTGAACACACCATGAACAGTATGAAAAGGCAAAATGATAGGATACTGAAAGAGGACCTCCCCAGGTCAGTAGGTGCCCAATATGCTACTGGAGATCAGTAGAGAAATAAGTGCAGAAAGAATGAAGGGATGGAGCCAAAGCAAAAACAATATCCAGCTGTGGATGTGACTGGTGATACAAGGAAGGTCCAATGCTGTAAAGAGCAATATTGCATAGGAACCTGGAATGTCAGGTCCATAAATCAAGGCAAATTGGAAGTGGTCAAATAGGAGATGACAAGAGTGAACGTCGACATTCTGGAAATCAGCGATCTAAAATGGACTGGAATGGGTGAATTTAACTCAGATGACCATTATATCTACTACTGCGGGCAGAAATCCCTCAGAAGAAATGGAGTATTCATCATGGTCAACAAAAGAGTCCGAAATGCAGTATTTGGATGCAATCTCAAAAAGACAGAATGATATATGTTTGTTTCCAAGGCAAACCATTCAATATCACAGTTTACTGAATTTAGGTAAAGATTTAAGGAGTGTTGTAAAGTTGGCATATTTTACTATAGCTAATAGAAGTTAGGAATTTTTAGAGACACTATAGCTAGAAGCCTTTGTAAGAGATAGGGAACTCAGGACGTTAGGGGCAAACAGGATTTCGGAAGAGAGGTAGTGAACTAAGTAATGTAGCATGAGTTACAATGTAATCCCAAATTAACTATAGGACACATTAGAAGAGGTAGATAATAGATGATAAGGCTGGTTCGGAGAGAATCACTGAAGCAGAAACTCTGAAGAGCAACAGTGATTTATGGAAATAATAAATCTGGGAAAGGGGGAACTGAAAATGTCAAACCTCTGGCCTAATGCTTTTGTAAAAGTATAAAAGAGAATCTAAACTTGAAATAAACAGGCAGTCCAAAAGAAAATTGGGTGAGGCTGCCTCATTCGCCCACACTGTCCACCTTTTCAGGTTGAATCCCTGGCTGTTGGAGTTGAACTCCCACAAGTGTGTCATTGGTGGCCTTTCTGGGTTTCCATGGTAGCCTGGCTGTAACAATGTATTGATTATTCACGTTTCCCAGGCATGCCCTCTGAGTCTTTTTACCTGTTTGCATAGTTACTGCCAGAATAGCCACCAGATGGTGCTATTCCCCTTTGAATGAGTTACAAACGGACCCGTCATACATGATTCATTAATGGGCGCGGCCTGCCTACATCCGGGTTTCTGGGGGTGGGGGGTGGGGCAAGGCTTTGTTCCGGCCTCGGGCTCTGCCGCTGCTGTCTTGTGTCGGCGGCGGCGGAGGCGGCGGAGGTGAAGGAGGTGGCAGGAACGAGCAGAACCACTAAGACCCGGGAAGGAGAAGTCGGCGGCGGCGATTGTAGGTGGCCCAGGTGGCAGGGAGGAGAAGGAGGAGGAGGGTGGTGGCCGGGCTTGGCTTTGGCTCCTAGAGGAGTTGGCGGCGGCGCGACCCGGGGAACCGGCATTGGTAACAAATGGCCTTTCTCAGCGCCTTGGCCGGAGCAGGGGTTTCGGGACTGGATGGTGTTGGGCCGGTGCTGGGCCAAGCTAATGTCGGGGCAGGTGTTGATGACTCGGACGGAGGGATCGTTGAGGAGAAGTGGGGGGTACATTTTGGGCGGGGCCGATATTCCCCATCTGGGACCAGCCCAGTCCCTCGGGCGCCAAAATCTGACCTTAGGCTCAGACCTCCAGAATCTGCTGTTAGAGCCTCAGCCAGCATTCCTAATCAGGGACCTGGCCCTGTCCTACGTCTTGCATGGCAGATCGGAACTTCCCCCAGCAATGGAGACTTAAACGGGATCGACATTCCTGGTCAAAGCCTCCTACCCGGGTATGTCATTAAAGACCTACCCCCAGAATCTTTCTTCATTCACCCTTCATTTCTCAGAATTGGCCTGGCAGCTTCTAGGGGCCAAACCTCAGGGAGGGTCCATTTGACTTCATTTAACCTTCTCTAGCATCTTCCTTCAGAACCACCCTCCACACGCACACTCACACACACCCACAGACTGCCCTTAGAGCTTTCAAGGAGTCTAGACACTGTAAAAGGCTATTTGTGCTTGGCCTCCATGTCAGAGACCACTCCTCCACATCCCACAAGTCTCCCAACCCACCTTGGCTCTAGCATCTTCCCTCCGAAACCCTTCTGGGCCAGCATATCTATTCAGAGGTCCACTTCACCATTCACCTTTAGAGACTGCTTTCATTCCTAGAATCTGTCTTTAAAATCTTCCTTTATTTTAAGAGAATGCCTCCTTTTTTCTTGTGGTCCCAGTATTCTCTTTAGAGACTATCCTTTGTGAGCCTCAACGTCTCTCCCATCAGACACTCCTAACCCCCAGTATCTTCCCTCAGAGCTTCCCAGGGGACCAGGCACCAAGGAGGAATTGCTTGGACACATAATCCTTCATCAGAGATCTCTCTGCCGGCCTCTGCCCTTACAGACACTATTGGCTAGCCCCTTGCAGCAGAGACTTGCCTCTCAAATCCCACCCTTCACTCAACCGCTGCCTTCAAAAGCCAGCCAGGGTTCTAGCTTCTCTCACAGATCATTTAAGGTTGCATCAGGCCTCAGAATCTGCCCTCAGAGCCTTCCAGGATCCCAGCATCTTCATTCAGAGTTTCAGCTTCATAGGACCCCAACATCATGGTCAGTTGTCCCTTCCCACAACAGTTCCATTTCTCCACAGAATAGAAAACCCCACCTCAGCACCGACTCTCAGAGCCTCCATGGACTTCCACATAATTGGTCAGAGAAACCCTGCTTACTGAAATCTTAAGGACCAGAACTGTCTGGGCTCAACCTCTCCTTTCTACTTCTCAGAGCACTTGCAGTACCTAGGATGTACCAATCAGATATCAACAAGAGGCCTTTGTGCTCTATTAGAAATCCCTCCACAACCCCACCCTGGGCTCAGCATCCACCCTTGTAGCCTCCTGGATCTCTGACATCAAGATCAGAGACACTTTTCCCCTGTAATCTCTTAATTTTGGTCAAAGATTTCCCTCTGCCACCAGTATAGACCTCCAGGGCCCCAGCATCCTCCTCATTGAGAGCACCCCTGCCCCCAGACCCCATCATCTTCCTGAAACCTCCTTGGGCCCCAGAATCCCCCATCCATTCCCTGTGTAGCCACTGGGGCCTCCAGTGCAATTTCCCCACCCTTTCCTGAAAGCTCCTTTTCCAAAGACCCGGATTTGAGTCTAAAAAACCTTTCCCAGTCACACCCTGGCTGTCTACCACTGCCACCTGTCCCTGCCCCCCCCACCCCCACCACCCCTAACTTCTAACATCCCCTTTCCTGTATCCCTCTGACCCTCCAGAGGCTCAGGCAATTGCTTCCTGATGCTTCTCTTTTATATTCCTAGGCATTTCTCAGTTAATCCCTCTTAGGAGGCTTGACAGGCCCCAGCATCCTGTGCCCTACCTTCTCCCCGTGCTGATGACTTGATCCTTTGGCTGCCTACTCTGAAGCCTGTTCCAGGGCTCCTGCCTCAAACCGTCTATGGTTTGGGTGGTAGAGAATGCTCAGGCTTCAAAATCAGCAGTTTGGAGATCTCAGCAAGCTCTGAAGCTCTCTGAGTCCTGGTTCAGGTTTGCTGAACATTTGGTAGTACATGTGTCCTAATTGGGGCCTGAGCATGTGTTGAGAGAGAAAAAGTATTGATTTTATACTTGTGGTGGAGGATCTTTAGATCTGCTCTGGGGTTTTTGCCCCAGACCCCTTTCTGCTTGCCCTGAGACTGGCCTGTTCCCAACCTCTGCAATTGAAGCCCTCTCTCAGACCATCTGCTGAAACCTGCTTAGACCCTCACTTAGATCCCAGCACTAGGGATCCAGATGTCAAAGTCTAGATAGCAGAGATCTCTCTGGCCCTGGACCATTTCTAATTTCAGGTGCAGGGAGATGGGGTGTGCTCAACAACCAAATCAGTGCGAGGCAAGGAGATAACTAAGTAATGGAGATCTCTCTGAAGGTGTCGGGAGGAGCTTAAGTCGCTGAGTTCTGATCACAGTCTTTGACTTTCTTAACGTCCCTAGCAGCCCTTTGACCCCACTCCAGTGTTCTTGCCTGGAAAATCCCATGGACGGAGGAGCCTGGCAGGCTGCAGTCCATGGGGTCCCAAAGAGTCGGACACGACTGAATGACTTCACTTTCACTTTTCACTTTCATGCATTGGAGAAGGAAATGGCAACCCACTCCAGTGTTCTTGACTCGAGACTCCCAGGGATGGGGAAGCCTGGTGGGCTGCCGTCTATGGGGTCACACAGAGTCAGACATGACTGAAGTGACTTAGCAGTAGCAGCATTGAACACATAGGCCACATTGGTAGTATTGACATATTTACAATATTAAGTCTTTCAATCCATGAACAAGGAATTTTTTTTTAAATAATTTCAGAAATGTTTCATAGTATTCATTGTAAAAGTTTTTCACCTCTTGGCTAATTCCTAAGTATTTTATTACTTCTGATACTGTTGTAAATGAAATTGTTTTGTAATATCCTTTCTGACTGTTGATTGTTAGTATGTAGAAATGCAACTGATTTTGTGTATTGACTTTCTATCCTACTAACTTCACTGATTTTCCATTCTTTCACTTTCAAATTTTTGTGTCTTTGAATCTACAGTAAGTTTTAGGTATACAGCTTACAACCAGACCATGTGATTTCATCCATTCTGCCAAACTTTTTCTTTCGATTGGAAAGTATAATTCAGTTACATTTAGTAATTATGGATACAAAGTGACATCTGTCATTTTTCTATTTGCTTTCTATATGCCTTGCAGCTTTTTCTATTCTTTTTTAGTCTCTCATTTCCTACATCACTCTCTTATGTTTAGTTGATTTCTTTGCATTGAAATGTTTAAATTCATTCTCAATTATATATGTACTATGCAGGTATTTTCTTCATGCTTACCATGGAAATTATATTTCATATCCATAACTCTTTAAATTATATTACATTAACTTCAATAACACAAAAAAACTCTTCTTCTTTACAACTCATCCCTGTCCCTCTCAGTTATCAATGTCAATGTATCTTCATACACAGTGTGCCAAAAATCGTAAACTAATAATTCTTTTAAATGCATTAGTTTCTTAAATTGTGTACTTATAGAAAACAAGATTTGAAGTTGCAAACCAAAGTTACAATACTAGTTTTCATTAATACACACTTTATTTTATTTATTTATTTATTTATTTATTTTGGCTTTAAACATGCTAGTCTCTTAAATCCTGTAGAAAACAAAAAGTGTGGTTAAGAACCATTGTTATAATCATATTTCTTATTTATCTGCCTATTTGAGGTATTTATTTCCAATGCAACTTTGAGTTACTATCAGTGACTTCTCACTTCATTTTGCAGGACTCTTGAACATTTCTCATAAGGCAAGTCTAGCGGTCAACTCACTCAGTTTTGGTTTATATGGAAATGTTTTATTTCCAATGCAACTTTGAGTTACTGTCTAGTGACTTTTCAATTCACTTTGCAGGACTCTTGAACATTTCTCACAAGGCAGGCCTAGTGGTCAACTCACTCAGTTTTGGTTTATATGGAAATGTTTTAATTTCTCCTTTAATTTTGTAGGATACTTTTGCCAGATATAAAGTAAGTCTTTGGTTGACAAACTTTTTTTTTTTTTTTTTGGAACTTTGATTATACAAGCCCACTGGTATCCAGCCTCCAAAATTTATGATGAGAAATCTGCTCTTACCAAGAACCACTTGAATTGATGATTCATTTCTCTTATTGTCTTCAAGATTTTCTTTTTGTTTCTGGCTTTTGAAATTTTGATTATAATTTGTCCCAATGGCCTTTTGATTTAACTTGCATGGAGTTTGTTGAACTTTTTGGCTATTGATATTAATATTTTTCATAAAATTTGGGAAGTTGTCTTTCATTATTTCTTCAAATATACTCTCTACTCTTTATTCTCTTCTCCTTTGAGATTCCCACAACACACATGTGGGTCCCCTGATAATGTCCTGCAGTTCCTTCAGGCTAGCTCACTTTTCTTCAATATTATTTCCTTCTATTACCCTGACTTGATAAATTTTATTGTCTTATCTTTATGTTTATTGGCTTATGTCTTCTGTCTGTTCAAATCTGTCTTTGAATCCCTCTAACAATTTCTAATTTCAGTTATTGTATTTTTCAGCTCTAGAATTTGTTTTTCATTTCTTTTTAAGTTTTCTGTCTCTTCAATGATATTTCCGTTTTGCTCATACATCATTGACTTTCTCTTACCTTTCTTTAGTTCTTTGAGCATGTTTTAATAACTGTTTTAAAGATATTACCTAAATAGATATGCCATCTGGATTTTTCCAGGAACCATGTCTATTGATTTGTGTTTTTTTTTTTTTTTCCCCCTTTGAATGAACCATATTTTCATGTTTCTTTGTAGGCTTTGAAATATTTTTGGTTGAAAACTGGACATTTGAATCTAATAATGTGATAACTCCTGAAATAATATTCTTTGCCTTCTCCAGGCTCATTGTTATTGCTATGCTTTTTCTTTTTTGAAATTATTTATTTTAATTGGAGGATAATTACTTTACAATATTTTGATTTTTTTTCCCATACATCAACATGAATTGGCAACAGGTATACATGTGTCCCCTCCTGTCCTGAAACTCTTTCCCACTTCCCTTCCTACCCTATCCCTCTGGGTTGTCCCACTCAGAACACCAGCTTTGGGTGCCCTGCTTCATGCATTGAACTTGCACTAGTCATCTATTTTACATATAGTAATGTACTTGTTTCAATGCCATTCTTTCAAATCATCCCACCCTCACCTTTCCCCATTGAGTCCAAAAGTCTGTCCTTATCTGTGTCTCCTTTGTTGCCCTGCATGTAGGATCATCAGTACCATCTTTGTATTTGTCTTTCTCTTTCTACCTTACTTCACTCTATATAATAGGCTCCAGGTTCATCCACCTCATTAGAACTGACTTGAATGTGATGATTTTTATAGCTGAATAATATTCTATTGCTTTTCTTTTTAATTACTGTTGGTTCCTTGACACTCTGTTCTGCTCTCTGTCTGAAGAGGGAAGACAAGGAGACCTGGGCTTTGCAATTCCTCAGGATTTCAGTGCACTCAACTTTGCTGCTGCCTTCCAGTTAGCCAAAAAACGCTCCAGGAAAGATGGAGACAGGTCAAGGGAGAAGCTGGGTGTGCCTCTCCCTTTTTGCCTTCCAGGCAGCCAAAATCCACTCCTGAATGAGTGGATTTCTCATCTTAATTCTAGGTTTTCTGGGATACTCTGGGTTTGGAGTCTGGGAGCATCCATTTTTACCTCCAGCCCAGTTATTGTATTTTTTGTTGACATTGCCCCATAATCCCATTCACCTTCTCAGCCATGGATGCATAAGCAATTTCCTGTGTTGCTTATGCAGTACAAAAAGCCCCTCTATTTGAAAAGCTTCAAACAGTTATGATTGTCCTGTTAGATGCTGATTGATACAGAGTCAATTGCTTTAGTCCAGGCAAGAAACGATCTTGGTTGGGCCAGGATTTAATGGCTAGAGACTAAAATAGAAAAATGGAAAAACAATCACAACTTGGGGATCAGAGGGAAACTTCCAAAAAGTTATAATTACTCTCAGAGAGATATAAAAATGTACTATAAACATGAAAGAACACAACTATGATAAGAATTTAAAAAAAAACAAGGCAAAACTATTCAAAGTTGGAAATATGATAGTTTAAAAAAGAACTCAAGTGAAGGATGCTGTGGACTGAATGTTTATGTCCTCATAAAATTTATAGCTTGAAGCCTTAACACCCAATGTGATGGTCATCAGAGATGGGTCTTTGGGAGGGAATTTTCCATGATGGGATTGTGTTGTTATAAGAAAACCAGAGCCTCCTTTTTCTCTCTCTCTGCCATATGAGGACACAGCAATAAGATGACTGTCTGCAAACCATGAGGAGACTGATTATCAAATACCAGATTTGCTGGCATCATTATCTTGAACACCAGCTTCCAGAACAGTGAGAAATTGAGTTTGCTGTTAAGCCACCCAGTCTATGGTATTTTTGTTACAGCCTCCTGAGCTGACTAAAACAAGGGAATTTGCAAAGAAGTCTAAGAAACTCCCAGAAAGCAAGTCAAAACAACAGCAGAGACTAAAATTATCAGAGATGGAAAATCAGGGAGCAATCTAGACAGTAGAGAGGACATTACTAAACAATTAATTTGATATTTACTCAACTTTCAGATCTGTAGGAAAATGGCAACTGCCCAATGTCAAATCTTCCCACATAACTTCCCACACATGAGTGATTAAAAGCACACAGGAGATACACCTTCAGCATCAACAGAAAAGAGAGATTACCAAACCTATAAACCAAATTCCATGTAGCTTCCACCACCACCAAGCTTTTGAGTGTGAAGAGCAGGAAAGGGGTGATGAGAGAATCTGTACCAGCAGAGAGGACCACGGAGGACACAGAAAAGCAGAACAAATCAACAAAAGTGCTGACGAACTTAAGACCTGGAAAATTACAGAGAAGGACTTGGAAATTTCTGGGACCAGAATGGTAGCTATAACAAAGTAGTGCTTCATGGAAAAGGGAAGAAAGAAAGCGGCGACAGGAAGGGGAATTAGGTCGTCTGGTGGAATAATGATGCATTAATATCATATTTACTAAGAATGCAGCTAAAATGGAAAGAGGGAAAAGCAGGATCAGATCATTAATTGTTATATAGATAATAAGTAGGAAAGAAGGATACCTCTGAAAACTCCAGATGCAATAGTAAAATGTTGAAAAAGAAAAGGGTAAATTAGGAACACAATAAACTTCTAGATAATACATGGTTCTTTCCTACCACATGAAAATATTTAAGAACAAGAAAGACATACCAAAGAAATATCTCAGTAGAACACACTCAATTCCTTTAGGATTGATTCGATTGATCTCCTTGCTGTCCAAGAGACTCCCAAGAGTCTTCCTCAACATCAAGTTTTGAAAGTATGTGATAAAATACTTTGCAATAAACAGTGAGATTTGCAGATGGCTTTTAAGAAATTAGACCATTTACTTTGCCAACAAAGGTCCGTCTAGTCAAGGCTATGGTTTTTCCAGTGGTCATGTATGGATGTGAAAGTTGGACTGTGAAGAAAGCTGAGCACCAAAGAATTGATGGTTTGTTTTTTTTTGTTTGTGTTGGTATTTTTATTTTATTTTATTTTATTTTTATACTTTACAATACTGTATTGGTTTTGCCCTACATTGACATGAATCCACCACAGGTGTACATGAATTCCCAACCCTGAACCCCCCTTCCACCACCCTCCCCATATCATCTCTCTGGGTCATCCCAGTGCACCTGCCCTTGGAGAAGACTCTTTAGAGTCCCTTGGACTGCAAGGAGATCCAACCAGTCCATTGTGAAGGAGATCAGCCCTGGGATTTCTTTGGAGGGAATGATGCTAAAGCTGAAACTCCAGTACTTTGGCCACCTCATATGAAGAGTTGACTCATTGGAAAAGACTGTGATGCTGGGAGGGATTGGGGGCAGGAGGAGAAGGGGATGACAGAGGGTGAGATGGCTGTATGGCATCACTGACTCAATGGACGCGAGTCTGAGTGAACTCCAGGAGTTGGTGATGGACAGGGAGGCCTGGCGTGCTGTGATTCATGGGGTCGCAAAGAGTCAGGCGCGACTGAACTGAACTGAACTGAAATAGTATAATATTAACAAGAAGTAAATCTTCTTTATGTTTCAAGAGCCTTGAAAGTACTCTAAAATTTTACCAAATAATTTTAATTTTAAACATATTTAACAGTGGAACTTATTAGGAACAAGAACAATATCTACATATGGGAAAAAAATCCAAAAAGGAGGATATACTCATTATTTTCAAAAGCAAAAATTGTGAAAAAAAAAAGTAATGATAATACATCTATGTGGTAAAATTGTTGTTCAGTCTCCCAGTTGTGTCTGAATGTTTGTGATCCCACGGACTGCAGCACACTAGCACTCCCTCTGCCTCACTATCGCCCAGAGATTGCCAAAGTTCATGTCCATTATATCAGTGATGCCATCTAGCCATTCATCTTCTGTCACCCTCTTCCCTTTCTGCCTTCAATCTTTCCCAGCATCAGGGTCTTTTTCAATGAACCAGCTATTCACATCAGGTATCCAAAGTACTGGAGATTCACCTTCATCATCAGTTCTTTCAACAAATTCAGGATTGAATTCGTTTAGGATTAACTGGTTTGGTCTCCTTGCTGTGCAAGGGACTTTCAAGAGTCTACCTCAGCTCCACGTTTTGAAAGTATGTGATAAAATACTTTGCAATAAATTGTGTGATTTGTAGATACATTTTATGAAATTAGACACATTTATAGTATAATATTAGCAATGCATTAAAATTATGTATAAAACAAATATGCAAATAAAAATCAATAAAACTTTGGATTATTCAATAAAATTAGCATATTGTTATTTTTGAACTGTATGGTTATTTTTGCACATTTTCACATATCAATGATTTCTAAATATCTCCAATAGCACTTTCATAATGAAAGTAAAGGGATAACATAGAAAGACTTTAAAAGGAAATTAAGTAAGACATTATTAGACCCTTGAAAATAGAACTTGCTGTATATAAAAACCATGAAATGATGAAATAGATAAATAGGCAAATGGCATAATCTAGTGACTCACATTTTATAAGAATATGATATAGTAAACAAGCACATGGGAAAATGCCCAGTCTCAGATAGGAGCAAAAAGAAAAACAGTGTAAAATTAGTAAGCTAAAGAATAAGACATCATCTTGACAAACTGAAATGAAGCAGAAACTTTAAAATCTTTGGGGAAACAGTAGAAACAGTGTCAGACTTTATTTTTTTAGGCTCCAAAATCACTGCAGATGGTGACTGCAGCCATGAAATTAAAAGGTGCTTACTCCTTGTAAGAAAAGTTATGACCAACCTAGATAGTATATTCAAAAGTAGAGACATTACTTTGCCGACTAAGGTCTGTCTAGTCAAGGCTATGGTTTTTCCTGTGGTCATGTATGGATGTGAGAGTTGGACTGTGAAGAAGGTTGAGCACAGAAGAATTGATCTTTTGAACTGTGGTGTTGGAGAAGACTCTTGGGAGTCCCTTGGACTGCAAGGAGATCCAACCAGTCCATTCTGAAGGAGATCAACCTTGGGATTTCTTTGGAAGGAATGATGCTGAGGCCAAAGCTCCGGTACTTTGGCCACTTTATGCGAAGAGTTGACTCATTGGAAAAGACCCTGATGCTGGGAGAGATTGGGGGCAGGAGGAGAAGGGGATGACCGAGGATGGGATGGCTGGATGGCATCACGGACTCAATGGACGTGAGTCTGAGTGAACGGGAGTTGGTGATGGACAGGGAGGCCTGGCGTACTGCGATTCATGGGGTCACAAAGAGTCGGACATGACTGAGCGACTGAACTGAACTGAACTGAAAAGTTGGAATGAGACCTATTGAAAGTATATATATATTCATTGTGTATGCATTTGTGTGCACACACATATGTATAAACACACCCATTGTTCCTAATCATTGAACAACTCCATCTCTAGATTTCTACGCTAAGCACTGAGTTCCAAAACAGATAATGCTTTCTCACAATGCAAACCAAAATATACTAACAGGAAAACCAAAAAATACATAACTGGAAAATGGCGAGTTGACTCACCCACACATACACACAGACATATATAGACACATTCACATATGACAGAAACACTATTCACTCAGTTACAAACTGTGTTTAAAATTTTTCAATAAAAATACTTACATCTGAAAAGGAAAAAGCATACAGTTGTATATAATGTTTAACAAAACACAAAATTTTACAACCATGTAAATTAAAGAGTAACAAGTTAATATTCACAAAATATTGTATGTTGAGCATTGCTTAATGCTTTATACATTTAAATTTGTTCAATCCTCACAACTCTTTATGTAAAGTATTGCCTGAATCTCATAGATAATGGTACATCTAAAATTTCATAAATTAAAAACATCAAATTCCATACATTAAAAATTACGTATAATAAATTGGAAATATAGCAAATATTAGATAACACAATGACAGTGCAGGAGATGGATGGGAGTACCTCTCTCCACAGATACATCAGGAATGCACCTTCAAAAATAGAAGTGCATGCAGAACACCAGCTGAGAATGAACCGGAGTACCTGGCCAGCAGAAAAGAATATATAGAACTACGCAAAACTCAGTAGGACAAAGGAACTAGGGGGAGGAACTGGAGTGTTAGTAGGACTGGACCTGCCCTCAGTGAGTGGGGGAACTGAAGCAGAGGTCCAATCTCCACATTGGGGCAATTTTCTGAGTCAGAGGAGAAACAATAAAGGTTGAGGGTGAAACAGCTGAACTCTGGCAGCCTAAATGGAATGAGAATCAGACAGTCCTTGCCACAGCTATACACACCCCAAATGGACAGACGTAGGTCCCTGGAAGGCACAGCAGGTGGGAGCTAGAGTTTAGGGATTGTGGAGCAAAACCAGGGTGAGGGCTGCTGTTGACTGTGGAGACACAGATTGAGGGCATGTAAGGGAGGAGATAGTGGTGAGAAATGCCTGTAGGGGGAAGCTGGGCAGCCATGGAAGCAAGGCGATACTGCTGAGTCACACATAGAGGGTGGAACCATCACCATAGCCTCTCTCTCCCCAGCCGCAGGCATCAGCAGCTGAACAATAGAGAGGCTGGCCCATCAAATGCCTGACACACCCACCCAGGGTGGTACTTTAAGTGACTGATGTGCCAAACAACAGAATAGGACCCCACCCAGGGTGCCCCTTTAAGTGCCTGACAAGCTAATCTACAGAGAAGGACCCCAACCAGGGGTCCCTCTATGTGCCCGATGTTTCAAACAACATAGAAGGACGCCAGGCAAGGGAGCCTTCTAAGTGGCTGAACAGGAAGAACTAAGGAGAAAGACTGATAGAGGGCTTCTGATTACCAGCTGCAAGAGGCTCAAAAAAAGACTCTGATAGGGTCATAATTCTTCCTTTCTTTCCTTTCTTCTCAACATATTTGTTAGTTTTGTTTTCATTGCTTTATTCCCCAATTAGCACCTTGTTTTAGTTTGGTTTTCCAGTTCATGCTTTATTGGTTTTGTTGTTAGCTGCTAGGTTTAATTTTTAGTTTACATTGTTCACCAGGTCAATTTATTGTACTTTATTTTTGTTGGACTGTTTTGATTTTGCTTACATGTGTATGTGTATGTGTGTATATTCAGTCACACTTATTGTTAAAAACCTCTGCCTCTTTTGCAGTTCTGTGGAGATTTCCTCTTTGTTTCTTTTTTTTTTTTCTTCCTTTTTCTTTTCTCTTTGTTATAATTTTAAGTCTTAATTTTTAAATCTATTATATTTCTTCTACATTTATTTTGTCTGCTTTTCCTACTGTTGTTTGCAGTTAATCTTTATATAAATCTTCATCTACCTCTATTCAACTTTGACAATCTATTCATTTCCTTTCCTCTCAACATATTTGTTAGTTTTGTTTTCATTGCTTTCTCCACACTTTGCACCTTGCTCTAGTGTTGTTTTCCAGTTCATGCTTTAGTTAGTTTTGTTATAAACTGGAAAATATAATTTTTTATTTCCTTTGTTCACTGGGTCAATCTACTTGACCTTATTTTTCTTGGACTCTTTTGGCTTATGAGTGCATATATGTGTATATGTATATATTCCACTATTTTAAGCATTATTTGTCTGATTTTGTAACTGCCATTGTCTGGGATTCCTTTTTGGTTTATTGTTTTTGGATATTTGTTTTAATATCACATAATGCCATGACAAACCACTCGTGGAATCTTTGTTCCTGATCAGAGATCAAGCCCCGAGCCTTTGGAGTGGGAGCACTGACTCCAAGACCCTAGACTACCGAGAAGTAACCCTAGGGAGTATCAAATAGTAAGATTTCACATAAAGGAAACCACTTGACTGCAAGACCCAGCATCACCCAACCATCAGTAGCACCCTGTGCAAAACTACTCATCTAAACAACAAGCAAAACAAACATATAAACCCAACCATCAGCAGACAAGATTACCACCTCATTCAGCCTTGCCCATCAGAGGAAAAACAAACAAAAAACTCAGCACAAGTGTCACCCTATGCAAAGCTACATAAACCACTGGATCAACTTTAGGAGGGAGGATACAAAAAGAAGGAACAAATTCAACACTGAAGACTGGGGAAAAGAGACTTCAAACATAATACATTAAAAATAGTAATGAAAAGGCAGAGAAATACTACACAAGGAATAAACTAGAAACAGAAGTCCAAATAAATGAAGAGGAAATAGGCAAACTACCTGAAAAAGAATTCAGAATAATAATTGTAAAAAGATCAAAAACTGTGAAAACAAAGTGGAGAAAATGCAAGAATCAATTAACAAAGACCTAGAAGAATAAATAATAAACATACAGAGACAAACAACATGGTTACTGAAATTAAAAATACTCTAGAAGGAATCAATAGCATAACATCTGAAGCAGAAGACTAATCAGTGAACTGGAAGACAACATGTTGGAAATAACTTCTGTAGAGCAGAATAAAGTAAAAATGAAAAAAAAAAAAAAACAGGATAGTCTCAGAGATTCCTGGGACAATATCAAATGCACCAACATTCGAATTACAGGTGTCACAGAAGAGGAAGAGAAAAAGAAAGTATATGAGAAAAAAATTTTAAGAGATTATAGAGGAAAATTTCCCCAACATGGGAAAGGAAATAGTCAATCATGTCCAAGAGGCACAAAGAGTCCCATACAGGGTAAACCCATGAAGAAACACACTAAGACACATACTAATCAAACTAGCAAAGACTAAATGCAAAGAAAGAATACCAAAAGCAGCAAGGGAAAAACAGCAAGTAACATACAAGAGAAACCCCATATGCTTAACAGCTGATCTTTCAACAGCAACTCTGCAGGCTGGAAGGAAATGGCAAGATATATTTAAAGTAATGAAAGGGGAACATCTCCAACCAAGATTACTGTACACAGCAAGAATCTCATTCAAAACTAACAGAGAACTAAAAAGCTTTACAGACAAGAAAATTTAGCTTTACAACAAATGTTAAGGGGACTTATATAGTCAAGAGATACAGGAAAAGAAAAAAGATCTACAAAATCAACCCCAGACAATAAGAAAATGGCAATAGGAACAGATATGTCAATAATTACTTTAAATGTAAATGGATTAAATGCTCCAACTAAAAGACACAGACTGGCGAAATGGATAGAAAAACAAGACCCATATATATGCTGCCTATAAGAAATTCAATTCAGACCTAAAGATACATGTAGACTGAAAGTGAGAGGATGGAAAAATATATTCCATGCAAATGGGAAGCAAAAGAAAGGTAGAGTAGCAATCCATATCAGACAAAAAATTACCTTAAAATAAAGAATATTATAAGAGATAAAGAAGGACACTAGAAAATGATCAAGGGATCAATCCAGCAGGTAGACCTAATAATTGCAAATATCTATGCACCGAACATAGGAGCACCTCAATATTTAAGACAAACAGGAACAGACATAAAAGGAGAAACTGAAAGTAACACAATAGTAGTAGGAGACTTTAACACCCACTCACATCAATGGACAGATCATCCAAACAGAAAATTAATATGGAAACACAAGTCTTAAATGATACACTAGATGAGGTGGATATCATTGATATCATCAGGACATTCCATGCAGAAGAATATACCTTCTTCTCAAGTGCACATAGAACATTCCCCAGGATAAATCACATCTTGGGTCAGAAATCAAGCCTCAGTAAATTTAAGAAAATTGAAATAGTATCAAGTGTCTTCTCTGACCACAAAGCTATGAGACTAGGTATCAACTGCAAGAAAAAGTATGAGAAACACAAACATATAGAGATTAAACAACACATTTCTAAATGCCCAACAGGTTACTGAAGAACTCAAAAAGGAAATCAAAATATTTCTAGGAACAAATGACAATGAAAACACAACAATTCAAAACCTATAGGATGCAGCAAAACCAGTTCTAAGATGGAAGTTTATAGCAATACAATCCTACCTCAAGAAACAGGAAAATTATTGAATGGACGACCTAACCTAAAACAACTGGAAAAAGAAGAACAAAGAAAACCCCAAAATTAGTAGAAGGAAAGAAATCATAAAGATATGAAAAAGCAATAGTAAAGATGAATAAAACTTAAAATTGGTTCATTGAGAAGATAAACAAATTTGACAAACCAATAGCCAGGCTCATAAAGAAAAGCAGAGAGAAGAAACAATTCAACAAAATTAGAAATGAAAAAGTAGAGATTACAACAGACAATGCAGAAATGAAAAGAATTATGAGACTATTATGAACAATATGGCAATAAAATGGATAACTGGGAAGAAATGGACAGATTCTTAGAAAAGTTCAATCTTCCAAGACTGAACCAGAAAGAAATAGAAATTATGAACCCAATTAAAAGTACTGAAATTGAAGCTGTGATTAAAAAAAAATCTCCCAAAAAACAAAAGCCTAGGACCAGATGGCTTCACAGGAGATTTCTATCCAACATTGCTGCCACTGCTGCTAAGTCATGTCAGTCGTGTCAGACTCTGTGTGACCCCATAGATGGCAGCCCACCAGGACCCCCCGTCCATGGGATTCTCCAAGCAAGAACACTGGAGTGGGGTACCACTGCCTTCTCCCATCCAACATTGGGAGAAGAGCTAATACCTATCCTTCTAAAACTCTTTCAAAAAATTGTAGAGGAAGGAACAGTTTCAAACTCATTCTATGAGGCCACAATCACCCTGATACCAAAACCAGATAAAGACAACACAGAAAAGGAAAGCTACAGGCCAATATCACTGATGAGCATAGATGCAAAAATCCTCAACAAAATCTTAGCAAACAGAATTCAGCAACACATCAAAAAGCTCATATACCATGATCAAATTTGGTTTATTCCAGGGATGCAAGGATTCCTCAATAGATGTAAATCAATCAGTGTGATACACCATATTAACAAATAGAAAGATAAATACCATATGATAACCTCAATAGATGCAAAAAAAGGAAAATCCTTTGGCAAAATTCAGCACCCATTTATTATTAAAACCCTTCAAAAAATGGGCATAGAAGAAACCTACTTCAACATAGTAGAGGCCATATATGATTAGCCTACAGGAAACAATATTCTCAATGGTGGAAACTGAAAGCATTCACCCTAAGTTCAGGAACAAAACAAGGGTGTCTGCTTTCACCACTATTATTCATAGTTCTGGGAATCCTAGTTACAGCAATCAGAGAAGAAATTGAAATAAAAGGAATCCAGATCAGAAAAGAAGTAAAGTTCTCACTGTTTGCAGATGACATGATACTGTACATAGAAAACCCTAAAGATAGTATCAGAGAATTACCAGAGGAAATCAGTGAACTTAGCAAAGTTGCAGAATAAAAAATTGATACACAGAAATTACTTGCATTTCTACATACTAACAATGAAAACTCAGAAAGAAATTAAGGAATCAATCCCATTCACCATTACAACAAAAATAATTAAATATGTAGGAGTAAGCTTACTTATGGAGACAAAAGAACTGTACATTGAAAATTATAAGACACTTATGAAACAAATCAAAGATTACATAAACAGATGGGGAGATATTCCATGTTCCTGGGTAAGAAGAATGTGAAAATGACTATACTACCAAATACAATCTACAGATTCAATGCAATCCCTATCAAATTACCAATGCCATTTTTCATAGAACTAGGAAAAAAAATTCACAATTCATATGGAGACACAAAAGACCCCGAATAGCCAAAGCAGTCTTGAGAAAGAAGAATTGAACTGGAGGAATCCACCCTCCTGATTTCAGGTTATAAGTATATACTATACATCAAGCCAGTATGGTTTTGGTACAAAAACAGAAATATAGACCAACGGAACAAGATATAAAGCCCAGAAATAAACCCATGCACCTGTGGGTACCTTATTTTTGACAAAGGAGGCAAGAATATACAATGGGGCAAAGACAGCCTCTTGAATAAAGGGTGCTGGGAAAACTGAACAGCCATGTAAAAGAATGAAATTAGAACACTTCCTAACACCACACACAAAGATAAACTCAAACTGGGTTAAAGATCTAAATGTAAGACTGGAAACTATAAAACTATTATAGGAAAACATAAGCAGAACACTTCGTGACATAAACTGAAGCATGATCCCTGTGACTCACCTCCCAAAGTAACAGAAATAAAAATAAAAGTAAGGAAGTGAGACTTGATTAAACTTAAAAGCTTTTTCTCAGCAAAGGAAACTCTAAGCAAGGTGAAAAGACAACCCTCAGAATAGGAGAAAATAATAACAAATGAAAAAGTTGACAAAGGAATAATTTCCAAAATATACAAGCAGCTTGTACAGCTCAATACTAGGAACCCAAACAACCCAATCAAAAAGTGTGGAAATGACCTAAACAAACATTTTTCCAAAGAAGACACACTGATGGCTAACAAATACATGAAAAGATGCTCAACATCACTCATTATTAGAGAAATGAAAATCATAACTACAATGAGGGCAATCCACTCCAGGGTTCTTACCTGGAGAATCCCATGGACAGGGGAGCCTGCCAAGCTCTAGTCCATAAGGTAGCAAAGAGTCAGACACAGCTTAGCAACTACACAGATATAGAAAATAAATTAGTGGTTACCAAAGGAGTGACAGAAATGTGGGATAAATTACTTGTATGTGATTAAAAGATTAAAAATTCTTATGTTTAAATTAGCATCAAGTTTATTTTGTATCAGGTAAAGAATTATAGCCATTATTGTATGATGACATTTAAAAGAGTATAATCTGTAACAATACTGAATCACTGTGTTGTACACCTGAAACTAGTATAATATTGTAAATCTACTACAGTTCAATTAAAAACTAAAAAAAAATAAAATTTAAAATAAGTAAAAAATAAGCAGTGAATTTTCCACAGAGAATTGATCAGTTCAGTTCAGTCGCTCAGTCGTGTCTGACTGTTTGCGACCCCATGAATCGCAGTACGCCAGGCCTCCCTGTCCATCAACAACTCCAGGAGTTCACACAGACTCACATCCATTGAGTCTGTGATGCCATCCAGCCATCTCATCCTCGGTCGTCCCCTTTTCATCTTGCCCCCAATCCCTCTCAGCATCAGGGTCTTTTCTAATGAGTCAACTCTTCGCATGAGGTGGCCAAAGTACTGGAGCTTCAGCTTTAGCATCATTCCTTCCAAAGAAATCCCAGGGTTGATCTCCTTCAGAATGGACTGGTTGGATCTCCTTGCAGTCCAAGGGACTCTCAAGAGTCTTCTCCAACATCACAGTTCAAAAGCATCAATTCTTCGGTACTCAGCCTTCTTCACAGTTCAACTCTCACATCCATACATGACCATAGGAAAAATCATAGCCTTGACTAGACAGACCTTAGTCAGCAAAGTAATGTCTCTGCTTTTGAATATACTATCTAGGTTGGTCATAACTTTTCTTCCAAGGAGTAAGTGTC
>SJXQ01006095.1:79063-122881 GCA_006408695.1 Aepyceros melampus
TCTAGGTTGGTCATAACTTTTCTTCCAAGGAGTAAGTGTCTTTTAATTTCATGGCTGCAGTCATCATCTGCAGTGATTTTGGCTTCCAGAAAAATAAAGTCTGACACTGTTTCCCCATCTATTTCCCATGAAGTGATGGGGCCAGATGCCATGATCTTCATTTTCTGAATGTTGAGCTTTAAGCCCACTTTTTCACTCTTCTCTTTCACTTTCAACAAGAGGCTTTTTAGCTCCTCTTCACTTTCTGCCATAAGGGTGGTGTCATCTGCATATCTGAGGTTATTGATATTTCTCCCGGCAATCTTGATTCCAGCTTGTGTTTCTTCCAGTCCAGCGTTTCTCATGATGTACTCTGCATATAAGTTAAATAAGCAGGGTGACAATATACAGCCTTGACGTACTCCTTTTCCTATTTGGAACCAGTGTGTTGTTCCATGTCCAGTTCTAACTGTTGCTTCCTGACCTGCATACAGATTTCTCAAGAGGCAGGTCAGGCGGTCTGGTATTCCCATCTCTTGAAGAATTTTCCAGTTTCTTGTGATCCACACAGTCAAATGCTTTGGCATAGTCAATAAAGCAGAAATAGATGTTTTTCTGGAACTCTCTTGCTTTTTCCATGATCCAGCATAAGCACTGCATTTTCTGGATGGTACAAATCACCAGACATTTAATAAAGGAAATTTCCATGAAAAAAAACAAGTGAGATATCACCTCATGCTGGTCAGAATGGCCATAATCAAAAAACCTACAAGGAATACTCGAGAGGATGTTGAGAAAAGGGGATGCTTTTGCACTATTTGTGGGAAAAAAATTGATACAGGCACTATGGAAGATAGTATGGAGATCCCCTGGGGGGGGGGATAAGAATAAAACCACTATATGACCCAGCAATCCCACTCTAAGGAAACAAAAATTGAAAAAGATACATGTATTCCATTGTTCATTACAGCACTATTTACAACAGCTAGAATGTGGAAGTACCCACATGTCCATCAACAGATGAATAGATAAAGAAATTGTGGTACATATACACACTGCAATATTACTCACCTATAAAAAATAAAAACTTGAATCAGTTTTAATGAGGTGGATGAACCTAGAACCTTTTATTCAGAGTGAAATGAGTCAAAAAGAGGAAAATAAATATTGTATTCTAATGCATATATATGGAATCTTGAAAATGGTACTGAAGAATTTATTTACAGATCAGCAATGGAGAAACAGACAAAGAGAACAGACTTATGGAAATGGGGAGAGGGGAGGAGAGGGTGAGATGTAAAGAAAGAGTAAAATGGAAACTTACATTACCATATGTGAAATAAATACCAATGGGAATTTGCTGTATGGCTCAGGAAACTCAAACAGGTGCTCTGTATCAACCTAGAGGGGTGGGATGGGGAGGGAGATGGGAGGGAGTTTCAAATGGGAGGGGATATATGTATACCTATGGCTGATTCACTTTGAGGTTTGACAGAAAACAGAAAAATTCTGTAAAGAAATTACCCTTCAGTAAAAAAAAAAATATATTTCAAAAACAGATATTAAATAAAGGATTGTTTTAATAGACTTTTGAGTTTTTCTTGTTTACTTTTTTGTATGTTTCCCATATACAAAATGTATTTTTTTTCCTTTTTGTAACTGGGATACAACAACAATGACCTTTATTTTTTAAATTAATAATTTGACAAAAATATAAATCAAATAAATATAGTGAAGAAACAATAAGAAAATGTTTGATCTCAGATACCAGCAATAAAGGAAACAAATTGAAGAAATGTGAATAGTGTACCTATACATTAAACATATGATTTAATTCATAGTGTCAAGATCAAGTATATACTGAAATGCTATTGAATAAGATAATATTCTTTGTTTAATCTAAATTTATTTATTTTAATTGGAGGCTAATTACATTACAATATTTTATTATTTTGCCATACATCAACATGAATCCTCCACGAGTGTACACGTGTTCCCAATCCTGAACCCCTCTCCCACCTCCTTCCCCGTACTATCCCTTTGGGTCATCCCAGTGCACCAGCCCCAAGCATCCTGTATCATGCTTTGAACCTAGACTGGCAATTCGTTTCTTATATGATATTATACAAGTTTCAATGCCATTCTCCCAAATCATCCCATCCTCTCCCTCTCTCAGATAGTCCAAAAGATGTTCTATACATCTGTGTCACTTTTGCTGTCTCACATACAGGGTTATCATTACCATCTTTCTAAATTCCATATATATGCATTAGTCTACTGTATTGGTGTTTTTCTTTCCGGCTTACTTCACTCTATAATCGGCTCCAGTTTCATCCACCTCATTACAACTGATTCAAATGTATTCTTTTTAATGGCTGAGTAATACTCCATTGTGTATGTGTACCACAGCTTTCTTATCCATTCATCTGCTGATGGACATCTAGGTTGTTTCCATGTCCTGGCTATTATAAACAGTGTTGCGGTGAACATTGGGGGACATGTGTCTCTTTCAATTCTAGTTTCCTTGGTGTGTATGCCCAGCAGTGGGACTGCGGAATCATAAAGCAGTTCTATTGCCACTTTTTAAAGGAATCTCCATGCTATTCTCCACAGTGGCTGTACTAGTTTGCATTCCTATCAACAGTGTAAGAGGACTCCCTTTTCTCCACACCCTCTCCAGCATTTATTGCTTGTAGACTTTTGGATAGCAGCCATTCTGACTGGCATGGAATGGTACCTCATTGTGGTTTTGATTTGCATTTCTCTAATAATGAGCAATGTTGAGCATCTTTTCATGTGTTTGTTAGCCATCTGTATGTCTTCTTTGGAGAAATATCTATTTAGTTCTTTGGCCCATTTTTTGATTGGGTCATTTATTTTTCTGGAGTTGAGCTGCATAAGCTGCTTGTATATTTTTGAGATTAGTTGTTTGTCAGTTGCTTCATTTGCTATTATTTTCTCCCATTCAGAAGGTTGTCTTTTCACCTTGCTTATAGTTTCCTTTGTTGTGCAGAAGCTTTTAATTTTAATTAGATCCCATTTGTTTATTTTTGCTTTTATTTCCAGTATTCTGGGANAATGAGGTACCATTTCACACCAGTCAGAATGGCTGCGATCCAAAAGTCAACAAGCAATAAATGCTGGAGAGGGTGTGGAGAAAAGGGAACCCTCTTACACTGTTGGTGGGAATGCAAATTAGTACAGCCACTATGGAGAACAGTGTGGAGATTCCTTAAAAAATTGCAAATAGAAATGCCTTATGATCCAGCGATCCCACTGCTGGGCATACACACCAAGGAAACCAGAATTGAAAGAGACACGTGTACCCCAATGTTCATTGCGGCACTGTTTATAATAGCCAGGACATGGAAGCAACCTAGATGTCCATCAGCAGATGAATGGATAAGAAAGCTGTGGTACATATACACAATGGAGTATTACTCAGCTATTAAAAAGAATACATTTGAATCAGTTCTAATGAGGTGGATGACACTGGAGCCGATTATACAGAGTGAAGTAAGCCAGAAAGAAAAACACCAATACAGTATACTTACACATATATATGGAATTTAGAATGATGGTAATGATAAACCTGTACACAAGACAGCAAAAGAGACACAGATGTATAGAACGGCCTTTTGGACTCTGTGGGAGAGGGAGAGGGTGGGATGAGTTGGCAGAGTGGCAATGTAACATGTATGATATCATAAGTGAAACTAATCGCCAGTCTAGGTTTGATGCAGGATGCAGGATGCTTGGGACTGATGCACAGGGATAATCCAGAAAGAAGGTGTGGGGCGGGAGGGGGGAGGTGGCGGTCGGAATTGGGAGTTCATGTACACTCGTGGCTGATTCATGTCAATGTATAGCAAAACGAATACAGTATTGTAAAGCAAAACAAACTAAAAAATAAAAATCATTTAAAAATAAATTAAAAAAATAAAATAAATGTAATAATGCAAAAAATAAATAAATAAACTGCTACTGCTGCTAAGTCACGTTAGTCGTATGTCTCTGTGCAATCCCATAGGGGCAACCCACCAGCCTCTCCCGTCCCTGGGATTCTCCAGGCAAGAACACTGGAGTGGGTTGCCATTTCCTTCTCCAATGCATGAACGTGAAAAGTGAAAGTGAAGTCGCTCAGTCGTGTCCGACTCTTAGCGACTCCATGGACTCTAGCCTACCAGGCTCCTCCATCCATGGGATTCTCCAGGCAAGAGTACTGGAGTAGGGTTTCATTGCCTTCTCCCTAAAGACCTACATATAGAAAACTGTAAAACACTGGTGAAAGAAATCAAAGAGGACGCTAATAGATGGAGAAATATACCATGTTCATGAATCGGAAGAATCAATATAGTGAAAATGAGTATACCTCCCATAGTAATCTATAGATTCAATTCAATCCTTATCAAGCTACGAGCAGTATCTTTCACAGAGCTAAAACAAATAATTTCACAATTTGTATGGAAATACAAAAAACCTTGAATAGCCAAAGCAATCTTGAGAAAGAAGAATGGAACTGGAGGAATCAACCTGCCTGACTTCAGGCTGTACTACAAAGCCACAGTCATCAAGACAGTATGGTACTGGCACAAAGACAGAAATATAGATCAGTGTAACAAAATAGAAAGCCCAGGGATAAATCCACACACCTATGGACACCTTATCTTTGACAAAGGAGGCAAGAATATACAATGGATTAAAGACAATCTCTTTAACAAGTGGTGCTGGGAAAACTGGTCAACCACTCATGAAAGAATGAAACTAGAATACTTTCTAACACCATACATGGAAGTAAACTCAAAATGGATTAAAGATATAAATGTAAGACCAGAAACTATAAAACTGCTAGAGGAGAACATAGCAAAAACCTCCCTGACATAAATCACAGCAGGATCCTCTATGACACACCTCCCAGAATTTGAATAAGATAATATTCTTATTGTTTATCAATTGTGCAAAAAAATTTAAGATACACACAAACAAAATAACTTCCAGATCAAGTAAAAATAAAACTTTAAAAGTCTAAAAAGAAAATCTACAAGTAATAGAATATTTAATGGATCTGTATCATGAAAGCAATCTCAGTTTTGAAGCAACAGGAGAAACCACAGAATGATAAACTAACATACTTGAATATAAAATATTTACGAGTTGCAAAAGGAATAAAAAAAGAAACAACAGATTAGGGGGAAATTTAATATTACAGTTTGCAAATAATCATGTTTTAAATCTAATTTTGTATTTTAATTTATCTTTATATTAACATCTCATTAGATATCTGGGAAAAGATTAAACTACCTCACACACAAAACTGTATAAAGGTTTACAAATAGTAAAACATAAGAGAATATGATCCCAAATAATAGCCAAAATATAACCAATTAGAGTAACAACTGGTTATCTTTCACTTAATAGAAAAAAAATAGTGTAAAAGTGATATAAATAGCCAAAAAATTGTATTTATCTTGAACCTAGATTATCATAGCTCTGTTACAATTTTACAACTCTTTGAAGAAACTGTTTTGGCAGAAAATAATCTCACATCATTTGATTCTCTACTTCTATATAGGGGACTTTGATTTTATGAATTTATTTTAAACCCAATGAATTTAGTGTTGTATTCTATTTTCACAGTTATTCTTAAAAATAGGTATTAGGTATTACAATCCCCACTTGGAAAAACAGAAGGGCCTAGAGGATCTATCCCATGTTGAAGGTCAGGAAGGGTGGCAGTAAAGAGATACCCCTCGTCCAAGGTAAGGAGCAGCAGCTGTGCTTTGCTGGAGCAACCGTGAAGAGATACTCCACGCCCAAGGTAATAGAAACCCAAGTAAGATGGTAGGTGTTGCAAGAGGGCATCAGAGGGTAGACACAGTGAAACCAACTCACAGAAAACTAGTCAATTTAATCACACTAGGACCACACCCTTGTCTAACTCAATGAAACCAAGCCATGCCTGCAGGGCAACCCAAGACGGGCTGGTCATGATGGAGAGGTCTGACAGAATGTGATCCACTAGAGAAGGGAATGGCAAACCACTTCAGTATTCTTGCCTTGAGAACTCCATGAACCATATGAAAAGGCAAAATGATAGGATACTGAAAGAGGACCTCCCCAGGTCAGTAGGTGCCCAATATGCTACTGGAGATCAGTGGAGAAATAAGTGCAGAAAGAATGAAGGGATGGAGCCAAAGCAAAAACAATACCCAGCATGTGACTGGTGATAGAAACAAGGTCCAATGCCGTAAAGAGCAATATTGCATAGGAACCTGGAAAGTCAGGTCCATAAATCAAGGCAAATTGGAAGTGGTCAAACAAGAGATGGCAAGAGTGAATGTTGACACTCTAGGAATCAGAGAACTAAAATGGACTGGAATGGGTGAATTTAACTCAGATGACCATTATATCTACTACTGTGGGCAGGAATCCCTCAGAAGAAATGAGGTAGCCATCATGGTCAATAAAAGAGTCTGAAATGCAGTACTTGGATGCAATCTCAAAAACAACAGAATGATCTCTGTTCGTCTCCAAGGCAAACCATTCAATATCACAGTTATCCAAGTCTATGTCCCAACCAGTAATGCTGAAGAAGGTGAAGTTGAACGGTTTTATGAAGACCTACAAGACCTTTTAGAACTAATACCCAAAAAACATGTCCTTTTCATTATAGGGGACTGGAATGCAAAGGTAGGAAGTCAAGAAACACCTGGTGTAACAGGCATATTTGGCCTTGGAATGAGGAATGAAGCAGGGCAAAGAGTAATACAGTTTTGCCAAGAAAATGCACTGGTCATAGCAAACACCCTCTTCCAACAACACAAGAGAAGACTCTACACATATACATCACCAGATGGTCAACATTGAAATCAGATTGATTATATTCTTTGCAGCCAAAAATGGAAAAGTGTATACAGTCAACAAAAACAAGACCAGGAGCTGACTGTGGCTCAGAACATGAACCCCTTATTAACAAATTCAGACTCAAATTGAAGAAAGTAGGGAAAACCTCTAGACCATTCAGGTATGACCTAATTCAAATCTCTTTTGATTACACAGTGGGTGTGAGAAATAGATTTAAGGGCCTAGATCTGATAGAGTGCCTGGTGAACTATGGAATGAGGTTCGTGACACTGTACAGGAGACAGGATCAAGACCATCCCCATGGCAAAGAAATGCAAGAAAGCAAAATGGCTGATTGGGGAGGCCTTACAAATAGCTGTGAAAAGAAGAGAAGTGAAAAGCAAAGGAGAAAATGAAAGATCTAAGTATCTGAATGCAGAGTTCCAGAGAATAGCAAGAAGAGATAAGAAAGCCTTCTTCAGTGATCTATGCAAAGAAATAGAGGAAAACAACAGAATTGGAAAGACTAGAGATCTCTTCAAGAAAATTAGAGATACCAAGGGAAGATTTCATGCAAAGATGGGCTCGATAAAGGACAGAAATGGTATGGACCTCACAGAAGCAGAAGATATTAAGAAGACATGACAAGAATACACAGAAAAACTGTACAAAAAAGATCTTCACGACCCAGATAATCATGATGGTGTGATCACTAATCTAGAGCCAGACATCCTGGAATGTGAAGTCAAGTGGACCTTAGAAAGCATCACTATGAATAAAGCTAGTGGAGGTGATGGAATTCCAGTTGAGCTGTTTCAAATCCTGAAAGATGATGCTTTGAAAGTGCTGCACTCAATTTGCCAGCAAATTTGGGGATCTCAGCAGTGGCCACAGGACTGGAGAAGGTCAGTTTTCATTTCAATCCCAAAGAAAGGCAACATCAAAGAATACTCAAACTACCCCGCAATTGCACTCATCTCACATGCTAGTAAAGTAATACTCAAAATTCTCCAAGCCAGGCGCATCAGCAATACATGAACCGTGAGGGGAAGCCCGGATTCCTTTTGACTTGCAGTGGGAAACACATATTCCTCTCTAGTGGCAGTGGGGATCTGGGGATACCTCTTGAATGGCAACAGAGCAGTCAGGACTCCTCTCGAGTTGAGGTGGGCAAGTCGTGTTTCCTCTTGAGTTGCAGCAGGGGAGTCAGGCCTCCTCTGGAATTGCAGCAGAAACTTGGGTTACTTCTCCAGTTGTTGCTGAAAATTTGGCGTTTCCTCGACAATTGCCACAGTGGCCTGAGAGCTCCTCTCAAAGAGCAAGGAGAAATCAGTGTTCCTCTGTATTTGCATCATGGGATGCAGGATTGCACTGGAGTCATGGTGGGGAAGTCGGGGTTCACTTCAGGCTTGGTTGGTACTCAGGGTTCCTGGCAACTTGAGGTGGGACCTCCTGTCGAGTTCTCTTGGTGCGACTTGTCTCTAGCAGGGATGGGCAGGGAGCCTCCTGTCTTGTTGCAATGATGGGTGACTACTCAGTTGTTTTGGCAAGGGACTACTCTATCATTGTGGTCGGGGTCCACTCTGTAGTTCCAGGGTTTTGAGTCTCTCTAGTGGCAGTGTGCAAACTCCTCTCTCCTTGTGGTGTGTGGTTTGTCTGTATTAGCAGAAGAGGGGTTCCTCTCTGTGTGTGATGTCTAGTAGGATCCTCTCAAGTTGTGGTGGAGAGCTCCTCTTGAAGGGCGTGGCTGTGTCCTCTCCAGTTGGGGTGTGCCTGTCTCATTGGGGGAGGTCCTCCCTGCTTTGGCGCTATGGGTTCCTCACTTCTATTCATGGGATTGTGGCTCCCTAGTTTTGAGTGCCTGCTCTCGACTTCCAGATAAGCCAATAGCAACCCACTCCTGTACTCTTGCCTGGCAAATCCCATGGACAGAGGAGCCTGGTAGGCTGCAGTTTATGGGGTCTCACAGAGTCAGATATGACTGAAGCAACTTAGCACCAGCAGCAGCAGCACTCGACTTCCTTCAGGGAGCTAGCCTCCATTGGAGGCAAAAGGTCTTCTCTCTAGGTGTGATATCCTGGGGCGGCACCTCTCGAGTTGTACCTAGGGAGCCACTTCAGTTTTGGCCAGAGAGCCCTTCTGTCATTTGGTTCAGTGGCCCCTTTTCTTGTGCCAGCCTTGGGATCCTGTGAAATTACAGCGGGGAACTCGGGATGGCTCTTGAGTTGCAGCACATGACTCAGGGTTCCTTTACAGTTGTGGTGGAGACTCCTCTTGAGCTACAGTGCAGCAGATCCTCTATAGTAGTGAAGTGCAAGCTGGTTCCTGTTTAAGTGCAATGTATAGGAGGCTACTCTCTAGATATGGCTTGGAGTCCACTCTCATTGCAGTGGGTGTCCACTCTTTATTTCCTGTGGATTGGGATTGGCTCATCTCTAGTTGACTTTTGCCACCACCTCTCTCATTGTGGCAGGGGAACTCCTCTTTAACTGTGACAGTTGGGATCTTCTCTAGATGCGGTAGAGTGCACTTCTCAAATTGGGAGGTGGGTGACTCCTCTGTAGTTGTAATGAGAAGGGGCACTTTTTCTAGTTGAGAATGCAGGAAGCTACTGGTTATTTTTGGCAGGGCTGGCCTCCTGCTTAGTTGCACTATGAGGCTTCCTCTCTGGTTGTGGTAGAGGGCTCTTCTCCAGTTGGGGTGGGATAGGCTCTTCTTGGGAATCCTCTGCAGTTGCATCAGGGTGTTGGGGCTCATGTTGAGTTGGGATGGGGAACTTGGGGATCCTCTCGAATTGCAACAGGCGAGACAGACCTCCTCTTCAAGTGTGAAGGGAAAGTTAGGACTCTCTCGAGTGGAAGCAGGGGAATCGTCCCTCATCTTGAGATGAGGCAGGAAACTCGGGGTTCCTCTTGAGTTCCGATGGGAATCTCGGGGAAACTCTCAAGTTGCCAAAAGGGAGTCAATCCTCCTCTCATGTTGCAATGGGGAAATCGCAATTTCTCTATAAGTCGCTGCAAGGTAATTGGGCCTCGTCTTGCTTTGAGTGGGGAATCTCGTGGTTTATCTCAATTTGCGGATAGAAACGTGCGATTCCTCTCGAGTTGCAACCTGGACTTCAGGGAATCTCTCTGTTGCCCAAAGGAAGTCAGACCTCCTTCCAACTTGCCATGGGCACCTCGGGATTCCTCTCAAGTCACTGCAGGGGAATAAGCCTCATCTTGAGTTGAGTCAGGAAACTCGGGGTTCCCTTCAAGTTGCAATAAGTGAGATGCTCCACCTCTTCAGATCTGAGGGGATGGTCTGGATTCATCTTGAGCTGAAGCAGGGGAATTGGCCCCCATCTCAAAATGAGGTGGGAACTTGGGGCTCTTCTCTTGTTGTTGCAGGTAACTCAGAGAAGGGAGTCAAGCATCCTTTCAAGTTTTGAGGGAGAATGCGGGATTGCTCTAGAGTCACTCTAGGGGAATCGGGTCTCATCTCGCATTGAAGGGGGGATTTAATGGTTATTCTTGAGTTGTGCTGGGAAGCTTGGGGTTCCTCTCGAGATCTGATGGGGACCTCAGGGAATGTCTCTTGTGCTTCAGGGAAGTCAGGCTTCCTTTCAATTTGCGATGGGCACCTCAAGATTCCTCTCAAGTCACTGTAGGGGATAGGGCCTCATTGTCGGGGTCCAGCCCAGGTGGATCCAGGGTGATTCGAAGGTGGGGATGGAGTCGGCATCCTAGGAAAAAACTTATAATTACAGGTAGAGAGAGAGAGAGAGAGATTAGAAATGGATAGTATAGTAGGAAAATTAGTGGAGAAAAAGAGGCTGAATAACTTGGTCTATATAGAATACCAATCACCACCTATGTGGGCCACAGGCATCTTTCCATTCTCCTGAAGGAGAGGAGGCACTGAGGCCTCCCCTGTCCGATCTTAGAAGCCCAGGCATAATTAGCAGGCCTGGTGAGTACCCACGCCCCAGATGGGAATTCAGCCAGAAAAACAGAGAATAAGAAAGAAACAACACAGGGGAATCAGTCTTTCCAGAAACTGATCCCATTTTCTTTATTTTCAGGTTTGCTTATATACCTTTTGTTACACATAGGGATGAATACAGAGTCACGCAGGGGTCAGGTCTGACCCTCGTCAAAATCAGGTGCTTCACTAAATGTATATATATTAAAAAAAAAAATGGTTTTAGGGGTTTTACATCATCTTCTGGCCATGGGGCCTGCTGACATTTTATGACCCTTTCTTTCTGATAACCAAAAAACTTATTTTTTCCAAGCGTGTTTTTTCTTAAACCAGGCACTACCCTCCAAGTAAAGTTGCATTCCTATAGGGTGAGGGTATAGTGAGTTACAATCAAGAAAAGAATTTCTTTAACCCAAGGTTAACATGATTAATCTTAAAGGTTAATACTTATTTTTCTTATATGTTAGTTATATTCATTATAAGGGCAGGGAATATGGAGATTTAGCAGCAAAACATCAGCCCAACAAATAAAAATCCTTTCACCAATGTTCCCCTTAAGATCTATTTAGTCTAAAGATAGTGATAAAGTTATATTTTTACATAGCAAAGACACAGTGATTTGTAACAAAGTACAGTGGTCTATCAAAAAAGAGAAAATTCATTAACTCAAAAAGTCTAGTATTGCTAACATCAAAAACTACTATATTTCCTTTTCTATATTCCAAATACATTGATTAATATATTCCCAGGTGCCTAAGAACGTGGAGGCCTGGCAGCAATCATTGACTCAACAATGAGAAAAGCCCTATGCTAACTAAGATTTTCAAAATACTCCAAACTCTCTGTGCTGTTTATGGTTGAGAGGTAGTAAAAATCATGTGCTTGGCAGGAGTATGGATAATCCTGTCACACAAGCTAGTTTGTCAGCAGAGAGGTTTGACCTGAGACACCCTTGTCACACCTGGGGCTGGGAATTAGTAGCAATTATTGGCACAACAAATGAAAAACCCTTCACCAATATAATTCTTAACCAATCCACTATACTAATAAATTCTAACTTCCCAAAAGAATCTGCCTTTAGTAAGTCTGAAGCATCTTGTGACTCTCACTGTTGGGAGGCTGTAAACAATCACATGTGGCCGGACAAACCTATACAGGCAGGCTAGATAACCTTCAGAGGAGTTCGTAAGTTGAAACACTCTTGTCATGCCCGGAATTTTTATTAACTGGAGCTGCAAGTTTACTCCTTCTCTGAGAGAAATGTTTATGGAGGAGAGCCCCCCATAAAGTCAGAGGTGTAGGTGAGAGCATAAAACACTCTGGTTTTGGGGGTAGATGCTTGGGAACAGGGGGTTTCCTGAGGCTTGATCACGCCTTGGCGTATGCCAAGCCTGCTTCCTCATGACCTTTGCCATGGGCGGAGTTCCTCACACTGGCCGCCCCCAGCACCTCATCTCAAGTTGAGGAGGTTAACTTGGGCTTTTTCTAGAGGTGTAACATGGGAGTCAGATCTCCTTTCATGTTGTGAGGGGAACTCGGGGTTCCATTTGAGTGGGGTTAGGGTTAGGGTTTGGGTTAGGGTTAGGGTTAGGGTTAGGGTTAAGGTTATGTCTGCAGGGGAATCAGACATAATCTGGAGTTGAGTGGGAGCTTGGTGTCCTTTGAACTTGCAGCAGGAACCTCAGGGTTCCTCTTGAGTTGCAATAGGTGATACAGGCCTCCTCTTGAGGTGTGAGGGGAAAGTTGGGATTCCTCTTGAGTCAGAGCAGGGGAATTGGTCCCCATCTCAAGATGAGGTGAGGAACACGCACTCTTCTCAAGTTGTGATGGGAACTCTGGGTTCCTCTCGAGGTGTGACAGATATCTCCGGAACCTCTGGAATTGCATAAAAGGGTTCAAGCCTCCTTTCATGTTGCAATGGGGAACATGGGATTGCTCTCAAGTCACTACAGGGAAATTGGGGCTCTTCTCACATTGAGGGGGGAATCTCATGGTTTATCTCAAGTTGCGGCAGGAAGCTTGGGGTTCCTCTAGAGTTGAGAGGAAGACCTCAGGGAACCTCTCATGTTGCCTCTGGGGAGTCAGACCTCCTTTTGACTTGTGAGGGGAACATTGGGATTCCTCTCAAGTCGCTGCAGAGGAATAGGGCCTCATCTCGAGTTGAGGCATGAAATTCAGTGTTCCTCTCCTTTGCAACAGGGAACTCAGGTTTCCTATCAAGTTTCAACAGGGGATCAGGCCTCATCTCCTGTTGAGTCATGTAACTCTGCTTTCCTCTAGAGTGTAAAAGGGATGTCAGTCCTCCTGTCGAGTTCAGGCAGGGATCTCACCTATTTCTAGAGGTGCAACAGGGGAGTCAGACCTCCCTTCTATTGTGAGGGGAAACTCGGAGTTCCATCTGAGTCGCTGCAGGGGAATCAGGCCTTATCTTGAAATGAAGGAGGACTCAATGTCCTTTCAACTTGCATCAGAAACCTCAGGGCTCCTCTCGAGTTGCCATAGGTGAGACAGGCCTCCTCTTGAGGTGAGAGGGGAAACTCAGGACTCCTCTTGAGTTAAAGCAGGGGAATTGACCCTCATCTCAAGATGAGGTGGAGAAAAAAATGTTCATCTCAAGTTTCGACGGGTACCTTGGGGAACCACTAGAGTTGCATAAATGGAGCCAAGCTTCCTTTCAAGTTTCAAGAGGGAAATCAGGATCGCTGTAGAGGCACTGCAGGGGAATTGAGCCTCATTACACGTAGAGTAGGGAATCTCGTGGTTCTTCTCGAGTTGTGGCAGGAAGCTCTGGGTTCCTCTTGAGTTCAGACGGGGCCCTCAGGGAACCTCTCGTGTTGACACAGTGGAGTCAGGCCTCCTTTCGAGTTGCAAGGGGCACCTCGGGATTCCTCTAGAGTCTCTGCAGGGGGATAGGGCCTTATCTCTAGTTGAGGTGTGAAACTTGGGGTTCTTCTCCAGTTGCGACAAGGATCTCAGGTTCCTATTGAGTTTTAACAACAAAATCAGGCATTGTCTTGTTTTGAGTCATGGAACTCTACTTTCCTCTTGAGTTGTAAAAGGGATGTCAGACCTTGTCTTGTATTGAGGCATGAACTTTGCTTTCATCTCAAGGTGTAAAAGGGGTGTCAGGTTGAGGAAGGGAATTCAGGCATTTTCTAGAGAAGGAGTCAGACCTCCTTTTCTGTTGTGAGGGGAAACTCAATGTCCCATTCGAGTTGATGCAGGGGAATCAGGACTTATCTCAAGGAGGAACTCATGTCCTTCTGACTTGCAGCAGGAAACTCGGGGTTCCTCTCGACTTGCAATAGATGAGAAAAGCCTCCTTGTGACGTGCGAGGGGAAAGTCGGGATTCCTCTCAAGTCAAGGCAGGGGAATCAGCCCTCATCTCAAGATGAGGTGGGGAACACGGAGCTTTTCTTGAGTTGCAGCAGGAATCAAGGGATTCCTTTCAAGTTGCAATGGATATCTCTGGGAACCTCTGGAGATGCATAAAGGGAGTCAAGCTTCTTTTTGAGTTTTGAGGGGTAATGCGGGATTGCTCTCGAGTGGCTGCAGGGGAATCAGTTCTCATGCTGCATTGAGGGGGGAATCTCGTGATTTTTCTCGAGGTGTGGCGGGAACCTCATGGTTCCTCTCAAGTTGCAATGAGGAGCGCAAGGAACCTCTCGTGTTGGATAAGGTGAGTCAGGCCTACTTTTGACTTTGAAGGGCACCTCGGGATTCATCCTAAGTCCCTGTAGGGAAATACGGCCTCATCTCAAGTTGAAGCGCGAAACTTGAGGTTCCTCTCCAGTTGCAGGAGGGACCTTGGGGTTCATATTAGTTTCAACAGTGGAGTCAAACCTCATCTCGTGTTGAGGCATGGAACTTCGCTTACCTTTGGAATTGTAAAAAGGGTGCCAGGACTCCTGTAGTGCTGAAACAGGGATCTTGGGCTTTTTCTAGAGGTGCAACAGGGGAGTCAGTCCTCCCTTCATGTTGTGAGGGGAAATTTGGGGTTCCACTGGAGTCTAAGCAGGGGAATCAGGACTTATCTCGAGTTGAGGGAGACCTCAGTTTCCTTTCAACTTGCGGCAGGATACTTCAGGGTTCCTCTTGAGTTACAGTAGGTGAGACGGGCCTCCTTTTGAGGTGCGAGGGTAAAGTCGGGATTCCTCTTGAGTCAGAGCAGGGAAATCGGCTCTCAACTCGAGATGAGGTGGGATCTTCTCCAGTTGCTTCGGGAAACTCAGGGTTCCTCTTGAGTTGTGACGGGTAACTCAGGGAAAGCACTAGAGTGCAAAATGAATTCAGGCCTCATTTTGAGTTGAGAGAGGGAAATCAGTATTGCTTTCAAGATGCTGCAGGGGGAATCAGACCTCATCTCACACTGAGGTGGGAATCTCACCACCAGCTTCAGTGGTGTTTGATTCCTTGCCACTCTATGGACTGTAGCCCACCAGGCTTCACTGTCTATGGAGTTCTCCAAGCAAGAATACTGGAATGGGTTGCCATGCCCTCCTCTAGAGGATCCTCCCAACCCAAGGATTGAACCCATGTCTCCTACATCTCCTGCCTTGGTACACAGGTTCTTTACCACTAGTGCCTCCTGGGAAGCACCACAGCATATGTCAAATAGAATTCACTCTATAGACAGGCTGTGAGTTTACTGTGAAGTATGTTAGTTCCTCAGTCGTGTCTGAATCTTTGTAACTCCATGGACTGAAGCCCACCAGGCTCCTCTGTCATGGGATTCTCCAGGCAAGGATACTGGAGTGGGTTGCCTTCCCTTTCTCCAGGGGATCTTCCACACCCAGGGAAGATTTTCCCCACCCAAGGTTTGCAGCATTGCAAGCTGATTCTTTATCATCTGAGCCACCAGGAAAGTCCATGAGTTTGCTAGTTGGACAAAATTAAATCTCAACCAAGATACTCTAATTGATATTAGCAGGGCCCCCATTCAATCCACCATTAACGTTACTTACCAATGAAGTTCTCTGTTATGTTATCATTGTACATCAATAGCTATTTTATATGTAATTTGACTGACATGAAAGACTATTTTAGATTTAGCTGGAACTATTTCTGAAGTGTGCACTTCTTAATTTTATTTTTGATAATTTATGTACAATGAACAAATAAATTTTATATTAACAAGTAGAATGCTACCAAATCATATTCAGGATTTTGCTGGGGCAGAGACATGACTTCTTTGCACTTATAATGTACCAAATTTTTCTGTGTGGTGTGGTGTTCAATAAATATATCCTTTAAATTTAGGCTTCCCTGGTACCTTAGCTGGTAAAGAATCTGCCTGCAATCAGGAGACATAGGTTTGATTACTGGTCATGCAGATCCCCTGGAGAAGAGAATGACTACCCACTCCAGTATTCTTGCCATGGACACAGAAGCCTGGCAGGCTAAAGCCCATAGAATTGTAAAGAGTCAGACATGACTGAGCAACTAAGTACAGGCATGTCTTTTAACTTTAGTGTCCTATAGTGTTGAACAACTCTTAGTTACTATGATTCAACTGATGTAACTCCCTCATGGTTAACTACAAACTTTCATGACAACTCAAATCCATTCTTTGATGACTTATAATGACTTAAGAAAAGAAAAAAAGAAGACTCACCTGAACAGCCAATGGTAATGTGTCTTTACTCAGAAATCTTTACATGACAAACACTTTATCTAGATACTTAAATAGTATAGGCTTTAATTAGCTGTTATTTATTATTTTATTGCTAATTCTCTACAGTTTACTAAAGTTGTTGAATGATGTATCAACAAGGGAATTACATTAAATGTGTGCACTCTTTTGCTTTCTAAAAATTGGAATTTGAAATGCTATTAAAAATGCTAGAAAACTTGGACAGTTCTCCACAGTGCTCTTGTAAATGAAAAAGCAAACCTAAGCCATTTTACATTTATTGACATAATAATTTGGTATTGACAAACTTCCTACTGGAGAAGGCAATGGCACCCTACTCTAGTACTCTTGCCTGGAAAATCCCATGGCCAGAGGAGCCTGGTAGGCTGTAGTCCATGGGGTCGCACAGAGTCGGACACGACTGAAGCAACTTAGCAGCAGCAGCTTCCTACCAGTTTCTTTCACATCTTTGTTACTGAGGCTGTAGATCACTGGGTTCAGCATGGGGATGACCACTGTGTAAAAGACAGAGATCACCTTGACCATGAGCCACGAACTTCTGGAGTTAGGAACACAATAAAGGAAAAGGATGGGCCTGTGGAAGATGGTAATTGCAGTCAGGTGGGAGGCATAGGTGGAGAAGACTTTGTGACACCCCTCAGTTGAAGGCATCTTCAGGACAGTGATAAAATGAAAACGTAGGAGGTGAAAATAATCATCAGGCTGCTTATTTCATTAAATGTGGCAGAGACTAAACTGATCTCCTGGCTAATGTAGGGATCAGAGCAGGAAACTGCAACAATGGCCATGTGCTCACAGACAAAGTTATTTATGATGTTATTTCCTCTAAAGGACAATTAGGATAAAATTTGGTTAAGATTCAGGAAACAGACTATGATGCACTCACCAATAAGGAACAAAGCTTCTGGGACATGACAGCTGTGTAGAGAAGAGGGTTGCAAATGGCCACAAATCGGTCATATGCCATCACTGCCAACAGGAATGTTTCTGTCACCACAAATATGCAGGCAAAGAATAATTGCATGAGGCATCCTGTGAAGGAGATGGTTCTGTTTTCCACAATCAAGTTTTCTAGTAGCTGGGGTATAACTACTGTTGAGTAACAGAGGTCAACAAAGGACAAATGTCTGAGGAAGTAGTACATAGGGGTGTGGTGTTTGGGATTTATCTGATAATTAGGATCATGCTCAGGTTCCCCAGCACAGTGATGGAGTAGATGGTTAAGAATAATTGGACAAGAGGTATCTGGAGTTCAGGATATTCTGAGAAGCCCAAGAGAATGAAAGTGACTTCAGCACTCTGGTTTTCTTGCTTTCTGTGGACAAAATATAAAAGTTGTTTCAGAGAAATCTGAAGCAAAATTTGAATGAAATGTAATTTTATTCCCTCAGTATTGTCGGACATTTTTGCAACTCCATGGACTGTGGCCTACCAGGTTCCTCTGTCCATGAGATTCTCTGGGCAAGAACACTGGATAGGTTGTCACGCCCTCCTCCAGGGATCTTCCTGACCTAGGCATAGAATAAGAGTACTTATGGGGGAAAATAATGTTTTGAATTATTACTTTTTTAAATTAGCCTCTTTTCCTCCAAAATGCCTCTACTGTCTTTTTCTGACATTAAAATTCATTCTTTTCAAAGCTACTTCCTAAATTCTTACCAAAACATGAAATGGCACTCAGTATAAAGGGAGTTCATTCCACATAGAATTCTCTAAAAATTCTATCTCATTAGGAGTTGAAATTAAACACTCTGTTATTTTCACTCAGGTTTTATAACTTTATACTCCAAGAACACATATAACATTTCAAGATTTCCTATACATGTATAACTATATCATTCACATATTCCCCCACTCTTTTTCTTCAGTTATTCCTTTACATTCCTAAACATGTAATTAATTCCTGATTCCCTGAAAGTATGTTTCAATTTAACATACAAATCATAGAGTACATATTCTCTAACTGAAAACCCTTTTTCAAAAAGTCAGGATGTGTTCCCTATGTCTATGGTAACAAAGTTTGGATAGTCCAGGGTTGAAAGGGAAATCTTCACCAAAGATGAATACAATTTCTGATGCACACTTGTTCCTTCTTCCCCACACTCCTTCTCCACACCTGTAGCTTTTCACTCCAATTCCCACACTCTGTATTTGTCAACAGGCTCGTGGCCAATGTTCCTGATCACCCATGTAGCCCAGGAAGTGTCGGCCATGTTCAGCTGTGAGCACAGATGCTGTGTATAATATTTATCTTCTTTTCTGTGCAATTAGCCTGGAATAATTTTCCCACTGCAGACCCACTACGTACTCAGTCCTGTAACAGGCATTTTAGAAACTATAAAATTATAAAATTTCAGCCTCAATTTGTTTCTTAGAGCATTATTCCAGGATATAATCCATATAAGCACAAATGACAACCTCTAGTTCTTATTTATTATTAAAGTTTGTATGTATAAAGGGAATGAAAATGTTGTAATCCAGAAAAAAACAAAATGTCCTTGTGATGTAGGCTGGTGAACAATAATGTGGTGAAAGATAAATAATCAAAAACTTCTAGTCAACTAAACAGGTAACCTGGCAGTTAGATTAATACACATGTTTGTTTGCCTCCTGCAAAGATTAATGGAGCATATTAGGAACATATTATATTCCTTTTAAAATGAAATAAAAATCAACTTACCTGAGTGTAGAAGAATTTGACTGACTGGCTCATTAATAAAGCTTCTTGTCTAAGTTTAATGGATTCTAGGAAAATTTCTGCTGAGAAGTCAATTTTTTTTAATATAGTAATAAGCCTGAAAAATAGTAACAGAAATCTATAGTATATTGCAATGAATATTTCAGAAAAATGAATTTCTCTTATAATGGATTAAAAATATATTCAGACTTGACAAAGAGAAAAGGAGACCAAAAAAGCTGAACCATAACATCAAACTGTCACATATATATGCCACCAAAACCCTAAGGAGGTTAACCTTAGAGAATATTATTTAACTATTGCCTTGAGATCATAAATAGGGCAATTAGATGAAATAATGTTCCTGTGATACTTTGGTTGCATAGGCATTTTTTCCCAAAGTTTGGGGAATAATTTCATCATGCACTCTAGTCCATTGATCTTTTAAAAATGTTGAACTAGATACTATATTTTTGTCTTTAAATACTTGCAAAATGCAGAAATATACAAAAGCAAAATCAGTTATTGGGTAACAATCCAAAGATTCTTAATTTTGTTGAATTTCTGATTGTCCCTCTGTATCTGTGGGCTTCCCTCATAGTTCAGTTGGTAAAGAATCTGCCTGCAATGCAGGAGACCTGGGTTTGGTCCCTGGGTTGCGAAGATCCTCTGAAGAAGGGAAAGGCTACCCACTTCAGTATTCTGGCCTGGAGAGTTCCATGGACTATACAGTCCATGGGGTCGCAAAGAGTCAGATGGGACTGAGAGACTTTCACTTTCTGTGTATCTGAGGGACATATTGATGTGTTTAGATGTAAAACTTACACAATATGAATCATATTATAGTGTTTTTTATCCTTTCTTTAATATTGTGTTGTGAGTTTCATTTTCTATAAAAACCATTGGTTTTCTTAAGATAATACAACTTGCATTACTATTTTACAAATATGAGCACAATTCTTTTTATTCTTACATTTATTATTGAAATTGCAAAAAAAAAAAAAATCCTGGTATTCTATTTTTCAATTTATATTCTAGGTTTATGAGAAGTATAGTAATTTATTATTTAAGAAGCTGCCATATCTTAACATATAAGCATCTCAACTCCAGTGACTTAATTTAATAAAACAGGAAGCATCACTTTTTTCTGGAAAAAGTAGTGCAGTAAATACTTTAGCCTTTGTGGGCCACATAGTCTCAATTTCAGCTATGCACTTCCGCATCTTGCAGCTTGGATTAACCCATAGGCAATACATAAATCAATAGACATGACTCTGTTCCAATAATATTTTATTTACCAGTAGGGCAGATTTGGTTTGCAGATCACACCTTGTCAATCTATGCAATAGAAATGCATTTCTTGATTGTTCAAAGTCTAAAATTATTTCCAGATCAGTAGGCAGATGTCCTCTGAGTGGCAATGCAGAAACTTAAGCTTGTTCTCAACTATGGCTTACTATAATATGACTGGGTGCATGTGTGATAAGTCACTTTAGTGGTGTCTGCCTCTGTGAAAGGGTATGGACTGAAGCCCGCCAGGCTCCTCTGTCCATGGGATTCTCCAGGCAGAATTCTGGAGTGGCTTTTGCAGTGCTCTCCTCCCAGAAATCTTCCCAGTCCAGGGATCAAACCTGTCTGTCTTGGATTGGCAGTTGGGTTGTTTACCACTAGCACCACCTGGGAAGTTCAACAATGGGATTGTTATGGTATAATTATAATATAGTGAGAGAAATAATAATTTGCTTTCAAAAATACTACACTTTTCTGCATTGCCACTGTGCATAATATTTTTGTGTTTTGCTTATTTATTTTTCATTAATCTTTTGTCAAGCATATTGAGTGTTCCTCACATGTTGAGATACTTGAATAATGACCAAGATATTTCCTGATCAATAAAATCACAATAGTACTTTAAACTTTGAGTCAAACTATAGTATTAAGATAGATTGAAGGGATAAGAAAGAAAAACAAAAGACATATTAAGCAGAGAAGACAGTCTGAACCAAGGTAGGAGTTTGAATGTTCAAAATTTTTTTCAATTAGAAGTAGAGTTTATGCAGGGCAAACTTTGGGAGATGAGAGAGACAGAGAAGCCTGGCATGCTGCAGGACATGGGTTGCAAAGAGTCTTACATGACTGCAAGACTGAACAACAACAAAAAGTATGAGATACGATCAGAGAACCAGATAATATAAATTGTGTAAAGAACACAATTAGGATTAGTACCGATTGCTGAATAGAGTTGAAATAGAGTTCCATGCCTACAGGACACATATGTAGTAATGAAGATTGTGGTTGCAAAACGGTGTCTACAATGGGAATGAAATTGACTCAGTTTCAATATTATAATCATGGCATTCAATGTGGTTGCATTAGTAGTTGATGTAAACAGAAAGAAGTAACTCCCATTTTCATTTTGATTCAGAAACAAACATTATGTTCTTGACAGCATCTCACTGCAGATGAGTCAATGATTCCCAGAAACTAGCAATAATTATATAGGCACCTACAATGCGAAGTAATAAACAGTGAGGTATAGTATGGAAGCTGGAGCATCTGAAAAACCAATCAAAGGCCTGAAGACATCTGGAACACAGAAGGAAAACAAAAGGAGACTCTTATCACTGTTTTCAAATATTTCAAGGCTAAAATATGAAAGAAACACTGATCTTTTTTCTGTGTCCTGAGGAAAGAAATTTAATTTTAAATGAATTAACTTTTAAAAGCCACAGGAAGCTAATTTCAGAACAACAACAATAAAAGAATTTTCTTCTTTTTTTTTTTCTCCAGTGTCAATAAACAGAATAGTGTAAATGACTCAGAGTCTCTGGGTTGCCTAGTTTCACTAGAAGTATATAAGAAGAGGCTCTAGGGACACAGACTTTAATGTAAACAAAAGGAAGGGGGAGACTCTTCAGGAAGAATGCAGACAAGATATTAAACTCCACAATGTCTCTCTACATTTCCCATGTTCTGTGACTGGTCCCCACATTGGCCTAGAGCTTTCACTAAGATCACTTTTTGCTTGGTGTTCTCAAAATACTGATTTAAAATTATTTGTATAATTCTCAAAACCAATAATTTACACATCTATAACAGGTGATTTAACTACTCCATTTGATAAAAAATCTATTACTATAGTTTAATACATTCTAACCACCTTAACACATAAGGATTGAGTTTAATACAAACTTTATTAATCTTTGTCTGTAACTGAGGAGGGGTTTCCCTGGTGACTCAGATGATTAAGAATCCTGCAATACAGAAGACTCAGGTTCAATCCTTGGGTTGGGAACATCCCCTGGAGGAGGGAATGGCAACTCACTCCAGTATTTTTGCCTGGATAATTCCCACTGACAGAGGAGCTTGGTGGGCTCTAGTCCATGGGTCACAAAGAGTTGGACATGACTGAGTGACTGAGCACAGCACATAACTGAAGAGATCATTCCTATAAGTATCTTCAGGTAAAATGAAAGGGAAAGATGAAAGTTTTGCCAACTCTTTGCGACCTTGTGGACTGTAGCCCACCAGGCTCGTCTGTCCATGGGATTCTCCAGGCAAGAATACTGGAGTGGGTTGCCATTTCCTTCTCCAGTATATAAGTATGTAGGTAAAGCCTACTTAAAAAATGTAAGAAATTCAATTCAAAATAGCCTCCTAAATTCAGTGCGACATGTAAATACATAATTTTAGATAGATCCCTGGTGGCTCAGATGGTGAAGATTTGACCTGCAATGCAGGAGACCTGGCTTCTATCCCTAGATTGGGAAGATCCCCTGGAGAAGGGAATGGCTACTCACTCCAGTATTCTTGCCTGGAGAATTCCATGAATGGAGGAGCCTGGTAGGCTATAGTCCATGGAGTCATGAAGAGTCAGACATGACAGAGCAACTAATGCTTGCACTTTTTTCCCCACATGTATTTATATGTAGATACTTCTGAGAATGGAAAGTATGAAGTGCCGGCCATCACGGGCACCCTGGTGTCTAGGGTTACTTAGTGTGCTCACAGGCAGTTTTATTTATCTTTCTTTGACCTGGTCTGGGCCTCCAGTCTGGCACATATTTCAGAAAAGATTAAAGAATTAAAGTAAATCTGATCATCTCAGTCCAGTATTAGTTTTATTACACAAGAAATTATTTTTTCCCCTTAAGTTTATATACAGTTTAAATATTTTGACATAATGGGAAGGAAATGTTGGTTTTATCCCCCCCCCAACATTTCCAGTTTGACCCTACATTATTTATTTATGGTCTCATTCTCAGCAAAATTACATAGTAATTGGTAGATTTTTTTTTCATAGGATCTAAGAGTATAAAGTGCTAATAGCTCAGTCATGGTTAACTCTTTGCAACCCTGTGGACTGTAGGCTGCTAGGCTCCTCTGTGCCTGGAATTCTCCCAGCAAGAATACTGGAGTGGATTGCCATTCCCTTCTCTAGGGGATCTTCCTGATCCAGGAATTGAACCCCAGAATCTCACATTCTAGATGGATCCTTTACCTTCCGAGCCACAAGTAGCATAAAATCCCTCTGCAAACTAGTAACAAAGAGTATGAATTTGTCCTTCCCTAACAAGTGATGCAATGGCACCCCACTCCAGTACTCTTTCCTGGAAAATCCCATGGACGGAGGAGCCTGGCAGGCTGCAATCCATGGGGTCTCTAAGAGTCGAACACGACTGAGCAACTTCACTTTCACTTTTCACTTTCATGCATTACGTTTTTTAAGTAGGCTTTACCTACATACTTACATACTGGAGAAGGAAATGGCAACCCACTCCAGTGTTCTTGCCTGGAGAATCCCAGGGATGGCGAAGCCTGGTGGGCTGCCATCTATGGGTACGCACAGAATCGGATACGACTGAAGCGACTTAGCAACAGCAGCAACAACAAGTGATGTAAATAGCATATCCACTAGATGGCAGAGTGACACTGTAATTTAAATCAAGGCACAAATAAAGTGCATTGATTGCTTTAGAGAAAGTAGCAGAAACTGATAGAAAGCAAGATGTTCGTGGTTTAAATATAACTTTGAAAACATTTTATTCCGTGAAGGAAAAATGTGATCTGTCATGCCGACCGACAAAGGATGCTGAGGCCACTAAGCCATCAGCAGTGCTCCTGCACCCCGACCTCCCGCTCACGTGGTAAGCCCTGAGAAACTCTGGATGGAAACAGAGCTGCGCCCTGAGGGAACACGGGATAGAAAAGAACAGGGTACTGGACCTAGGTAGTCAAGGTGCAGCTCAAAGGGATTATTTCAAGGAGCCCAGACTGTTTCCTTTTCCCAGGCACAGAAAAGCCCTAAATTTGTTAACATGAGCTTTCTGGTTTTCTTCAATTTCCAATAATCTTCTGATGGTCTGACTACCTGGTTTTTGTTGCAAAATGCATATACATTCTGACTCCTCCCTTCCCTTTTCAGAGCAGTTTTTCTGAACTGAGATGTTGTTTTTCAGGTTTGTGTGTGCGTGGCCGCTCAGACATGCCCGACTCTTTTGTGACCCCATGGACTGTGGCCCACCAGGCTCCTCTGTTCATGGGATTCTCCAGGCAAGAGTTTTGGAGTGGGTAGCCAATTCCTCCTCTGGTGGATCATCCTGACCTAGGGATTGAACCTGGGTCTCCTACATTACAGTTGAGTTATTTATTATCTGAGACACCAGGGAAGCCCCTTATTTTCTAGGTTTAAGTCCATAGAATAAAAGATAATTCTGTTTTTAGGTTGTGTTTTTCTGTTTGTTTGTTTTTTGGTCAGTTGGTAATTTCATGTCTCTTTCAGGAATAAGGAAACCAGTGTTCAAAGATGGAAGTTTAGTAGATCACATTCAAGTAGCAATTCACCTTTGATTTTTATCTTTGTTTTTCCAATTTTCATTTTTGAACTAGGAGTGATGTGTTGGCTCTTGGTCACTTACATAATCACAGAGTTTAGGTAATGAAGAGTGTTAATACTTTATCTCAATTAATTTTATAAGAAGTAAATACATAAAACATAGTTGATAATATGTGCAGATATTAGTATAAATTTTAAATTCCTTACAGAAGCAAATACTATTAATATATTACAAAAACAAGAATGCATAATGAAATTGTAATGTTATTAACATATATATAATTCAATGACAAAGCAAAAATATTCATAAGCCAAAACCTATAGGAAATGAAGAAGAAATATACAGACTCTAAATTCAAACTAAAAACAATATAGGATATATATATGTGTGTGTGTGTGTGTGTGATTGTGTTTCTGTTATAATTCCAAATAACAACTATATTATATCACAGAAATCTAATAACAAATGGAATTTTTTCCAATCTTTCTTAAGAAATTTAAAAAATTTACTATGTCTTAGCCCATAAGTAAAACACAATTTTAATAATAAAATTATCATTTATTGGTTACTACAAATGCAAGAAGAAATAAGGCAATCCATTTAAAACTGTAAAATCATGCCTTTAAAAAGTTACAAAGGAATAAAATAGACTACAACAGCAAAAATTACTATATGAGATACAATCTAGATGATAATCAAAATAAATTACATGGTATAGCATACTGATATCAACAAAATTAAAATAGATAAAACATTCTTCTGGCAAGGTCTATTAAAAGGCCTTAAGATACAGTTAGGACCTAAAATTTAATCTTCCCATCCATCCTCTCAAAAACTTTTGAGACCAGGAGAATCAAATGAATAAACCGTATTTTTTGCATCACTGTGGGAAAGATAACCACATGAAGTGAAATTTACCTGTAAGTAAAGAAATAATCATAAGGAATGCAAAGACCTTTGGGTCTCAAATTACCATAATTCTAAGTGTGTAGAATGAAGAAATCTGAAGACACAGTTTAGAAAAGAGAAAAGGAAAGTGGAGATCTTATTAGTGGGACAAAACAGGTAAAACAAATAATAAAGTTCTACTCACATAACCAGGAATTGAAAGTAGGTCAAAAGTCTGATAGGAAGCAGCACTGGCTGCAAGAAAAAGGCTAGTGATTGTATAGGATTTGAGGTGCAAACTTCAGGGAAATTTCTTTCTAAGACAAGTAAGAAAGGAAAAGGATGACGATAGAATTATAAATGTTAAGAGATGCAAAATGAGTAAATTAAGGATCTTCCTGAAACAAGATAAAAGAAACATACACACAAAAAACTGATCATCAAAATCTCTCAACAATCATGCATTTACATACAGAAGGATATATATGTAGATTTAGGTATATGTTGATGATGAAGCTGAAACTCTAGTACTCTGACCACATGGTATGAAGAACTGATACACTGGAAAAGACCCTGATGCTGGGAAAGATTGAAGGCAAAAGAAGAAGAGAGTGGCTGAGGATGAGCTGGTTGGATGGCATCACTGACTCACCAGCCATGAATTTGAGCAAATTGTGAGGAATAGCAAAGAACAGGGAAGCCTGGAAAGCTGTAGTCCATGAGGTATCTAAGAGTTAGACAGGACTTAGCAACTGAACAACAAAATAGATACATTCACACATATCCATGTATGTATGTGTGAGTATATGTATGTGTGTATGTGTATCCACATATACTTCATTTCACTACACTACAGAAGAAAACAGCACTAAACTAGAATTCTTGTAAGCCACAGAAAACCCAAAATTTACTCTAGGTTATCAAAAAATAAAGAAAGAAAGAAAAAAATCTGTATCCATACAATGCTACTATAACGGGAGGAGGGAAAAGCATAAAATGTGTCAAAACATTCCAAACAATGAATCTGTCCCTCTAATAACATCACATGTACACAAAGACACACTCAGAGAGAAGAGACACAAACCGTAACACTCTGAATTGAATTAAATCTCCTTAAATAATTATTTGGAAATATTAAAAATGTGTCATAAATATAAAATAAAACATGAATAGAAAAAAAGAGATTATGCCAAAAAAGAGTTGGTTGGACTCAAGAAAGAGATTGTAAAAAAAAAAAAAATTTTTGTGAGAAATAAAGATTAAATTGCAATGTAGAAAAAAAGGGATAGGGGACTTCCTTGGTGGTTCAGTGGTTTAGAATCCACATTGCAAGAAAGGGAACACAGGTTCAATCTCCCGTTGGAAACTAAGATCCCACCTGTGGAGGAGCAACTGACACCCCCCACTGCAGTGAAGAGCCCAGGCAGAGAAATGAGAGAGCCCTGAGCCACAGCTGTGACCTGATACAGCCAAAGTAACTAAGTAAATAAAAAAAAAAAAGATAGGAGAAACAAACATTGCATGATTTCACTTACATGAAATATAAGATTCACAGAGGCAGAGTATAGGATATCAGTGGTAGAGGGAAAGGAGGATGAGGAGCTATTACTTAATGGATGCAAAGTTTCTGTTTGGAGTGATGAAAATGTTTTGGAAATATATAGCTATTACACAATATTGAAAATATAAGCAATGCCACTGAGTTGTGCATTTAAAGTTTTTAAAATGCCATGTTTAAAATGTAAATATTTGAGGAATATGGTCTCTGGATCTTGAATAAAATGGTGTCAGAGAAGAGAAAATACTGTCTCAAAATGTTACTCAGAAATAAGAAAAAATGTAAGTAACCATAAAAAGACTTGGTATTACTTTCCATTACAGGGATGAGGTATATAAGGGAACTATTTGGGTGAACTGTGGACAGAAAAATCAACAGTGAAACACATTGAGGAAGAATGGACAACAGATTGTGGTAACTTTTCAAAGTAGTTTTATTATTAATAAACTATAGGTGATGCATGCTGGAATAATCAGCACCCTCCACAAACTGAATTGAGGCAGCATCAATGTTTTCCTTTTACCTGCAACTCAGAGTTTCTTTCTCTTTCTTTGCCTCTTCTTTCTGAGGTCTGGGTATTATAAGCTTTCTTTCCAGGTTATTAGAGTTTTCTCACAATTGTCCCCATAATAAAATAGAAGCAAAAAAAATACACATAGGGAAAATATGACTTGATCGATATCATTATTTTTAGGTCTTTGAATAATGTTCAGAAAAGTTCAGCTTCACTTTAGTCACATTATCCCAAAGGGAATTTCCAAACTCACAGACATACTGCAATAAGTATCTGCAAGTTAAATATCTCCCTGGTAAAGTTGCTTAGAAATCAGATAGGCACTTTGTGTTGTCTTTGTTTTAATGTTCACCACAGAATATAGTAAAAGTGTTATTTAAAGAGAAATAAAGAACAGTTGCCAACATAAATGATGATACCATTTTGTTCTCTTAAAATTAAAATAAAACTGGGAAAAGCCTTTTGAATTTGGTCAAGGAAAAAGCTGGACATTTTACCTTAGAGAGGTAAGTTCTATTTTCAGATTTCTACAGAATTATTTGTATAATGAGACACATTACTACATAGTCATAGAATTTACTGTTTAATTTACATTATGGTACTGTGAAATATTACATGTACCTGAGATCTAAGCCAAGTATCTGGTGAGTTGGACATGAATTAACATTTCTTTAATCAATCCACAATTAATCACAGTTGCTAGATCAATATGTTTTTAGAATTTATTATTTAAATATAATTTAATGATCATTTGCCCCTTGGCTAGTGTTTGTTAGAAAACTTTAACCACATTTTCATACAGTCAACATTTGAAACTATTGCTCTATCTACCTGGTAATACAGAGTGTCTCTTTCATGGTTACATATTTTTTATACAACTCATTTGTGATAACTTACCCTTCCTACGTCAATTGCATAAAATAGTAAAAATGACAATGATAAACATTTTTTCCATAACTTGGAGAATATTAAAGGGAAGCTAGGAAAGCAGAAAGTCGGCGACTTATATTTCAGTAAAGGATACAGAAAAATCTGTTAAGGAAAAACTCAAGAAGTAAAAAGTATGTTAAATCACTCTGCTCTTACTTTCTATTAATTGCCTCAATGTGCCATATTTGTAGCTTGAGTTTCTCACTCCTGTATTTAAAAACACCACTTATTCTATTACAATTTGGCCAAGACAGGGCTGTCTATTAAAATAGGAGGTTAATGAAGATGATCTGAATAAATATTCAGAATAAATGAAAGAGTAGTGAATAGAGCATGGTTAGATTTAGTTCTGTACATTTTGGAGACCACCCAGGTTGGAGACAACCAAGGTTTTAGGGCAAGTGACTGAGTTTTAATATATAAGACTACTTTGAAAGGTCTAGTCTCCACAGTAAGCCAAGGGAGTGAGAAGTAGGGGAAGGTTACAGGGATTGATTTATATGACCTTCAAATGATTTTTTTCTAATAAATACAAGCAAAAATTAGAGGAATTCTAAGGTGATCTTTCTGAGTCTATCATTCTGAAGTAAATTTTATTATAAGCATTCTGTGATTTTTTGTCTCTTAAATACATGACAAAATAATTATATGACATGTAATTAAAATGAATTTTCATTTCATTCTATCTAATACTGAAATAAAGTGTATTTATTTGACAAATGCATACTGAATACTTAAAATAATCAAAGTATAGAGTGAGGATATAATGGGAAACCTAACAGAATTAATAATTTAATTCATGATGAGACACAGTGCCATATAATTGATTAAATGAGGAATGTATTCTATAATCTAATTCATCAAATCCTTCATAATTTGTCATTATCTAGCCAACAAAGGTCCGTCTAGTCAAGGCTATGGTTTTTCCAGTGGTCATGTATGGATTTGAGAGTTGGACTGTCAAGAAAGCTGAGCCCCGAAGAATTGATGCTTTTGAACTGTGGTGTTGGAGAAGACTCTTGAGAGTCCCTTGGACTGCAAGGAGATCCAACCAGTCCATTCTAAAGGAGATCAACTCTGAATGTTCTTTGGAAGGAACGATGCTAAAGCTGAAACTCCAGTACTTTGGCCACCTCATGGGAAGAGTTGACTCATTGGAAAAGACTCTGATGCTGGGAGGGATTGGGGGCAGGAGGAAAAAGGGACGGCAGAGGATGAGATGGTTGGATGGCATCACCGACTAGATGGACGTGAGTTTGAACTCTGGGAGTTGGTGATTGACAGGGAGGCCTGGCGTGCTGCAATTCATGGGATCAAAGAGTCGGACACGACTGAGGGACTGAACTGAACTGAACCGAGTCACAATCTTATTATGGGAGAACTAGATGAGAATTTCAATAAAGCCTCCTAGATGATTTTCAGAGAAGGCAATTGGCACCCCACTCCAACACTCTTGCCTGGAAAATCCCATGGACGGAGGAGCCTTGTAGGCTGCAGTACATGGAGTCGCTAAGAGTCCGACACGACTGAGCGACTTCACTTTTCACTGTATGCTTTGGAGAAGGAAATGGCAACCCACTCCAGTATTCTTGCCTGGAGACTCCCAGGGACGGGGGAGCCTGGTGGGCTGCCATCTATGGGGTCGCACAGAGTCAGACACAACTGAAGTGATTTAGCAGCAGCAGATGATGATGATGATGATTTTAGTCTTTTTTCCACCTAGAACAATTCCTGACATATAGTAATTGATAACTGGTTAATAACTTTTCCCACATCCAAAAGAGATGAGTTTTATTTTCCTTTCTTTAGAGATTAAACAAGTAAAGTGGCTCAGAAAGTTTATATAATCTGTTATAAAGTCAAACAGTCACTACTCAACATAGATTTGGATGGCATAAATTTTGTTGGGTTTTGTGTTTCATTATGTCCAGGTTAGGGAGAAAATGAGGCACTGGCCCTAACTCTCACCAAGATAAGATTGTTTTAGAGAGATAAGCTAAAGCACTTAACAGTATCTGGTAATAATTAGAAAGAAAAAAAATATGAAGCAAGGTAGATAGTTCTAAGAACCAGAAGACTTAGAATATTTGAGTAACCATAGCATGGTGGGCTGTAGTTAGTGAAATCTACCTGGAAGTAGTAGATTTCACAGAGTTTAATACTCTTATAGTATTGAGCAAAGATTGGTTTGAAACTTCTAGTCCAGGTTCACTACTTCAGGGAATCATTAGATATTAGAGAAGAATACTTAAGTTTGAACTATAGATGATGGAACTTTCTATATACTTAGATTTGATAAAGGGAATTTAAAATACAGGCTATAAAGGACACAAGGAAAAGGAAACCTGGAGGAGTTGTGTTTCTTTCTGACACTGGATCAGTTAATCTTAAAGCAAATGAGAGACAATAACCTGGAGGGGAGTTATAAATATATTCTGATTTGTTTGGAAAATAATAGTCATCAACATCCAGCTATTGACTCCTCAAAATTTACATTGGAAACATAGACAAGGAGTTAGGGTCCAGCAGAGATCCTTAAATATATAGTTTAACTCCCATTGCTTATTAATGCTAAACTGAAATACAAAAAAGTGATATGGCATACTCATGCCAACAAGTTAGAAAATAGTACAATGAAATGAAGGAGACAATATTTTGCTTCATTTACCTGATAGCCCAGTATTTTAAAGAATGTCTTCTGTTGATATAATTATTAATTTTTTAAATATGAAAATGATGCTTGTAGATGTATGAGTCACACTTTCTTATTTTCCATAGAAATAACTGAAAATAGGGGAAATACTTTCAAGTTGTTTCTTTCAAATGCTTTACCGAATGTAAAAAATATTTTTAAAGTTTGAGATGATACCTTTTGAAAAAAGAGAGGTAATTATACTTTGCTTGTTATCCTTTTGTTTGACTATAAATATAATATTCTATCTGTAAATTAAGCACATTTGTAAATTAATCATATTTGTAAATTAAGTACAACAGATATATAGCTGATTTTGGCCATGTATATATACTTCATGATTCTAAATTTGTTGATATTTTTCTATTTATCACATTTCCACCTAGGATAGATGGAAGGAAATTTCTCATATATAACATTATCCACATATAAGTGCTTTTTTATTTTCTCTCAAGGTTTCATTTGTGTGTCTACTTTCTCAATAACAAATAGAATAGGAAAGGGATGACTGATTTTTTTCTACAGTAAAATTTCTTGAATTCTACCAGGGCATATTATCCAGTTATGTTTGATAATACATGGTAATAAAATGGTTGCATAAATATAATGCATTTTACAGTGTTAATTTTTAAATCAGGTAACAAAGTTGTTTATCAGGAATTAATATTTTCCTGAAAGGGACAAAAAGAATGCAAGAAAAGTCTTTGAAAATAAAAATCAAATCTTTTTCTTCAAGTTCTGAATGCTTTCTATTTTTTTTAATTAATTTTTATTTTTTGTTTGTTTTGCTTTACAATACTGTATTCATTTTGCTACACATCGACATGAATCAGCCACGAGCATACACGAACTCCCAATCCCTCCCCACACCCTCTCTCTGAATTATCCCCGTGCATCTGTCCCAAGCATCCTGCATCCTGCATCAAACCTGGACTGGTGATTCGTTTCACTTATGATATCACACATGTTACACTGCCACTCTGCCAACCCATCCCACCCTCTCCCTCTCCTACAGAGTCCAAAAGGCCGTTCTATACATCTTTGTCTCTTTTGCTGTCTTGCGTACAGGTTTATCATTACCATCTTTCAAAATTCCATATATATGTGTAAGTATACTGTATTGGTGTTTTTCTTTCTGGCTTACTTCACTCTGTATAATCGGCTCCAGTGTCATCCACCTCATTAGAACTGATTCAAATGTATTCTTTTTAATAGCTGAGTAATACTCCATTGTGTATATGTACCACAGTTTTCTTATCCATTCATCTGCTACTGGACATCTAAGTTGCTTCCATGTCCTGGCTATTATAAACAGTGCTGCAATGAACATTGGGGTACACGTGTCTCTTTCAATTCTGGTTTCCTTGGTGTGAATGCCCAGCAGTGGGATCGCTGGATCATAAGGCATTTCTATTTGCAATTTTTTAAGGAATCTCCACACTGTTCTCCATAGTGGCTGTACTAATTTGCATTCCCACCAACAGTGTAAGAGGGTTCCCTTTTCTCCACACCCTCTCCAGCATTTATTGCTTGTTGACTTTTGNTGTGTCTCTTTCAATTCTGGTTTCCTTGGTGTGTATGCCCAGCAGTGGGATCGCTGGATCATAAGGCAGTTCTATTTGCAATTTTTAAAGGAATCTCCACACTGTTCTCCATAGTGGCTGTACTAATTTGCATTCCCACCAACAGTGTAAGAGGGTTCCCTTTTCTCCACACCCTCTCCAGCATTTATTGCTTGTTGACTTTTGGATCACAGCCATTCTGACTGGTGTGAAATGGTACCTCGTTGTGAAGAATAAGCCTATTTATAATTGCACAATGTTTATCTCTTAATTCTATTCTTTGCTTTTCAGGGGAATGTTTACTTCTTAATTCTATTCTTCGGTTTTCAGGGGAATGTTTACTTCTTAATTCTATTCTTTGGTTTTCAGGGGAATGCCTGTACAGCTATTAATCAGTAATCCTAGAAGAACAAACTTACATTAGCTGCTGGATGAGCAATGAGGGGTTTCTTCGGGGGGTTTATTCGGGCCTCTGGACCTTCAAATTCCCCTTGAGTGCCGGTCTCCTTGGACCGGATCACCCTGACCCGGATCCTTGTCCTGGGCGGGGCTTTTCTTAACTCCTTCGGCTCCCGACAAAGAAGGTTTCAATGACCCAGATAACCACAATGGTGTGATCACTCACCTAGAGCCAGACATCCTAAAATGCAAAGTCAAGTGGGCCTTAGGAAGAATCACAATGAATAAAGCTAGTGGAGGTGATGGAATTCCAGTTGAGCTATTTCAAATCCTAAAAGACGATGCTGTGAAAGTGCTGCACTGAATATGCCAGCAAATTTGGAAAACTCAGCAGTGGCCACAGGACTGGAAAATGTCACTTTTCGTTCCAATATTAATTAGAGTAGATGAAAGACCAAACTCTCTTTTGAAGGTATTACCTTCCTGAAAGATATTTCACTGGAACAGTGAGGAAAGAAAGAATACCTTTTTCTTTAGCTCTCAAGAAAAATTCTCATCCATTTTTATTTTTTATTCTTCCCTGAACAAGGGTGAAAAGATGAGGAAAAAACATTTTTAAACCTCAGCTTTATATTCCACAAGTTTATTTCATGTTTGTTCAGGAATGACAACAAAATTAACAGATAGTAAGACCATCCAGAACATACAACATGGACTGTAATTTAGCCTTTCCCCCTCCCAAGATAAATAACAGTAATAGAAGGGGAAAATGAAACAGCTAATTAACCTTACAATGGGAAACAGCCATGAAGTTGGCACTGATTTATTTATCACATTCTTCTAACACAGTGTACTTCCCCTTCATCAAAATTAGAAGTAAACATGTTCCATGTAACATTCATATAAATTTGACTGAGCATTTCTGAGCTATTTTCTTACAAAATGTTTGTGTCTGTCTACATTTACACGTTAGTCTTAGATAAAAAAAAAAAAAAATTCCCAGGTTAACTCTCTCCATGCTATTCTAGACCACACATATAATTAGTTCTGAAACTAAAGCTTGCGAAAGAGGGTGACTCATATGCAAATATGTCTTTGCTCCAGTATGAAGCAGTAGGAGAAAAGCCATCCTCTCTAGTCTCTGACAACTGCTTTAAATCTCAGCACCAAGATATGATGGTCATTCTTTCCTGAGGTCAAGAGATCTTTTTTCCCTCATAACTGGTTGAGGCACCACAGTTGGTTCAGGACAAGGGCTTGTGCATGGCCACACCTGTGGGAAAAGGGAGCTTCTGTCTGGGCTCCAGTATCTGAGAAGGGGCTATGCCAACTCTAATCCAGGACATTGCTTTCCTAAATAACAGCAGAGCTTTCCTATTCTGACGTTCCCACGAGCTTTACTCTCTGCTTCCTTAGAACTTGAATTTTTTGTGAGTGAAAATTCAGAGCAATACAGATTGTACCTGAATACTTGACAATGGAATCACAGAATTACAGGAGAGAGACAGGATGGAGAAGTACAAGACATGAGCTCACCTCCTCTCACGAAAAATACCAAAATTATCAATTAAGTGTTGAACAATCATTAAAAAAAAAAAAAAACACTGGAACCTACCAAAAATGATGTTCTACTACAAAGATAAAGAAGACAACACAAGATGGCAGGAAAGTCAAAAATGCAATACAAATTCCATATCTGTCAGGTGGAGGGGCCAACAAAGTGAAAAATAATTATATTACAGAGATTATCTCACAGGAGTAGGAGTTCTGAGTCCTATGTCAGGCCACCTATCCTGGAGATCTGGCATCGGAAGGACAAGCCCCCAGAGCATTTGGCTTTGAAAGCCAGTGGTGCTTGATGAGAGAAATTTGACAAGACTGGGGGTGGACAACAGAAACAAGAAGAATGACAACCCTGAAACCTAAAGAACAGAGCTGGCAAACACAGAAGATTAGACAAAATGAGACAGCAAAGAAGTATGTTCCAAATGAAGGAACAAGATAAAACCCCAAAAGAAAAACTAAGTGGTGATAGGCAATCTAACCAAAAAAGAATTGCAATCTACCCAAAAGAGAATTCAGAGTAATGACAGCAAAGATGAACCAAGATCTCAGAAAAAGAATGAAGGCACAGAATGAGAAGACCAAAAAATGTTTAACAAAGAGCTCTAAGATCCAAAGAATAAACAATGAGAGAAGAATAACAAAATAACTGAAAATGAGACTTCCCTGGCAATCCAGTGGTTAAGACTTCACCTTCCATTGCAGAAGGTGTGGGGTCAATCCCTGGTCAGGGAGCTAAGATCCAACATGCCTTGTGGCCAAAATACCAAAACACAATCAACAGAGCAATAAAAAATTCAACAAAGATTTTAAAAATGCTCCACATTAAGATAATCTTTAAAAAGCAAAATAACTGAAATGAAAAATACACTATAAAGAATTAATAGCAGAACAAATGAGGCAGACGAATAGGTAAGCAGGTTGGAAGGAAGAAAGGTGTAAATCATTGCCATCGAGCAATCATTGCCATCAAAACATAATTTTAAAAAATAATGATAAAATATGAGGCTCAGAGTTAAAAAAAAAAAATAATGAAAAGAAATGAGAACAGAGTAAGATACCTCTGGGACATTAAAAGTCCTAACATTTGTATTATAGGGGTATCAAAAAAGGATAGAAAATGCACCTATGAAAATATTTGAAGATAAAATTGCTGAAAACTTCTATACCATGGGAAAGGAAACAGTTGCCCAAGCCCAAGAAGGGCAGAGAATCCCAGGCAAGATAAACCAAAGGAGTAACAGAGCAAAACATACAGTAATAAAACTGACCAAAGGTAAAGGAAAAAATACTAAAAGCAATATGGGAAAAGCAACAAATAATGTACAAGGGAACTTCCTTAAGTTTATAAGCTGACTCCTTAGCAGAAACTCTGCAGGCCAAAAGGGAGTGGCACAATATACTTAAAGTGATGAAAGGCAAGACCTACAACCAAGAATAGTCTTCCCAACAAGGCTCTCATTCAGATTCTAAAGTAATTCAAAAGCTTTACAGACAAGCTAAAGCTAAGAGAATGCAGTAGCACCTAACCAGCTTTGCATCAAATGCTAAAGTAACTACTCTAAGCAGAAAAGACACTACTAGAAACAACACAATTCCAAATAAAAAAACTGATAGATCCAAACATAAAGGGTAGGAAATCATCTGCATAAAAATATATCAAAACCAGCAATTGTGAGGAGAGTACAAAACAGAATATAAGAAATACATTTGAAATTAAAAGGCCAGCAACTTAAAACAATCTTGCTTATATATAGAATGTCATATCAAATCCTCATACTAACAAAAAATAAAAAATCTACAATATATATACACACACACACAAAAGTAATCCAAACACAGCAATAAAGTTATTAATTATATCCCATGAAAAGAGATGCTTCCAAACTATAGTACTGGAGAAGACTCTTGAGAGTTTCTTGGACAGAAAGAAGATCAAACCAATCAATCCTAAAGGAAATCAACCCTGAATATTCATTTGAAGGACTAATGCTTAAGCTCCAATCCTTTGGTCACCTGATGTGAAGAGCCAACTCATTGGAAAAGATCCTGATGCTGGGTAAGATTAGCCACAGGAGGAGACAGGGGTGACAGAGGAAGAGATGGTTGGATGGCATCATCAACTCATGAGTTTGAGCAAACTTCAGGACATGGTGAAGGACAAGGAAACCTGGCATGCTGCAGTCCATGGGATTGCAAAGTGCTGGACACAACTGAGCAACTGAACAATCACAACAAGAAGAGATCAAAAGAGGAAGAAGGGGGAAAAAAGAACTTTAAAAAGAAATCAAAATCAATTTTAAAAACGGCAACAGAGCATGAAAGTAAGTAAATGTGTTAGTTACTCAGTCCTGTCTGACTCTTTCAACTATATGGACTGTAGCCTGTCCAGCTCCTCACTCTGCAGGATTCTACAGGCAAGAACACTGGAGTGGATTGCCATTTACATACTGATAATTATTTTAACTGACAAAAGGACACAGACTGGCTGAATGGATTTAAAAACAAGACCCATGAATATGTTGTCTACAAAAACCCACAGCAGATCTAGGGACACATACAGACTGAAAGTGAGAAAATGGAAAAAAGGTATTTGATGCAAATAGAAATAGAAAGCATCAATACTACACAAGACAAATAAACTGTAAAATAAAAAATACTACCAGAGACAAAGAAGGAAAGCACATGAGAATCAAAGGATCAATCCAAGAGAAGATATAAAAGTTGTAAATATATATGCACCCAACATAGGCGTACTCAAATACAAAAGGCAAATACTAATAGCCATAAAGGAGAAATAAACAGTAACACAGTAATGGTGGGCCACTTTAACATCCCATTTTCATCATCGGACACGTCATCCAAGACAGAAAAATCAGTAAGGAAAATCATATCTTAAATGACACATTAAACCTGGTAGACTTAGTATCTATAAAAAATTCCATCCAAAAGCAGTAGAGTACACATCCTTTTCAAGTGTATATTGAATATTCTCCAGGATTGACCACATATTGGGCCAAGAAGCAAGTATTGATAAAATTTTTAAAACTGAAATCATAGTAAGTACATTTTCTGACCACATACTACGAGAACAGCAATAGCCTACAAGAAAAAAAAAAAACTATAAAAACACAAACGTGCAGAAGATAAACAATACCATATTAAACCAATGAATCAAAGAAATCAAAGAGAAAGTAAAAATTACCTGAAATAAATAAAAATCAAACTACAACTATCCAAAATCTATGGGACACAGCAAAATCAATTTTCAGAGGGCAATTTATAGCAATACTATCTTAAGAAACAAAAATAATCACAAATAAACTTCCTAACCTTTACCTAACCAACCAGAGAAAGAAGAATAAATAAAACCTAACGTTAGCAAAAGGAAAGAAATCATAAAGATCAGAGCAGAAGTAAATGAAATATAAGTGAACAAAACAAGAGAAAAGATAATTAAACTAAAAGCCAGTTCTCTGAAAAGATAAAAAAGGTAAATAAATTTTAAGACTCATCAGAAAAAAAAAAGGAGAGAGCGCAAATCAATAAAATTTTAAATGAAAAAGGAGAAATTACAATGGAAACAGAAATGAAAAGAAATTACAATGGACAGGGGTGGGGAGGGGGGGAAGGATCATAGGATAGTACCCAAGAAACTATCAGTTCAGTTCAGTAGCTCAGTCGTGTCCAATTCTTTGCGACCCCATGAATCGCAGCACGCCAGTCCTCCCTGTCCATCGCCAACTCCCTGAGTTCACTCAGATTCACGTCCATCGAGTCAATGATGCCATCCAGCCATCTCATCCTCGGTTGTCCCCTTCTCCTCCTGCCCACAATCCCTCCCAGCATCAGGGTCTTTTCCAATGAGTCAACTCTTCGGATAAGGTGGCTGAAGTACTGGAGCTTCAGCTTTAGCATCATTCCTTCCAAAGAAATCCCAGGGCTGATCTCCTTCAGAATGGACTGGTTGGATCTCCTTGCAGTCCAAGGGACTCTCAAGAGTCTTCTCCAACACCACAGTTCAAAAGCATCAATTCTTCGGCGCTCAGCCTTCTTCACAGTCCAACTCTCACATCCATACATGACTACTGGAAAAACCATAGCCTACATGCCAATAAAATTGACAAGAAGAAATGGACAAATTCTTACAAACACTAAAAATAAAGGTCAATTTCACTGATGAACATAGATGAAAAATTCTCAACATACCAGGAAAGAGAACCTAAAAGCATGTTAAAAGGATCATACACACCATGGTCAAGTAGTATTATCCCATGGGTGCAAAAGTTTTTCAGTATCTGCAAGTCAGTCAGTGTGACACACCACACAGATACAAAAGTTCTCAACAAAAACTAGCAATCTGAATCCAACAACACATTAAAAAGACCATACACTGATATTTAGTGGGATTATTTATCCCAGGGATGCAAGGATTCTTCAGTATCTACAAATGAATCAGTGTCATACACCACACCAACAAATTGAAGAATAAAACCATATTATCATCTCAATAGATGAGGAAACACATTTTAATAAAATTCAATATCCATTTATGAAAAAAACTCCAGAAAGTTGGCATATAAGAAACATCTGTTGTTCAGTCACTCAGTCATATCCGGCTGTTTGTGACCCCATTGACTGTAGCACACTAGGATATCCAATCCTCCACCTCTCCTTGAGTTTGCTCACTCATGTTCACTTCAACATAATAAAGGTCACATAGGATAAACCTGGACTTCCCTGGAGGCTCAGTGGTAAAGAATATGCTGGCCCATGCAGGGAGATGTGGGTCCAATCCCTGGGTCCAGGAAGATCCCCTGGAGAAGGAAATGGCAACACTCTCCAGTATTCCTGCCTGGAGAATCCCGTGGACAGAGGAGCCCAGTGGGCTACAGTCCATAGGGTTGCAAAAGGTCAACACGATTGAGCAACTGAACAGCAACAACTGAAAAATGACAAACCTAGAGCTAACATCATACTCAACAATGAAAAGCTAAAAGCACTTCCTCTACGATCAGGAATAAGACAAGGATGTCCATTCTTGCCACTTTTACTCAACATAGTTTTGGAAGTCCTAGCCATAAAAATTAGAAAAGAAAAAGAAAGTGGCACCAAATTAGAAAAGAAAAAATAAAGCTGTCCTTGTTTGCAGATGACATGATATTATACTTGGAAAATACAAAAGCTGCTACTAGAAAACTATCAGATTATAAACAAATTTGGTAAGGCTGCAGTTTGAAGGTGAAGGTGAAGTCGCTCAGTCGTGTCCGACTCTTTGCGACCCCGTGGCCTGTAACCTACTAGGCTTCTCCGTCCATGGGATTCTCCAGGCAAGAATACTGGAGTGGATAGCCATTTCATTCTCCAGGGGAATCTTCCCGACCCAGGGATTGAACCCGGGTCACCCACATTGGAGGCAGACGCTTTAACCTCTGAGCCACCAGAAGACCTAGGCTGCAGTTTACAAGATTAATACACAGCAATCTGCTACACTTCTATACACTAACAATAAAAAATCAGGGATAGAAATTAAGGAAACAATCCTGTTTACCATATCATCAAAAAGAATACAATATCTAGGAATAAACCTACCTTAGGAGACAAAATATTTGTACCTCAAAAATCATAAGACATGATGAAAGAAATCAAAATGACACAGAGAGGGATACATCATGTTCTTGGATTGGAAGATCCAATCTCTATCAAATTGCCAATGGCATTTTTCACAGAATTAGAACAAAAAGTCTTAAACTTTTATGAACACAAAAGACTCTAAATATCCAAAGTAATCTTGAGGGGAAAAAAGGAGCTGAAGGAATCAGGCTCCCTGACTTCACACTATTTTACAAAGTTACATTCAAACAATATGAAAATAGAAATGTAAGTCAATGTAACAGTACAGAAAGCCCAGAAATTAACTAATACACCTACAGTCAACCAAGGAGACAAGACTACACATTGGAGGACAGATAGTTTCTTCAATAAATGGTGCTGGGAAAACTAGACAGCTAATTGTAAAAGATGAAATTAAAACATTCTTTAACACAATACACAAAATAAATTTAAAAAGGATTAAGACCTAAATGTAAGACCAAATACTATAAATCTCTAAGAAAAATAATATAGAATACTTTTTGATATAAATCACAGCAAGATCTTTTTTGAGCCATTTCCATAGTAATGGAAATAAAAATAAACAAATGTTACCCAATTAAATTCAAAAGCTTTCCCAGGAGCTTAGGAAAAAAGACAACCCACAGAATTGAAGATGATATTTACAAATAATGCAACTGACAAGGGATTAGTCTCCAAAATTTACAAATGGTTTATGTGGCTCAATTAAAAAAAAAAAAAAAAAAGGCAGAAGACCAGAGGAGTCATTTCTCCAAAGAAGATATACAGATGAGCAAGAGTTATATGAAAAGATGCTGAAAGTGAAACTGAAAGTCGCTCAGTCGTGTCCAACTCTTTGCAATCCCATGGACTACACAGTCCATGAATTCTCCAGGCCAGAATACTGAAGTGGGTTTCCTTCCCTTCTTTAGCAGATCTTCCCAACCCAGGGATTGAACCCAGATCTCCCACATTGCAGGTGGATTCTTTACCAGCTGAGACACAAAGGAAGCCCAAGAATACTGGACTGGGTTATCCCTTCTCCAGCAAATCTTCCTGACCCAGGAATCATACTGGGGTCTCTTGCACTGCAGGCAGATTTTTACCAACTGAGCTATCAAGGAAGCTCTGAAAAGATGCTGGACAGCACTAATTACTAGAGAAAAGCAAATCTAAACTACCATGAGATATCACCTGACAGCAGTCAGAAAGATCCTCATCTAAAAATCTATAAACAATAGATGCTGGAGAAGGTGGGGAGAAAAGGGAATCTTACTCTACTATTTGTGGGAAAATAAATCGTTACTGTTCTTTACTGAAACAGTCAGGAAATTCCCTGAAAACTAAAAATGGAGATACCATGTCACACAGAAATCTCACTCTTAGGCAAACACCTGGTTCAAAAGGATACAGGCACCCCAATATTCGTTGTAGTACTGTTTACAATAGCTGAGACATGAAAACCACCTGTTGATTTTTCTGCAGAAACTCTGCAGACTAGCAGGGAGAGCCATGATATAATTAAAGTGATCAAAGTGAAGATCTACAACCAAGAATACTCTACCCTGCAAAGTTCTTGTTCAGATTTGATAGAGAAAACCAATACACAAGTAAAAACTAAGACTTTATCACCATCAAACTAGCTTTACAACTGATACTAAAGGAAATTCTCTAAGCAAAGAAGAAAAGGCCGTAACTACAATCAACAAATTTATAAATAAGAAAGCCCACAGGAGGAGAAGGGGACAACAGAGGATGAGATGGTTGGATGGCATCACCGACTCAATGGACATGGTTTTGGGTGGACTCTGGGAGTTGGTGATGGACAGGGAGGCCTGGTGTGCTGTGGTTCATGGGGTCGCCAAGAGTTGGACACGACTGAGTGACTGAACTGAACACCGGTAAAGCAAAATGCGGTAAAGGTAGGAATTCATCCACATAAAGTGTCACATCAAAACCAGCAATCATGAGAAAAGGACATTATAAATGCAGGATATTGGACATGAATTTAAAATTAAAAGAACAGCAACTGAAGACATTTTATATATATATATATAATATGTACATATATTGGACTGCTATTTCAAAACCTCATGGTAACTGCAAATTAAAAATCTGTATTAATACACACACACACACACACACAAAGAATCAATCACAAGAAAACAAAAGCAGAAGGGAAGGAAAAAGACTTAAAGAAATAAAACAATTAACAAAATGTCCATAATGACATGCATTGATAATTAAATGTAAATGGGTTAAATGTTCCAACCAAAACACATAGGATGCCTGAATGAATACAAAAAGAATACCCCAAAATAATGCTGTCCCCAAGAGCCCCCCTTCAGATCAACTGACACATACATGTTGAAATGAAAATGCAGCAAGTTAGCAGCTCAATTGGTAAAGAATTAGCCTGCAATACAAGAGCTTGGGTTGGGAAGATCCCCTGGAAAAGGCAATGGCAATCCACCCCAGTCTTCTTGTCTAAAGAGTTCCATGGACAGAGGAGCCTGGCGAGCCACTGTCCACAGGGTCTCAAAGGGTATATGCCCCAACCACTAATGTTAAAGAAGTCGAACTTGAATGATTCTATGAAGATTTATAAGACCTTCTAGAACTAACACCCAAAAAAGATCCCTTTGCATCACATGAGACTGGAATGCAAAAGTAGGAAATCAAGAGATACCAGGAGTAACAGGCAAATTTTGCCTTGGAGTACAAAATGAAGCAGGACAAAGGCTAACAGAGTTTTGCCAAGAGAACACACTGGTCATAAAAAAAAATCCTCTTCTAACAACATAAGAGATGACTGTATACATGGACATCACCAGAGGAACAATAATAAAATCAGACTGATTATATTCTTTGCAGCTGAAGATTGAGAAGCTCTATACAATAAGCAAAAACAAGACCAAGAGCTGACTGTGGCTCAGATCATGGGCTTATTTCTAAATTCAGACTTAAATATAAGAAAGTAGGCCATTCAGGTATGACCCAAATCAAAATCACTTATGATTATGTAGTGGAAGTGACAAATAGATTCAAGGGATTAGACTTGATAGAGTATGTGAATAACTATGGACAGAGATTCATAACATTGTACAGGAGGCAGTGACCAAAACCATCCCCAAGAAAAAGAAATA